>VFSX01001088.1:0-13539 GCA_016618255.1 Chlamydomonas sp. UWO 241 | reverse complement strand
ATAGAGCTCAGTTTCTTTGTGGCCCCTTAGCGTGTGTCGCCATAGAAACTGAGGTCTGAGGCAGAGAGGTCAGTTTCTATGCGGCCCCCTCGCGCATGTCGCCATAGAAACTGAGATCTGAGGCATAGAGCTGAGTTTCTTTGTGGCCCCTTAGCGTGTGTCGCCATAGAAACTGAGGTCTGAGGCAGAGAGGTCAGTTTCTATGCGGCCCCCTCGCGCATGTCGCCATAGAAACTGAGATCTGAGGCATAGAGCTGAGTTTCTTTGTGGCCCCTTAGCGTGTGTCGCCATAGAAACTGAGGTCTGAGGCAGAGAGGTCAGTTTCTATGCGCCCCCCTCAAGTGCGTCGCCATTGAAACTGAGCTCTGAGGCATAGAGCTCAGTTTCTATGCGGCCCCCTCGCGTGTGTCGCCATAGAAACTGAGATCTGAGGCATAGAGCTCAGTTTCTTTGCACCCCCCTCGCGTGTGTTGCCATAGAAACTGAGGTCTGAAAAATAAAGCTCAGTTTCTATGCGGCCCCTTCGCGTGTGTCGCCATAGAAACTGAGGTCTGAGGCATAGAGCTCTATTTCTATGCACCCCCCTCAAGCGCGTCGCCATTGAAACTGAGCTCTGAGGCATAGAGCTCTGTTTCTATGCGCCCCCCTCAAGCGCGTCGCCATAGAAACTGAGGTCTGAGGCATAGAGCTCTGTTTCTATGCGGACCCATCGCGTGTGTCGCCATAGAAACTGAGGTCTGAGGCATGGAGCTCAGTTTCTGTGCGCCCCCCTCGCGCGTGTCGCCATAGAAACTGAGATCTGAGGCATAGAGCTCTGTTTCTGTGCGCCCCCCTCAGGCGCGTCGCCATTGAAACTGAGGTCTGAGGCATAGAGCTCAGTTTCTTTGCACCCCCCTCGCGTGTGTCGCCATAGAAACTGAGGTCTGAAAAATAAAGCTCAGTTTCTATGCGGACCCTTCGCGTGTGTCGCCATAGAAACTGAGCTCTGAGGCTAAGCTTGTTCTATGCGCCCCCTCTAGCGCATGTCGCATAGAAACTGAATCTGAGGCATAGAGCTCAGTTTCTGTGCGCCCCCGTCGCGTTTGTCGCCATAGAAACTGAGATCTGAGGCATAGAGCTCAGTTTCTTTGCGGCCCCTTCGCGTGTGTCGCCATAGAAACTAAGGTCTGAGGCAGAGAGCTCAGTTTCTATGCGGCCCCTTCGCGTGTGTCGCCATAGAAACTGAGGTGTGAGGCATAGAGCTCTGTTTCTATGCGCCCCCCTCAAGCGCGTCGCCATTGAAACTGAGCCCTGAGGCATAGAGCTCTGTTTCTATGCGCCCCCCTCAAGCGCGTCGCCATTGAAACTGAGCTCTGAGGCATAGAGCTCTGTTTCTTTGCACCCCCCTCGCGTGTGTCGCCAGAGAAACTGAGCTCTGAGGCATAGAGCTCTGTTTCTATGCGCCCCCCTCAAGCGCGTCGCCATAGAAACTGAGGTCTGAGGCATAGAGCTCTGTTTCTATGCGGACCCATCGCGTGTGTCGCCATAGAAACTGAGGTCTGAGGCATGGAGCTCAGTTTCTGTGCGCCCCCCTCGCGCGTGTCGCCATAGAAACTGAGATCTGAGGCACAGAGCTCTGTTTCTGTGCGCCCCCCTCAAGCGCGTCGCCATTGAAACTGAGGTCTGAGGCATAGAGCTCAGTATCTGTGCGCCCCCCTGGCGCGTGTCGCCATAGAAACTGAGTTCTGAGGCATAGAGCTCAGTTTCTTTGCACCCCCTCCAGCGTGTGTCGGCATAGAAACTGAGGTTCTGAAAAATAAAGTTCGAGTTCTATGCGGACCCTTCCGCGTGTGTCGCCATAGGAAAACTGAGCTGAGCATAGACTCTGTTTTCTATGCGCCCCCTCTGGCTGTCGCCATAGGGAAACTGAGATCTGAGGCATAGAGCTCAGTTTCTTTGTGGCCCCTTAGCGTGTGTCGGCATAGAAACTGAGGTCTGAGGCAGAGAGGTCAGTTTCTATGCGGCCCCTTCGCGTGTGTCGCCATAGAAACTGAGATCTGGGGCATAGAGCTCAGTTTCTTTGCACCCCCCTCGCGTGTGTCGCCGTAGAAACTGAGGTCTGAAAAATAAAGCTCAGTTTCTATGCGGACCCTTCGCGTGTGTCGCCATTGAAACTGAGCTCTGAGGCATAGAGCTCAGTTTCTGTGCGCCCCCTCGCGCGTGTCGCCATTGAAACTGAGCTCTGAGGCATAGAGCTCAGTTTCTGTGCGCCCCCCTCGCGCATGTCGCCATAGAAATTGAGATCTGAGGCATAGAGCTCAGTTTCTCTGCACCCCCCTCGCGTGTGTTGCCATAGAAACTGAGGTCTGAAAAATAAAGCTCAGTTTCTATGCGGCCCCTTCGCGTGTGTCGCCATAGAAACTGAGGTCTGAGGCATAGAGCTCTGTTTCTATGCGCCCCCCTCAAGCGCGTCGCCATTGAAACTAAGCTCTGAGGCATAGAGCTCTGTTTCTATGCGCCCCCCTCAAGCGCGTCGCCATTGAAACTGAGCTCTGAGGCATAGAGTTCAGTTTCTGTGCGCCCCCCTTGCGCGTGTCGCCATAGAAACTGAGATCTGAGGCATAGAGCTCAGTTTCTTTGCACCCCCCTCGCGTGTGTTGCCATAGAAACAGATGTCTGAAAAATAAAGCTCAGTTTCTATGCGGACCCATCGCGTGTGTCGCCATTGAAACTCAGCTCTGAGGCATAGAGCTCTGTTTCTATGCGCCCCCCTCGCGCATGTCGCCATAGAAACTGAGATCTGAGGCATAGAGCTCAGTTTCTTTGTGGCCCCTTAGCGTGTGTCGCCATAGAAACTGAGGTCTGAGGCAGAGAGGTCAGTTTCTATGCGGCCCCTTCGCGTGTGTCGCCATAGAAACTGAGGTCTGAGGCATAGAGCTCTGTTTCTATGCGCCCCCCTCAAGCGCGTCGCCATTGAAACTGAGCTCTGAGGCATAGAGCTCTGTTTCTATGCGCCCCCCTCAAGCGCGTCGCCATTGAAACTGAGCTCTGAGGCATAGAGCTCTGTTTCTTTGCACCCCCCTCGCGTGTGACGCCATAGAAACTGAGGTCTGAAAAATAAAGCTCAGTTTCTATGCGGCCCCTTCGCGTGTGTCGCCATAGAAACTGAGCTCTGAGGCATAGAGCTCAGTTTCTGTGCGCCCCCCTCGCGCATGTCGCCATAGAAACTGAGATCTGAGGCATAGAGCTCAGTTTCTTTGCGGCCCCTTCGCGTGTGTCGCCATAGAAACTAAGGTCTGAGGCAGAGAGCTCAGTTTCTATGCGGCCCCTTCGCGTGTGTCGCCATAGAAACTGAGGTGTGAGGCATAGAGCTCTGTTTCTATGCGCCCCCCTCAAGCGCGTCGCCATTGAAACTGAGCTCTGAGGCACAAAGCTCTGTGTGTTTGCGCCCCCCTCAAGTGCGTCGCCATTGAAACTGAGCTCTGAGGCATAGGGGTCAGTTTCTATGCGGCCCCCTCGCGTGTGTCGCCATAGAAACTGAGATCTGAGGCATAGAGCTCAGTTTATTTGCACCCCCCTCGCGTGTGTCGCCATAGAAACTGAGACCTGAAAAATAAAGCTCAGTTTCTATGCGGACCCTTCACGTGTGTCGCCATAGAAACTGAGGTCTGAGGCATAGAGCTCAGTTTCTATGCGGCCCCTTCGCGTGTGTCGCCATAGAAACTGAGGTCTGAGGCATAGAGCTCTGTTTCTATGCGCCCCCCTCAAGCCCTTCGCCATTGAAACTGAGCTCTGAGGCATAGAGCTCTGTTTCTGTGCGCCCCCCTCGTGCGTGTCGTCATAGAAACTGAGGTCTGAGGTATAGAGCTCAGTTTCTGTGCGCCCCGCTCGCGCGTGTCGCCATTGAAACTGAGCTCTGAGGCATAGAGCTCAGTTTCTGTTCGACCCCTCGCGCGTGTCGCGATAGAAGCTCAGTTCTGATAAATAAAGCTCAGTTTCTATGCGGCCCCTTCGCGCGTGTCGTCATAGAAACTGAGGTCTGAGGCATAAAGCTCAGTTTCTGTGCGCCCCCCTCGCGCGTGTGGCTATAGAAACTGAGGTCTGAGGCATAGAGCTCAGTTTTTCTGCGCCCCCCTAGCGCGTGTCGCCTTAGAAACTGAGGTCTGAAAAATAGAGCTCAGTTTCTATGTGGCCCCTTCGCGCGTGTCGCCATAGAAACTGTGGTGTGAGGCATAGAGCTCAGTTTCTGTGCGCCTCCCTCGCGTGTGTCGCCATAGAAAATGAGGTCTGAAAATTTAAGCCCAGTTTCTATGCGGCCCCTTCGCGCGTGTCGTCATAGAAACTGAGGTCTGAGGCATAGAGCTCAGTTTCTGTGCGCCCCCCTCGCGCGTGTTGCGATAGAAACTGAGATCTTAGGCATAGAGCTCAGTTTCTTTGCACCCCCCTCGCGTGTGACGCCATAGAAACTGAGGTCTGAAAAATAAAGCTCAGTTTCTATGCGGACCCTTCGCGTGTGTCGCCATAGAAACTGAGCTCTGAGGCATAGAGCTCTGTTTCTATGCGCCCCCCTCGCGCATGTCGCCATAGAAACTGAGATCTGAGGCACAGAGCTCAGTTTCTTTGTGGCCCCTTAGCGTGTGTCGCCATAGAAACTGAGGTCTGAGGCAGAGAGGTCAGTTTCTATGCGGCCCCTTCGCGTGTGTCGCCATAGAAACTGAGATCTGAGGCATAGAGCTCAGTTTCTTTGCATCCCCCTCGCGTGTGTCGCCGTAGAAACTGAGGTCTGAAAAATAAAGCTCAGTTTCTATGCGCCCCCCTCAAGCGCGTCGCCATTGAAACTGAGCTCTGAGGCATAGAGCTCTGTTTCTATGCGCCCCCCTCAAGCGCGTCGCCATTGAAACTGAGCTCTGAGGCATAGAGCTCTGTTTCTATGCGCCCCCCTCGCGCATGTCGCCATAGAAACTGAGATCTGAGGCAAAGAGCTCAGTTTCTTTGTGGCCCCTTAGCGTGTGTTGCCATAGAAACTGAGGTCTGAGGCATATAGCTCTGTTTCTATGCGGACCCATCGCGTGTGTCGCCATAGAAACTGAGGTCTGAGGCATGGAGCTCAGTTTCTGTGCGCCCCCCTCGCGCGTGTCGCCATAGAAACTGAGATCTGAGGCATAGAGCTCTGTTTCTGTGCGCCCCCCTCAAGCGCGTCGCCATTGAAACTGAGGTCTGAGGCATAGAGCTCAGTATCTGTGCGCCCCCCTGGCGCGTGTCGCCATAGAAACTGAGTTCTGAGGCATAGAGCTCAGTTTCTTTGCACCCCCCTCGCGTGTGTCGCCATAGAAACTGAGGTCTGAAAAATAAAGTTCAGTTTCTATGCGGACCCTTCGCGTGTGTCGCCATAGAAACTGAGCTCTGAGGCATAGAGCTCTGTTTCTATGCGCCCCCCTCGCGCATGTCGCCATAGAAACTGAGATCTGAGGCATAGAGCTCAGTTTCTTTGTGGCCCCTTAGCGTGTGTCGCCATAGAAACTGAGGTCTGAGGCAGAGAGGTCAGTTTCTATGCGGCCCCTTCGCGTGTGTCGCCATAGAAACTGAGATCTGGGGCATAGAGCTCAGTTTCTTTGCACCCCCCTCGCGTGTGTCGCCGTAGAAACTGAGGTCTGAAAAATAAAGCTCAGTTTCTATGCGGACCCTTCGCGTGTGTCGCCATTGAAACTGAGCTCTGAGGCATAGAGCTCAGTTTCTGTGCGCCCCCCTCGCGCGTGTCGCCATTGAAACTGAGCTCTGAGGCAAAGAGCTCAGTTTCTGTGCGCCCCCCTCGCGCGTGTCGCCATAGAAATTGAGATCTGAGGCATAGAGCTCAGTTTCTCTGCACCCCCCTCGCGTGTGTTGCCATAGAAGATGAGGTCTGAAAAATAAAGCTCAGTTTCTATGCGGCCCCTTCGCGTGTGTTGCCATAGAAACTGAGGTCTGAGGCATAGAGCTCTGTTTCTATACGCCCCCCTCAAGCGCATCGCCATTGAAACTGAGCTCTGAGGCATAGAGCTCTGTTTCTATGCGCCCCCCTCAAGCGCGTCGCCATTGAAACTGAGCTCTGAGGCATAGAGCTCAGTTTCTGTGCGCCCCCCTCGTGCGTGTCGTCATAGAAACTGAGGTCTGAGGTATAGAGCTCAGTTTCTGTGCGCCCCGCTCGCGCGTGTCGCCATTGAAACTGAGCTCTGAGGCATAGAGCTCAGTTTCTGTTCGACCCCTCGCGCGTGTCGCGATAGAAGCTCAGTTCTGATAAATAAAGCTCAGTTTCTATGCGGCCCCTTCGCGCGTGTCGTCATAGAAACTGAGGTCTGAGGCATAAAGCTCAGTTTCTGTGCGCCCCCCTCGCGCGTGTGGCTATAGAAACTGAGGTCTGAGGCATAGAGCTCAGTTTTTCTGCGCCCCCCTAGCGCGTGTCGCCTTAGAAACTGAGGTCTGAAAAATAGAGCTCAGTTTCTATGTGGCCCCTTCGCGCGTGTCGCCATAGAAACTGTGGTGTGAGGCATAGAGCTCAGTTTCTATGCGGCCCTTCAGCCCGTGTCGCACATATAAACTGAGGTCTGAGGCATAGAGCTCTGTTTCTATGCGCCCCCCTCAAGCGCGTCGCCATAGAAACTGAGGTCTGAGGCATAGAGCTCTGTTTCTATGCGGACCCATCGCGTGTGTCGCCATAGAAACTGAGGTCTGAGGCATGGAGCTCAGTTTCTGTGCGCCCCCCTCGCGCGTGTCGCCATAGAAACTGAGATCTGAGGCATAGAGCTCTGTTTCTGTGCGCCCCCCTCAAGCGCGTCGCCATTGAAATTGAGGTCTGAGGCATAGAGCTCAGTATCTGTGCGCCCCCCTCGCGCGTGTCGCCATAGATACTGAGTTCTGAGGCATAGAGCTCAGTTTCTTTGCACCCCCCCTCGCGTGTGTCGCCATAGAAACTGAGGTCTGAAAAATAAAGCTCAGTTTCTATGCGGACCCTTCGCGTGGGTCGCCATAGAAACTGAGCTCTGAGGCATAGAGCTCTGTTTCTATGCGCCCCCCTCGCGCATGTCGCCATAGAAACTGAGATCTGAGGCATAGAGCTCAGTTTCTTTGTGGCCCCTTAGCGTGTGTCGCCATAGAAACTGAGGTCTGAGGCAGAGTGGTCAGTTTCTATGCGGCCCCTTCGCGTGTGTCGCCATAGAAACTGAGATCTGAGGCATAGTGCTCTGTTTCTTTGCACCCCCTCGCGTGTGTCGCCATAGAAACTGAGGTCTGAAAAATAAAGCTCTGTTTCTATGCGGACCCTTCGCGTGTGTCGCCATAGAAACTGAGGTCTGAGGCAGAGAGCTCAGTTTCTATGCGGCCCCTTCGCGCGTGTCGCCATAGAAACTGAGGTCTGAGGCATAGAGCTCAGTTTCTGTGCGCCCCCCTCGCGCATGTCTCCATAGAAACTGAGATTTGAGGCATAGAGCTCAGTTTCTTTGCGGCCCCTTAGCGTGTGTCGCCATAGAAACTGAGGTCTGAGGCAGAGAGGTCAGTTCTATGCGGCCCCTTCGCGTGTGTCGCCATAGAAACTGAGATCTGAGGCATAGAGCTCAGTTTCTGTGCACCCCCCTCGCGTGTGTCGCCATAGAAACTGAGGTCTGAAAAATAAAGCTCAGTTTCTATGCGGCCCCTTCGCGTGTGTCGCCATAGAAACTGAGGTCTGAGGCATAGAGCTCTATTTCTATGCGCCCCCCTCAAGCGCGTCGCCATTGAAACTGAGCTCTGAGGCATAGAGCTCTGTTTCTATGCGCCCCCCTCAAGCGCGTCGCAATAGAAACTGAGGTCTGAGGCATAGAGCTCTGTTTCTATGCGGACCCATCGCGTGTGTCGCCATAGAAACTGAGGTCTGAGGCATGGAGCTCAGTTTCTGTGCGCCCCCCTCGCGCGTGTCGCCATAGAAACTGAGATCTGAGGCATAGAGCTCTGTTTCTGTGCGCCCCCCTCAAGCGCGTCGCCATTGAAATTGAGGTCTGAGGCATAGAGCTCAGTATCTGTACGCCCCCCTCGCGCGTGTCGCCATAGATACTGAGTTCTGAGGCATAGAGCTCAGTTTCTTTGCACCCCCCCTCGCGTGTGTCGCCATAGAAACTGAGGTCTGAAAAATAAAGCTCAGTTTCTATGCGGACCCTTCGCGTGGGTCGCCATAGAAACTGAGCTCTGAGGCATAGAGCTCTGTTTCTATGCGCCCCCCTCGCGCATGTCGCCATAGAAACTGAGATCTGAGGCATAGAGCTCAGTTTCTTTGTGGCCCCTTAGCGTGTGTCGCCATAGAAACTGAGGTCTGAGGCAGAGAGGTCAGTTTCTATGCGGCCCCTTCGCGTGTGTCGCCATAGAAACTGAGGTCTGAGGCATAGAGCTCAGTTTCTGTGCGCCCCCCTCGCGCATGTCTCCATAGAAACTGAGATTTGAGGCATAGAGCTCAGTTTCTTTGCGGCCCCATCGCGTGTGTCGCCATAGAAACTGAGGTCTGAGGCAGAGAGGTCAGTTTCTATACGCCCCCCTCAAGCGCGTCGCCATTGAAACTGAGCTCTGAGGCATAGAGCTCTGTTTCTATGCGCCCCCCTCAAGCGCGTCGCCATTGAAACTGAGCTCTGAGGCATAGAGCTCTGTTTCTATGCGCCCCCCTCAAGCGCGTCGCCATAGAAACTGAGGTCTGAGGCATAGAGCTCTGTTTCTATGTGCGCCCCCCCTCGCGCGTGTCGCCATAGAAACTGAGATCTGAGGCATAGAGCTCTGTTTCTGTGCGCCCCCCTCAAGCGCGTCGCCATTGAAAATTGAGGTCTGAGGCATAGAGCTCAGTATCTGTGCGCCCCCCTCGCGCGTGTCGTCATAGAATACTGAGTTCTGAGGCATAGAGCTCAGTTTCTTTGCACCCCCCTCGCGTGTGTCGCCATAGAAACTAAGGTCTGAAGAATAAAGCTCAGTTTCTATGCGGCCCCTTCGCGTGTGTCGCCATAGAAACTGAGGTCTGAGGCATAGAGCTCTGTTTCTATGCGCCCCCCTCGCGCATGTCGCCATAGAAACTGAGATCTGAGGCATAGTGCTCAGTTTCTTTGTGGCCCCTTAGCGTGTGTCGCCATAGAAACTGAGGTCTGAGGCAGAAGCTCAGTTTCTATGCGGCCCCTTCGCGTGTGTCGCCATAGAAACTGAGATCTGAGGCATAGTGCTCTGTTTCTTTGCACCCCCTCGCGTGTGTCGCCATAGAAACTGAGGTCTGAAAAATAAAGCTCTGTTTCTATGCGGACCCTTCGCGTGTGTCGCCATAGAAACTGAGGTCTGAGGCAGAGAGCTCAGTTTCTATGCGGCCCCTTCGCGCGTGTCGCCATAGAAACTGAGGTCTGAGGCATAGAGCTCAGTTTCTGTGCGCCCCCCTCGCGCATGTCTCCATAGAAACTGAGATTTGAGGCATAGAGCTCAGTTTCTTTGCGGCCCCTTAGCGTGTGTCGCCATAGAAACTGAGCTCTGAGGCATAGAGCTCTGTTTCTATGCGCCCCCCTCAAGCGCGTCGCCATAGAAACTGAGGTCTGAGGCATAGAGCTCTGTTTCTATGCGGACCCATCGCGTGTGTCGCCATAGAAACTGAGGTCTGAGGCATGGAGCTCAGTTTCTGTGCGCCCCCCTCGCGCGTGTCGCCATAGAAACTGAGATCTGAGGCATAGAGCTCTGTTTCTGTGCGCCCCCCTCAAGCGCGTCGCCATTGAAATTGAGGTCTGAGGCATAGAGCTCAGTATCTGTACGCCCCCCTCGCGCGTGTCGCCATAGATACTGAGTTCTGAGGCATAGAGCTCAGTTTCTTTGCACCCCCCCTCGCGTGTGTCGCCATAGAAACTGAGGTCTGAAAAATAAAGCTCAGTTTCTATGCGGACCCTTCGCGTGGGTCGCCATAGAAACTGAGCTCTGAGGCATAGAGCTCTGTTTCTATGCGCCCCCCTCGCGCATGTCGCCATAGAAACTGAGATCTGAGGCATAGAGCTCAGTTTCTTTGTGGCCCCTTAGCGTGTGTCGCCATAGAAACTGAGGTCTGAGGCAGAGAGGTCAGTTTCTATGCGGCCCCTTCGCGTGTGTCGCCATAGAAACTGAGATCTGAGGCATAGAGCTCAGTTTCTTTGCATCCCCCTCGCGTGTGTCGCCGTAGAAACTGAGGTCTGAAAAATAAAGCTCAGTTTCTATGCGGCCCCTTCGCGTGTGTCGCCATTGAAACTGAGCTCTGAGGCATAGAGCTCAGTTTCTGTGCGCCCCCCTCGCGCGTGTCGCCATTGAAACTGAGCTCTGAGGCAAAGAGCTCAGTTTCTGTGCGCCCCCCTCGCGCGTGTCGCCATAGAAATTGAGATCTGAGGCATAGAGCTCAGTTTCTCTGCACCCCCCTCGCGTGTGTTGCCATAGAAGATGAGGTCTGAAAAATAAAGCTCAGTTTCTATGCGGCCCCTTCGCGTGTGTCGCCATAGAAACTGAGGTCTGAGGCATAGAGCTCTGTTTCTATGCGCCCCCCTCAAGCGCGTCGCCATTGAAACTGAGCTCTGAGGCATAGAGCTCTGTTTCTATGCGCCCCCCTCAAGCGCGTCGCCATAGAAACTGAGGTCTGAGGCATAGAGCTCTGTTTCTATGCGGACCCATCGCGTGTGTCGCCATAGAAACTGAGGTCTGAGGCATAGAGCTCTGTTTCTATGCGCCCCCCTCGCGCATGTCGCCATAGAAACTGAGCTCTGAGGCATAGAGCTCAGTTTCTGTTCGCCCCCCTCGCGCATGTCGCCATAGAAACTGAGCTCTGAGGCATAGAGCTCTGTTTCTATGCGCCCCCCTCAAGCGCGTCGCCATAGAAACTGAGGTCTGAGGCATAGAGCTCTGTTTCTATGCGGACCCATCGCGTGTGTCGCCATAGAAACTGAGGTCTGAGGCATGGAGCTCAGTTTCTGTGCGCCCCCCTCGCGCGTGTCGCCATAGAAACTGAGATCTGAGGCATAGAGCTCTGTTTCTGTGCGCCCCCCTCAAGCGCGTCGCCATTGAAACTGAGGTCTGAGGCATAGAGCTCAGTATCTGTGCGCCCCCCTGGCGCGTGTCGCCATAGAAACTAAGTTCTGAGGCATAGAGCTCAGTTTCTTTGCGGCCCCTTCGCGTGTGTCGCCATAGAAACTGAGGTCTGAAAAATAAAGCTCAGTTTCTATGCGGCCCCTTCGCGTGTGTCGCCATAGAAACTGAGCTCTGAGGCATAGAGCTCTGTTTCTATGCGCCCCCCTCGCGCATGTCGCCATAGAAACTGAGATCTGAGGCATAGAGCTCAGTTTCTTTGTGGCCCCTTAGCGTGTGTCGCCATAGAAACTGAGGTCTGAGGCAGAGAGGTCAGTTTCTATGCGGCCCCTTCGCGTGTGTCGCCATAGAAACTGAGATCTGAGGCATAGTGCTCTGTTTCTTTGCACCCCCTCGCGTGTGTCGCCATAGAAACTGAGGTCTGAAAAATAAAGCTCTGTTTCTATGCGGACCCTTCGCGTGTGTCGCCATAGAAACTGAGGTCTGAGGCAGAGAGCTCAGTTTCTATGCGGCCCCTTCGCGCGTGTCGCCATAGAAACTGAGGTCTGAGGCATAGAGCTCAGTTTCTGTGCGCCCCCCTCGCGCATGTCTCCATAGAAACTGAGATTTGAGGCATAGAGCTCAGTTTCTTTGCGGCCCCTTAGCGTGTGTCGCCATAGAAACTGAGGTCTGAGGCAGAGAGGTCAGTTCTATGCGGCCCCTTCGCGTGTGTCGCCATAGAAACTGAGATCTGAGGCATAGAGCTCAGTTTCTGTGCACCCCCCTCGCGTGTGTCGCCATAGAAACTGAGGTCTGAAAAATAAAGCTCAGTTTCTATGCGGCCCCTTCGCGTGGGTCGCCATAGAAACTGAGGTCTGAGGCATAGAGCTCTGTTTCTATGCGCCCCCCTCAAGCCCTTCGCCATTGAAACTGAGCTCTGAGGCATAGAGCTCTGTTTCTATGCGCCCCCCTCAAGCGCGTCGCCATAGAAACTGAGGTCTGAGGCATAGAGCTCTGTTTCTATGCGGACCCATCGCGTGTGTCGCCATAGAAACTGAGGTCTGAGGCATGGAGCTCAGTTTCTGTGCGCCCCCCTCGCGCGTGTCGCCATAGAAACTGAGATCTGAGGCATAGAGCTCTGTTTCTGTGCGCCCCCCTCAAGCGCGTCGCCATTGAAATTGAGGTCTGAGGCATAGAGCTCAGTATCTGTGCGCCCCCCTCGCGCGTGTCGCCATAGATACTGAGTTCTGAGGCATAGAGCTCAGTTTCTTTGCACCCCCCCTCGCGTGTGTCGCCATAGAAACTGAGGTCTGAAAAATAAAGCTCAGTTTCTATGCGGACCCTTCGCGTGGGTCGCCATAGAAACTGAGCTCTGAGGCATAGAGCTCTGTTTCTATGCGCCCCCCTCGCGCATGTCGCCATAGAAACTGAGATCTGAGGCATAGAGCTCAGTTTCTTTGTGGCCCCTTAGCGTGTGTCGCCATAGAAACTGAGGTCTGAGGCAGAGAGGTCAGTTTCTATGCGGCCCCTTCGCGTGTGTCGCCATAGAAACTGAGATCTGAGGCATAGAGCTCAGTTTCTTTGCATCCCCCTCGCGTGTGTCGCCGTAGAAACTGAGGTCTGAAAAATAAAGCTCAGTTTCTATGCGGCCCCTTCGCGTGTGTCGCCATTGAAACTGAGCTCTGAGGCATAGAGCTCAGTTTCTGTGCGCCCCCCTCGCGCGTGTCGCCATTGAAACTGAGCTCTGAGGCAAAGAGCTCAGTTTCTGTGCGCCCCCCTCGCGCGTGTCGCCATAGAAATTGAGATCTGAGGCATAGAGCTCAGTTTCTCTGCACCCCCCTCGCGTGTGTTGCCATAGAAGATGAGGTCTGAAAAATAAAGCTCAGTTTCTATGCGGCCCCTTCGCGTGTGTCGCCATAGAAACTGAGGTCTGAGGCATAGAGCTCAGTTTCTTGCGCCCCCCTCGCGCGTGTCGCCATTGAAACTGAGCTCTGAGGCATAGAGCTCAGTTTCTGTGCGCCCCCCTCAAGCGCGTGTCGCCATTGAAACTGAGCTCTGAGGCATAGAGCTCAGTTTCTGTGCGCCCCCCTCGCGCGTGTCGCCATAGAAATTGAGATCTGAGGCATAGAGCTCAGTTTCTCTGCACCCCCCTCGCGTGTGTTGCCATAGAAACTGAGGTCTGAAAAATAAAGCTCAGATTCTATGCGGCCCCATCGCGCGTGTCGCCATAGAAACTGAGATCTGAGGCATAGAGCTCAGTTTCTTTGCACCCCCCTCGCGCGTGTCGCCAATAAAACTGAGGTCTGAGGCATAGAGCTCAGTTTCTATGCGCCCCCCTCAAGCGTGTCGCCATAGAAACTGAGATCTGAGCATAGAGCTCAGTTTCTGTGCGCCCCCCTCGCGCGCATCGCCATAGAAACTGAGGTCTGAAAAATAAAGATCAGTATATATGCGGCCCCTTCGCGCGTGTCGCCATAGAAACTGAGATCTGAGGCATAGAGCTCAGTTTCTTTGCACCCC
>VFSX01000943.1:0-19534 GCA_016618255.1 Chlamydomonas sp. UWO 241 | reverse complement strand
TCCTAACCATTCCCTGTGCACCTGCCTCCCCATCTGCCTTCCAGCTCCGCCCCCTTCCTTTTTCCTCCCTCTCCCTATTCGTCTCCTCTGCCTCTCGCCCCCTTCATTCTTCCTCCCTCTCCCTGTTCTTCTCCTCTGCCTCTCGCTCTCTTTTCAGCCACCACACCTGCCTCCCGTATTTTTTTTTTTTTTTTAAACCCGATCCCTACCCCTCCACCCCTCTCTCTCCGAGTCCAAGTTCCTTTAGTCCTGTCGGCTCTGGTGCTCTAGATGGATTGGCTTGCGTGTCCCTGTGTTTTTAGGGTCCGCCACGGCTCCGGCCGTGTCTTCGGGAGTCTCCGTTCCAACACCAGGGTCTCTTGTTTCCTCTTTGTTTCCTGTGTTGCTGTCGCTTAGGTGTCGACATGGCTGCGTTGCTTGAGTGTAACGTTGGCCTCTGAAAAAAAACAAAAAAAAACGGTGACAGAGTCGAGGACCAGGGTGACGGCGCGAATGGCAAGTCTCTCCCCCAACTGCCCACTCGCCTAGCGGTCACAGCGCACACGCAAGATGGCGCCGATTTTTTTTTTCGATGACCGCTACACGGATGCGCGTCCACGCACGCAGCTCCTTCTTCTTAGCTTTCGCAACAGGCGCGCCACCTCACCCGGGGGGTTGCGGAGGAGTCCCTCCGCCAGTCCTCCCCATTACGTTTTTTTTTTTTTTTTTTTTTTTCAGAGGCCAACGTTACACTCAAGCAACGCAGCCATGCCGACACGACATGTGTGCCTCTGCCTCTCCATCTGCCTTCCAGCTCCGCCCCCTTCCCTTTCCTCCCTCCCCCTGTTCTTCTCCTCTGCCTTTCGCCCCCTTCCCTCTTCCGCCCTCTCCCTGTTCTTCTCCTCTGCCTCTCGCTCTCTTTTCAGCCACCACGCCTGCCTCCCGTATCTTCCACTCTTCCTAAAGGCTCCTGGTTCGATTCCTGTGTCGCTCACCGGTTTCTGGTTTCCGGTTTACCAAAAATACCAATACCAGTTTCTCTGTTCCTCAGTTCCCGTGTTGCTGTAGCCTAGGCGTCGGCATAAGGTGTTGCTTTGATGTAATACCTTTTTTAAAAAAAAAAAAAAAAAAAAACGGGGGGTTGCGGAGGAGTCCCTCCGCCAGTCCTCCCCATTCCGTGTGCCTCTGCCTCCCCATCTGCCTTCCAGCTCCGCCCGCTTCCCTTTCCTCCCTCCCCCTGTTCTTCTCCTCTGCCTCTCGCCCCCTTCCCTCTTCCTCCCTCTCCCTGTTCTTCTCCTCTGCCTCTCGCTCTCTTTTCAGCCACCACACCTGCCTCCCGTATTTTTTTTTTTTTTAAACCCGATCCCTACCCCTCCACCCCTCTCTCTCCGAGTCCAAGTTCCTTTAGTCCTGTCGGCTCTGGTGCTCTAGAAGGATTGGCTTGCGTGTCCCTGTGTTTGCAGGGGCCGCCACGGTTCCGACCGTGCCTTCGGGAGTCTCCGTTCCAACACCCGGGTCTCTTGTTTTCTCTTTGTTTCCTGTGTTGCTGTCGCTTAGGTGTCGGCATGGTTGCGTTGCTTGAGTGTAACGTTGGCCTCTGAAAAAAAAACAAAAAAAAACGGTTTGACAGAGCGAGGACCAGGTGACGGCTGCGAATGCAAAGCTTCTTCCCCGAACTGCCCACTCGCCCCTAGCGGTCACAGCGCACACGCAGATGCGGCCAAATTTTTTTTTTTCGATGACCGCTACACGATGCGCGTCACGCCACGTCAGCTCCTTCTTCTTAGCTTCGCCACAGGCGCGCCACCTCACCCGGGGGTTGCGGAGGAGCCTCCGCCAGTCCTCCGATATAACGTTTTTTTTTTTTATTTTTTTTGCAGAGGCCAACGTTACACTCAGCAACGCAAGCCATGCCACAGACATGTGTGCCTCTGCCTCTCCATCTGCCTTCCAGCTCCGCCCCCTTCCCTTTCCTCCCTCCCCCTGTTCTTCTCCTCTGCCTTTCGCCCCCTTCCCTCTTCCGCCCTCTCCCTGTTCTTCTCCTCTGCCTCTCGCTCTCTTTTCAGCCACCACGCCTGCCTCCCGTATCTTCCACTCTTCCTAAAGGCTCCTGGTTCGATTCCTGGGTGGCTCACCGGTTTCTGGTTTCCGGTTTACCAAAAATACCAATACCAGTTTCTCTGTTCCTCAGTTCCCGTGTTGCTGTAGCCTCGGCGTCGGCATAAGGTGTTGCTTTGATGTAATACCTTTTTTAAAAAAAAAAAAAAAAAAAAACGGGGGGTTGCGGAGGAGTCCCTCCGCAAGTCCTCCCCATTCCGGTCCTCTGCCTCCCCATCTGCCTTCCAGCCCGCCCCTTTCCCTTTACCTCCCTCCCCCTGTTCTTCTCCTTTCTGCCTCTCGCCCCCTTCCCTCTTCTCCCCTCTCCCTGTTCTTCTCCTCTGCCTCTCGCTCTCTTTTCAGCCACTACGCCCGCCTCCCGTATCTTCCACTCTTCCTTAAGGCTCCAGGTTCGATTCCTGGGTCGCTCACCGGTTTCTGGTTTCCGGGTTACCAAAAATACCAATACCAGTTTCTCTGTTCCTCAGTTCCCGTGTTGCTGTAGCCTAGGCGTCGGCATAAGGGGTTGCTTTGATGTAATACCTTTTTTTTTTTTTTTTAAATCCGATCCCTACCCCCTCACCCCCCTCTCTCCGAGTCCAAGTTCCTTTAGTCCTGTCGGCTCTGGTGCTCTAGATTGATTGGCTTGCGTGTCCCTTTTTTTTTTTTTTTTAACATCAAAGAAACACACTATGCCGACGCCTAGGCTACAACAACACGGGAACCAAGGAACAAGGAAACTGGCTAGGTATTTTTGGTAAACCGGAAGCCAGATACCAGTGAGCCAATCCCTGTGTTTTCAGGGGCCGCCACGGTAATACCTTTTTAAAAAAAAAAAAAAAAAAAAAACGGCTCCGGCCGTGTCTTCGAAAGCCTCCGTTCCAACACCAGGGTCTCTTGTTTCCTCTTTGTTTCCTGTGTTGCTGTCGCTTAGGTGTCGGAATGGCTGCGTTGCTTGAGTGTAACGTTGGCATCTGAAAAAAAACAAAAAAAAAAACACGCAAGACACGGCCGGAGCCGTGGCGGCCCCTGAAAACACAGGGATTGGCTCACCGGTTTCTGGCTTCCGGTTAACCAAAAATACCAATACCAGTTTCCTTGTTCCTTGGTCCCCGTGTTGCTGTAGCCCAGGCTTCGGCATAAGGTGTTGCTTTGATGGAATACCTTTAAAAAAAAAAAATCAAAAGGCGTCGGCATAAGGTGTTGCTTTGATGTAATACCTTTTTTTTTTTTTTTTTAATCCGATCCCTACCCCTCCACCCCCCCCTCTCCGAGTCCAAGTTCTTTCCTGTCGGCTCTGGTGCTCTAGATGGATTGGCTTGCGTGTCCCTTTTTTTTTTTTTTTTACATCAAAGCAACACACTATGCCGACGCCTAGGCCACAACAACACGGGAACCAAGGAACAAGGAAACTGGTATTGGTATTTTTGGTTAACCGGAAACCAGAAACCGGTGAGCTCAATCCCTGTGTTTGCAGGGGCCGCCACGGTTCCGACCGTACCTTCGGGAGTCTCCGTTCCAACACCAGGGTCTCTTGTTCCTCTTTGTTTCCTGTGTTGCTGTCGTTTAGGTGTCGGCATGGCTGCGTTGCTTGAGTGTAACGTTGGCCTCTGAAAAAAAAACAAAAAAAAAAGGTGACAGAGTCGAGGGCCAGGGTGACGGCGCGAATGGCAAGTCTCTCCCCCAACTGCCCACTCGCCTAGCGGTCACAGCGCACACGCAAGATGGCGCCGATTTTTTTCGCATGTACCGCTACACGGTGCGCACTCCACCACGCAGGTCCTTCTTCTAGCTTCGCCAACAGGCGCCCCACCTCACCCGGGGTTGCGAGAGTCCTCGGCCGCCAAGTCCTCCCCATTACGTGTGCCTCTGCCTCCCCATTCTGCCTTCCAGCTCCGCCCCCTTCCCTTTCCTCCCCTCCCCTGTCATCTCCTTTTCTGCCTTTCGCCCCCTTCCCTCTTCCGCCCTCTCCCTGTTCTTCTCCTCTGCCTCTCGCTCTCTTTTCAGCCACCACGCCTGCCTCCCGTATCTGCAATCCTAAAGGCTCCAGGTTCGATTCCTGGGTCGCTCACCGGTTTCTGGTTTCCGGTTTACCAAAAATACCAATACCAGTTTCTCTGTTCCTCAGTTCCCGTGTTGCTGTAGCCTAGGCGTCGGCATAAGGTGTTGCTTTGATGTAATACCTTTTTAAAAAAAAAACAAAAAAAAAAAACGGGGGGTTGCGGAGGAGTCCCTCCGCCAGTCCTCCCCATTCCGTGTGCCTCTGCCTCCCCATCTGCCTTCCAGCTCCGCCCCCTTTCCTTTCCTCCCTCCCCCTGTTCTTCTCCTTTTCTGCCTCTCGCCCCCTTCCCTCTTCCTCCCTCTCCCTGTTCTTCTCCTCTGCATCTCGCTCTCTTTTCAGCCACCACGCCCGCCTCCCGTATCTTCCACTCTTCCTTAAGGCTCCAGGTTCGATTCCTGGGTCGCTCACCGGTTTCTGGTTTCCGGGTTACCAAAAATACCAATACCAGTTTCTCTGTTCCTCAGTTCCCGTGTTGCTGTAGCCTAGGCGTCGGCATAAGGTGTTGCTTTGATGTAATACCTTTTTTTTTTTTTTTAAATCCGATCCCTACCCCTCCACCCCCCTCTCTCCGAGTCCAAGTTCTTTTAGTCCTGTCGGCTCTGGTGCTCTAGATGGATTGGCTTGCGTGTCCCTTTTTTTTTTTTTTTACATCAAAGCAACACACTATGCCGACGCCTAGGCCACAACAACACGGGAACCAAGGAACAAGGAAACTGGTATTGGTATTTTTGGTTAACCGGAAGCCAGAAACCGGTGAGCCAATCCCTGTGTTTTCAGGGGCCGCCACGGCTCCGGCCGTGTCTTCGGGAGTCTCCGTTCCAACACCAGGGTCTCTTGTTTCCTCTTTGTTTCCTGTGTTGCTGTCGCTTAGGTGTCGGCATGGCTGCGTTGCTTGAGTGTAACGTTGGCCTCTGAAAAAAAACAAAAAAAAACGGTGACAGAGTCGAGGGCCAGGGTGACGGCGCGAATGGCAAGTCTCTCCCCCAACTGCCCACTCGCCTAGCGGTCACAGCGCACACGCAAGATGGCGCCGATTTTTTTTTTCGATGACCGCTACACGGATGCGCGTCCACGCACGCAGCTCCTTCTTCTTAGCTTTCGCCACAGGCGCGCCACCTCACCCGGGGGGTTGCGGAGGAGTCCCTCCGCCAGTCCTCCCCATTACGTGTGCCTCTGCCTCCCCATCTGCCTTCCAGCTCCGCCCCCTTCCCTTTCCTCCCTCCCCCTGTTCTTCTCCTCTGCCTCTCGCCCCCTTCCCTCTTCCTCCCTCTCCCTGTTCTTCTCCTCTGCCTCTCGCTCTCTTTTCAGCCACCACGCCTGCCTCCCGTATCTTCCACTCTTCCTAAAGGCTCCAGGTTCGATTCCTTGGTCGCTCACCGGTTTCTGGTTTTCCGGTTTACCAAAAATACCAATACCAGTTTCCTTGTTCCTTGGTCCCCGTGTTGCTGTAGCCCAGGCTTCGGCATAAGGTGTTGCTTTGATGTAATACCTTTAAAAAAAAAAAAAAAAAAGGCGTTGGCATAAGGTGTTGCTTTGATGTAATACCTTTTTTTTTTTTTTTTAAATCCGATCCCTACCCCTCCACCCCCCTCTCTCCGAGTCCAAGTTCTTTTAGTCCTGTCGGCTCTGGTGCTCTAGATGGATTGGCTTGCGTGTCCCTTTTTTTTTTTTTTTTTACATCAAAGCAACACACTATGCCGACGCCTAGGCCACAACAACACGGGAACCAAGGAACAAGGAAACTGGTATTGGTATTTTTGGTTAACCGGAAGCCAGAAACCGGTGAGCCAATCCCTGTGTTTTCAGGGGCCGCCACGGCTCCGGCCGTGTCTTCGGGAGTCTCCGTTCCAACACCAGGGTCTCTTGTTTCCTCTTTGTTTCCTGTGTTGCTGTCGCTTAGGTGTCGGCATGGCTGCGTTGCTTGAGTGTAACGTTGGCCTCTGAAAAAAAAAAAAATAACCGGTGACATAGTCGAGGGCCAGGCGGACGGCGCGAATGGCAAGTCTCTCCCCCAACAGCCCACTCGCCTAGCAGTCACAGCGCACACGCAAGATGGCGCCGATTTTTTTTTTTCGATAACCGCTACACGGATGCGCGTCCACGCACGCAGCTCCTTCTTCTTAGCTTTTGCCACAGGCGCGCCACCTCACCCGGGGGGTTGCGTAGGAGTCCCTCCGCCAGTCCTCCCCATTCCGTGTGCCTCTGCCTCCCCATCTGCCTTCCAGCTCCGCGCCCCCTTCCCTTTCCTCCCTCCCCCTGTTCTTCTCCTCTGCCTCACGCCCCCTTCCCTCTTCCTCCCTCTCCCTGTTCTTCTCCTCTGCCTCTCGCTCTCTTTTCAGCCACCACACCTGCCTCCCGTATCTTTTTTTTTTTTTTAAACCCGATCCCTACCCCTCCACCCCTCTCTCTCCGAGTCCAAGTTCCTTTAGTCCTGTCGGCTCTGGTGCTCTAGATGGATTGGCTTGTGTGGCCCTGTGTTTTCAGGGGCCGCCACGGCTCGCGCCGTGCCTTTGGGAGTTTCCGTTCCAACACCAGGGTCTCTTGTTTCCTCTTTGGTTTCATGTGTTGCTGTCGCTTAGGTGTCGGCATGGCTGCGTTGCTTGAGTGTAACGTTGGCCTCTGAAAAAAAAACAAAAAAAAACGGTGACAGAGTCGAGGACCAGGGTGACAGCGCGAATGGCAAGTCTCTACCCCAACTGCCCACTCGCCTAGCGGTCACAGCGCACACGCAAGATGGCGCCGATTTTTTTTTTTCGATGACCGCTACACGGATGCGCGTCCACGCACGCAGCTCCTTCTTCTTAGCTTTCGCCACAGGCGCGCCACCTCACCCGGGGGGTTGCGGAGGAGTCCCTCCGCCAGTCCTCCCCATTACGTGTGCCTCTGCCTCCCCATCTGCCTTCCAGCTCCGCCCCCTTCCCTTTCCTCCCTCCCCCTGTTCTTCTCCTCTGCTTCTCGCCCCCTTCCCTCTTCCTCCCTCTCCCTGTTCTTCTCCTCTGCCTCTCGCTCTCTTTTCAGCCACCACGCCCGCCTCCCGTATCTTCCACTCTTCCTTAAGGCTCCTGGTTCGATTCCTGGGTCGCTCACCGGTTTCTGGTTTCCGGTTTACCAAAAAATACCAATACCAGTTTCCCTGTTCCTCAGTTCCCGTGTTGCTGTAGCCTAGGCGTCGGCATAAGGTGTTGCTTTGATGTAATACCTTTTTAAAAAAAAAACAAAAAAAAAACGGGGGGTTGCGGAGGAGTCCCTCCGCCAGTCCTCCCCATTACGTGTGCCTCTGCCTCCCCATCTGCCTTCCAGCTCCGCCCCCTTCCCTTTCCTCCCTCCCCCTGTTCTTCTCCTTTTCTGCCTCTCGCCCCCTTGCCTCTTCCTCCCTCTCCCTGTTCTTCTCCTCTGCCTCTCGCTCTCTTTTCAGCCACCACGCCTGCCTCCCGTATCTTCCACTCTTCCTAAAGGCTCCAGGTTCGATTCCTTGGTCGCTCACCGGTTTCTGGTTTCGGTTTACCAAAAATATCAATACCAGTTTCCCTGTTCCTCAGTTCCCGTGTTGCTGTAGCCTAGGCGTCGGCATAAGGTGTTGCTTTGATGTAATACCTTTTTAAAAAAAAAACAAAAAAAAAAACGGGGGGTTGCGGAGGAGTCCCTCCGCCAGTCCTCCCCATTCCGTGTGCCTCTGCCTCCCCATCTGCCTTCCAGCTCCGCCCCCTTCCCTTTCCTCCCTCCCCCTGTTCTTCTCCTCTGCCTCTCGCCCCCTTCCCTCTTCCTCCCTCTCCCTGTTCTTCTCCTCTGTCTCTCGCTCTCTTTTCAGCCACCACACCTGCCTCCCGTATCTTTTTTTTTTTTTAAACCCGATCCCTACCCCTCCACCCCTCTCTCCCCGAGTCCAAGTTCCATCAGTCCTGTCGGCTCTGGTGCTCTAGATGGATTGGCTTGCGTCTCCATGTGTTTTCAGGGGCCGCCACGGCTCCGGCCGTGCCTTTGGGAGTTTCCGTTCCAACACCAGGGTCTCTTGTTTTCTCTTTGTTTCCTGTGTTGCTGTCGCTTAGGTGTCGGCATGGCTGCGTTGCTTGAGTGTAACGTTGGCCTCTGAAAAAAAAACAAAAAAAAACGGTGACAGAGTCGAGGACCAGGGTGACAGCGCGAATGGCAAGTCTCTCCCCCAACTGCCCACTCGCCTAGCGGTCACAGCGCACACGCAAGATGGCGCCGATTTTTTTTTTCGATGACCGCTACACGGATGCGCGTCCACGCACGCAGCTCCTTCTTCTTAGCTTTCGCCACAGGCGCGCCACCTCGCCCGGGGGGTTGCGGAGGAGTCCCTCCGCCAGTCCTCCCCATTACGTTTTTTTTTTTTTTTTTTTTTTTCAGAGGCCAACGTTACACTCAAGCAACGCAGCCATGCCGACACGACATGTGTGCCTCTGCCTCTCCATCTGCCTTCCAGCTCCGCCCCCTTCCCTTTCCTCCCTCCCCCTGTTCTTCTCCTCTGCCTTTCGCCCCCTTCCCTCTTCCGCCCTCTCCCTGTTCTTCTCCTCTGCCTCTCGCTCTCTTTTCAGCCACCACGCCTGCCTCCCGTATCTTCCACTCTTCCTAAAGGCTCCAGGTTCGATTCCTGGGTCGCTCACCGGTTTCTGGTTTCCGGTTTACCAAAAATACCAATACCAGTTTCCCTGTTCCTCAGTTCCCGTGTTGCTGTAGCCTAGGCGTCGGCATAAGGTGTTGCTTTGATGTAATACCTTTTTAAAAAAAAAAACAAAAAAAAAACGGGGGGTTGCGGAGGAGTCCCTCCGCCAGTCCTCCCCATTCCGTGTGCCTCTGCCTCCCCATCTGCCTTCCAGCTCCGCCCCCTTCCCTTTCCTCCCTCCCCCTGTTCTTCTCCTCTGCCTCTCGCCCCCTTCCCTCTTCCTCCCTCTCCCTGTTCTTCTCCTCTGCCTCTCGCTCTCTTTTCACCCACCACACCTGCCTCCCGTATTTTTTTTTTTTTTTAAACCCGATCCCTACCCCTCCACCCCTCTCTCTCCGAGTCCAAGTTCCTTTAGTCCTGTCGGCTCTGGTGCTCTAGATGGATTGGCTTGCGTGTCCCTGTGTTTTTAGGGTCCGCCACGGCTCCGGCCGTGCCTTCGGGAGTCTCCGTTCCAACACCAGGGTCTCTTGTTTCCTCTTTGTTTCCTGTGTTGCTGTCGCTTAGGTGTCGGCATGGCTGCGTTGCTTGAGTGTAACGTTGGCCTCTGAAAAAAAAAAAAAAAACGGTGACAGAGTCGAGGGCCAGGCGGACGGTGCGAATGGCAAGTCTCTCCACCAACAGCCCACTCGCCTAGCGGTCACAGCGCACACGCAAGATGGCGCCGATTTTTTTTTTTCGATGACCGCTACACGGATGCGCGTCCACGCACGCAGCTCCTTCTTCTTAGCTTTCGCCACAGGCGCGCCACCTCACCCGGGGGGTTGCGGAGGAGTCCCTCCGCCAGTCCTCCCCATTACGTTTTTTTTTTTTTTTTTTTTTTTTTTAGGGCCAACGTTACACTCAAGCAACGCCAGCCAGTGCGACACGAAACATTTGCCCTCTGCCTCTCCATCTGCCTTTCCAGCTCCGCCCCTTCCCTTTCCTCCCTCCCCCTGTTCTCTCCTCTGTCTTTCGCCCCCTTCCCTCTTTTCGCCCGCTCTCCCTGTTTTTCTCTCTGCCTCCGCTTCGTTTTCAAGCCACCACGTTCCTGCCTCCCGTATTTCCCACTCTTCCTAAAGGCTCCAGGTTCGATTCCTGGGTCGCTCACCGGTTTCTGGTTTACGGTTTACCAAAAATACCAATACCAGTTTCTCTGTTCCTCAGTTCCCGTGTTGCTGTAGCCTAGGCGTCGGCATAAGGTGTTGCTTTGATGTAATACCTTTTTTAAAAAAAAACAAAAAAAAAAACGGGGGGTTGCGGAGGAGTCCCTCCGCAAGTCCTCCCCATTCCGTGTGCCTCTGCCTCCCCATCTGCCTTCCAGCTCCGCCCCCTTTCCTTTCCTCCCTCCCCCTGTTCTTCTCCTTTTCTGCCTCTCGCCCCCTTCCCTCTTCCTCCCTCTCCCTGTTCTTCTCCTCTGCCTCTCGCTCTCTTTTCAGCCACTACGCCCGCCTCCCGTATCTTCCACTCTTCCTTAAGGCTCCAGGTTCGATTCCTGGGTCGCTCACCGGTTTCTGGTTTCCGGTTTACCAAAAATACCAAAACCAGTTTCTCTGTTCCTCAGTTCCCGTGTTGCTGTAGCCTAGGCGTCGGCATAAGGTGTTGCTTTGATGTAATACCTTTTTTTTTTTTTTTTAAATCCGATCCCTACCCCCTCACCCCCCTCTCTCCGAGTCCAAGTTCCTTTAGTCCTGTCGGCTCTGGTGCTCTAGATTGATTGGCTTGCGTGTCCCTTTTTTTTTTTTTTTAACATCAAAGAAACACACTATGCCGACGCCTAGGCTACAACAACACGGGAAACAAGGAACAAGGAAACTGGTTAGGTATTTTTGGTAAACCGGAAGCCAGATACCAGTGAGCCAATCCCTGTGTTTTCAGGGGCCGCCACGGTAATACCTTTTAAAAAAAAAAAAAAAAAAAAACGGCTCCGGCCGTGTCTTCGAAAGCCTCCGTTCCAACACCAGGGTCTCTTGTTTCCTCTTTGTTTCCTGTGTTGCTGTCGCTTAGGTGTCGGAATGGCTGCGTTGCTTGAGTGTAACGTTGGCATCTGAAAAAAAACAAAAAAAAAAACACGCAAGACACGGCCGGAGCCGTGGCGGCCCCTGAAAACACAGGGATTGGCTCACCGGTTTCTGGCTTCCGGTTAACCAAAAATACCAATACCAGTTTCCTTGTTCCTTGGTCCCCGTGTTGCTGTAGCCCAGGCTTCGGCATAAGGTGTTGCTTTGATGGAATACCTTTAAAAAAAAAAAATCAAAAGGCGTCGGCATAAGGTGTTTTTTTTTTTTTAATCCGATCCCTACCCCTCCACCCCCCCCTCTCCGAGTCCAAGTTCTTTCCTGTCGGCTCTGGTGCTCTAGATGGATTGGCTTGCGTGTCCCTTTTTTTTTTTTTTTTACATCAAAGCAACACACTATGCCGACGCCTAGGCCACAACAACACGGGAACCAAGGAACAAGAAAACTGGTATTGGTATTTTTGGTTAACCGGAAGCCAGAAACCGGTGAGCCAATCCCTGTGTTTTCAGGGGCCGCCACGGCTCCGGCCGTGTCTTCGGGAGTCTCCGTTCCAACACCAGGGTCTCTTGTTTCCTCTTTGTTTCCTGTGTTGCTGTCGCTTAGGTGTCGACATGGCTGCGTTGCTTGAGTGTTACGTTGGCCTCTGAAAAAAAACAAAAAAAAACGGTGACAGAGTCGAGGGCCAGGGTGACGGCGCGAATGGCAAGTCTCTCCCCCAACTGCCCACTCGCCTAGCGGTCACAGCGCACACGCAAGATGGCGCCGATTTTTTTTTTTCGATGACCGCTACACGGATGCGCGTCCACGCACGCAGGTCCTTCTTCTTAGCTTTCGCCACAGGCGCGCCACCTCACCCGGGGGGTTGCGGAGGAGTCCCTCCGCCAGTCCTCCCCATTACGTTTTTTTTTTTTTTTTTTTTTTTTTTTCAGAGGCCAACGTTACACTCAAGCAACGCAGCCATGCCGACACGACATGTGTGCCTCTGCCTCTCCATCTGCCTTCCAGCTCCGCCCCCTTCCCTTTCCTCCCTCCCCCTGTTCTTCTCCTCTGCCTTTCGCCCCCTTCCCTCTTCCGCCCTCTCCCTGTTCTTCTCCTCTGCCTCTCGCTCTCTTTTCAGCCACCACGCCTGCCTCCCGTATCTTCCACTCTTCCTAAAGGCTCCTGGTTCGATTCCTGGGTCGCTCACCGGTTTCTGGTTTCCGGTTTACCAAAAATACCAATACCAGTTTCCTTGTTCCTTGGTCCCCGTGTTGCTGTAGCCTAGGCGTCGGCATAAGGTGTTGCTTTGATGTAATACCTTTTTAAAAAAAAAACAAAAAAAAAAACGGGGGGTTGCGGAGGAGTCCCTCCGCCAGTCCTCCCCATTCCGTGTGCCTCTGCCTCCCTATCTGCCTTCCAGCTCCGCCCCTTCCCTCTTTCCGTTCTTCTCCTCTGCCTCTCGCCCCCTTCCCTCTTCCTCCCTCTCCCTGTTCTTCTCCTCTGCCTCTCGCTCTCTTTTCACCCACCACACCTGCCTCCCGTATTTTTTTTTTTTTTTAAACCCGATCCCTACCCCTCCACCCCTCTCTCTCCGAGTCCAAGTTCCTTTAGTCCTGTCGGCTCTGGTGCTCTAGATGGATTGGCTTGCGTGTCCCTGTGTTTTCAGGGTCCGCCACGGCTCCGGCCGTGCCTTCGGGAGTCTCCGTTCCAACACCAGGGTCTCTTGTTTCCTCTTTGTTTCCTGTTTGCTGTCGCTTAGGTGTCGGCATGGCTGCGTTGCTTGAGTGTAACGTTGGCCTCTGAAAAAAAAACAAAAAAAAAAGGTGACAGAGTCGAGGGCCAGGGTGACGGCGCGAATGGCAAGTCTCTCCCCCAACTGCCCACTCGCCTAGCGGTCACAGCGCACACGCAAGATGGCGCCGATTTTTTTTTTCGATGACCGCTACACGGATGCGCGTCCACGCACGCAGCTCCTTCTTCTTAGCTTTCGCCACAGGCGCGCCACCTCACCCGGGGGGTTGCGGAGGAGTCCCTCCGCCAGTCCTCCCCATTACGTTTTTTTTTTTTTTTTTTTTTTTCAGAGGCCAACGTTACACTCAAGCAACGCAGCCATGCCGACACGACATGTGTGCCTCTGCCTCTCCATCTGCCTTCCAGCTCCGCCCCCTTCCCTTTCCTCCCTCCCCCTGTTCTTCTCCTCTGCCTTTCGCCCCCTTCCCTCTTCCGCCCTCTCCCTGTTCTTCTCCTCTGCCTCTGGTTCGATTCCTGGGTCGCTCACCGGTTTCTGGTTTCCGGTTTACCAAAAATACCAATACCAGTTTCTCTGTTCTTCAGTTCCCGTGTTGCTGTAGCCTAGGCGTCGGCATAAGGTGTTGCTTTTGATGTAATACCTTTAAAAAAAAAAAAAAAAAAAAACCGGGGGGTTGCGGAGAGTCCCTCCGCAATCCTCCCCATTCGTGTGCTCTGCCTCCATTCTGCCTTCCAGCCCGCCTTCCCTTCTCCCTCCCCCTGTTTTCTCCTCTGCTCGCCCTTCCCTCTTCCCCCTCTCCCTGTTTGTCCTCTGCCTCTCGCTCTCTTTTCAGCCACCACCCCTGCCTCCCGTATTTTTTTTTTTTTTAAACCCGATCCCTACCCCTCCACCCCTCTCTCTTCGAGTCCAAGTTCCTTTAGTCCTGTCGGCTCTGGTGCTCTAGATGGATTGGCTTGCGTGTCCCTGTGTTTTCAGGGTCCGCCACGGCTCCGGCCGTGTCTTCGGGAGTCTCCGTTCCAACACCAGGGTCTCTTGTTTCCTCTTTGTTTCCTGTGTTGCTGTCGCTTAGGTGTCGGCATGGCTGCGTTGCTTGAGTGTAACGTTGGCCTCTGAAAAAAAAACAAAAAAAAAACGGTGACAGAGTCGAGGACCAGGGTGACAGCGCGAATGGCAAGTCTCTCCCCCAACTGCCCACTCGCCTAGCGGTCACAGCGCACACCCAAGATGGCGCCGATTTTTTTTTTCGATGACCGCTACACGGATGCGCGTCCACGCACGCAGCTCCTTCTTCTTAGCTTTCGCCACAGGCGCGCCACCTCACCCGGGGGGTTGCGGAGGAGTCCCTCCGCCAGTCCTCCCCATTACGTTTTTTTTTTTTTTTTTTTCAGAGGCCAACGTTACACTCAAGCAAGCAGCCATGCCCGACACGCATGTGTGCCTCTCTCTCCATCTGCCTTCCAGCTCCGCCCCTTCCTTTCCCCCTCCCCCCTGTTCTTCTCCTCTCTTCGCCCCTTCCCTCTTCCGCCCTCTCCCTGTTCTTCTCCTCTGCCTCTCGCTCTCTTTTCAGCCACCACGCCTGCCTCCCGTATCTTCCACTCTTCCTAAAGGCTCCTGGTTCGATTCCTGGGTCGCTCACCGGTTTCTGGTTTCCGGTTTACCAAAAATACCAAAACCAGTTTCTCTGTTCCTCAGTTCCCGTGTTGCTGTAGCCTAGGCGTCGGCATAAGGTGTTGCTTTGATGTAATACCTTTTTAAAAAAAAACAAAAAAAAATACGGGGGGTTGCGGAGGAGTCCCTCCGCCAGTCCTCCCCATTCCGTGTGCCTCTGCCTCCCCATCTGCCTTCCAGCTCCGCCCCCTTCCCTTTCCTCCCTCCCCCTGTTCTTCTCCTTTTCTGCCTCTCGCCCCCTTCCCTCTTCCTCCCTCTCCCTGTTCTTCTCCTCTGCCTCTCGCTCTCTTTTCAGCCACCACACCTGCCTCCCGTATTTTTTTTTTTTTTTTAACCCGATCCCTACCCCTCCACCCCTCTCTCTCCGAGTCCAAGTTCCTTTAGTCCTGTCGGCTCTGGTGCTCTAGATGGATTGGCTTGCGTGTCCCTGTGTTTTTAGGGTCCGCCACGGCTCCGGCCGTGTCTTCGGGAGTCTCCGTTCCAACACCAAGGTCTCTTGTTTCCTCTTTGTTTCGTGTGTTGCTGTCGCTTAGGTGTCGGCATGGCTGCGTTGCTTGAGTGTAACGTTGGCCTATGAAAAAAAAACAAAAAAAAACGGTGACAGAGTCGAGGGCCAGGGTGACGGCGCGAATGGCAAGTCTCTCCCCCAACTGCCCACTCGCCTAGCGGTCACAGCGCACACGCAAGATGGCGCCGATTTTTTTTTTTCGATGACCGCTACTCGGATGCGCGTCCACGCACGCAGCTCCTTCTTCTTAGCTTTCGCCACAGGCGCGCCACCTCACCCGGGGGGTTGCGGAGGAGTCCCTCCGCCAGTCCTCCCCATTACGTTTTTTTTTTTTTTTTTTTTTTTCAGAGGCCAACGTTACACTCAAGCAACGCAGCCATGCCGACACGACATGTGTGCCTCTGCCTCTCCATCTGCCTTCCAGCTCCGCCCCCTTCCCTTTCCTCCCTCCCCCTGTTCTTCTCCTCTGCCTTTCTCCCCCTTCCCTCTTCCGCCCTCTCCCTGTTCTTCTCCTCTGCCTCTCGCTCTCTTTTCAGCCACCACGCCTGCCTCCCGTATCTTCCACTCTTCCTAAAGGCTCCTGGTTCGATTCCTGGGTGGCTCACCGGTTTCTGGTTTCCGGTTTACCAAAAATACCAATACCAGTTCTCCTTGTTCCTTGGTCCCCGTGTTGCTGTAGCCTAGGCGTCGGCATAAGGTGTTGCTTTGATGTAATACCTTTTTTAAAAAAAAACAAAAAAAAAAACGGGGGGTTGCGGAGGAGTCCCTCCGCAAGTCCTCCCCATTCCGTGTGCCTCTGCCTCCCCATCTGCCTTCCAGCTCCGCCCCCTTCCCTTTCCTCCCTCCCCCTGTTCTTCTCCTTTTCTGCCTCTCGCCCCCTTCCCTCTTCCTCCCTCTCCCTGTGATTCTCCTCTGCCTCTCGCTCTCTTTTCAGCCACCACGCCCGCCTCCCGTATCTTCCACTCTTCCTTAAGGCTCCAGGTTCGATTCCTGGGTCGCTCACCGGTTTTTGGTTTCCGGGTTACCAAAAATACCAATACCAGTTTCTCTGTTCCTCAGTTCCCGTGTTGCTGTAGCCTAGGCGTCGGCATAAGGTGTTGCTTTGATGTAATACCTTTTTTTTTTTTTTTAAATCCGATCCCTACCCCCTCACCCCCCTCTCTCCGAGTCCAAGTTCCTTTAGTCCTGTCGGCTCTGGTGCTCTAGATTGATTGGCTTGCGTGTCCCTTTTTTTTTTTTTTTTAACATCAAAGAAACACACTATGCCGACGCCTAGGCTACAACAACACGGGAACCAAGGAACAAGGAAACTGGCTAGGTATTTTTGGTAAACCGGAAGCCAGATACCAGTGAGCCAATCCCTGTGTTTTCAGGGGCCGCCACGGTAATACCTTTTTAAAAAAAAAAAAAAAAAAAAAACGGCTCCGGCCGTGTCTTCGAAAGCCTCCGTTCCAACACCAGGGTCTCTTGTTTCCTCTTTGTTTCCTGTGTTGCTGTCGCTTAGGTGTCGGAATGGCTGCGTTGCTTGAGTGTAACGTTGGCATCTGAAAAAAAACAAAAAAAAAAACACGCAAGACACGGCCGGAGCCGTGGCGGCCCCTGAAAACACAGGGATTGGCTCACCGGTTTCTGGCTTCCGGTTAACCAAAAATACCAATACCAGTTTCCTTGTTCCTTGGTCCCCGTGTTGCTGTAGCCCAGGCTTCGGCATAAGGTGTTGCTTTGATGGAATACCTTTAAAAAAAAAAAATCAAAAGGCGTCGGCATAAGGTGTTTTTTTTTTTTTAATCCGATCCCTACCCCTCCACCCCCCCCTCTCCGAGTCCAAGTTCTTTCCTGTCGGCTCTGGTGCTCTAGATGGATTGGCTTGCGTGTCCCTTTTTTTTTTTTTTTTACATCAAAGCAACACACTATGCCGACGCCTAGGCCACAACAACACGGGAACCAAGGAACAAGAAAACTGGTATTGGTATTTTTGGTTAACCGGAAGCCAGAAACCGGTGAGCCAATCCCTGTGTTTTCAGGGGCCGCCACGGCTCCGGCCGTGTCTTCGGGAGTCTCCGTTCCAACACCAGGGTCTCTTGTTTCCTCTTTGTTTCCTGTGTTGCTGTCGCTTAGGTGTCGACATGGCTGCGTTGCTTGAGTGTAACGTTGGCCTCTGAAAAAAAACAAAAAAAAACGGTGACAGAGTCGAGGGCCAGGGTGACGGCGCGAATGGCAAGTCTCTCCCCCAACTGCCCACTCGCCTAGCGGTCACAGCGCACACGCAAGATGGCGCCGATTTTTTTTTTTCGATGACCGCTACACGGATGCGCGTCCACGCACGCAGGTCCTTCTTCTTAGCTTTCGCCACAGGCGCGCCACCTCACCCGGGGGGTTGCGGAGGAGTCCCTCCGCCAGTCCTCCCCATTACGTTTTTTTTTTTTTTTTTTTTTTTCAGAGGCCAACGTTACACTCAAGCAACGCAGCCATGCCGACACGACATGTGTGCCTCTGCCTCTCCATCTGCCTTCCAGCTCCGCCCCCTTCCCTTTCCTCCCTCCCCCTGTTCTTCTCCTCTGCCTTTCGCCCCCTTCCCTCTTCCGCCCTCTCCCTGTTCTTCTCCTCTGCCTCTCGCTCTCTTTTCAGCCACCACGCCTGCCTCCCGTATCTTCCACTCTTCCTAAAGGCTCCTGGTTCGATTCCTGGGTCGCTCACCGGTTTCTGGTTTCCGGTTTACCAAAAATACGAATACCAGTTTCTCTGTTCCTCAGTTCCCGTGTTGCTGTAGCCTAGGCGTCGGCATAAGGTGTTGCTTTGATGTAATACCTTTTTAAAAAAAAAAACAAAAAAAAAACGGGGGGTTGCGGAGGAGTCCCTCCGCCAGTCCTCCCCATTCCGTGTGCCTCTGCCTCCCCATCTGCCTTCCAGCTCCGCCCCCTTCCCTTTCCTCCCTCCCCCTGTTCTTCTCCTCTGCCTCTCGCCCCCTTCCCTCTTCCTCCCTCTCCCTGTTCTTCTCCTCTGCCTCTCGCTCTCTTTTCACCCACCACACCTGCCTCCCGTAATTTTTTTTTTTTTAAACCCGATCCCTACCCCTCCACCCCTCTCTCTCCGAGTCCAAGTTCCTTAAGTCCTGTCGGCTCTGGTGCTCTAGATGGATTGGCTTGCGTGTCCCTGTGTTTTCAGGGGCCGCCACGGCTCCGGCCGTGCCTTCGGGAGTCTCCGTTCCAACACCAGGGTCTCTTGTTTCCTCTTTGTTTCCTGTGTTGCTGTCGCTTAGGTGTCGGCATGGCTGCGTTGCTTGAGTGTAACGTTGGCCTCTGAAAAAAAAACAAAAAAAAACGGTGACAGAGTCGAGGGCCAGGGTGACGGCGCGAATGGCAAGTCTCTCCCCCAACTGCCCACTCGCCTAGCGGTCACAGCGCACACGCAAGATGGCGCCGATTTTTTTTTTCGATGACCGCTACACGGATGCGCGTCCACGCACGCAGCTCCTTCTTCTTAGCTTTCGCCACGAGGCGCGCCACCTCACCCGGGGGGTTGCGGAGGAGTCCCTCGCCCAGTCCTCCCCATTACGTTTTTTTTTTTTTTTTTTTTTCAGAGGCCAACGTTACACTCAAGCACACGCAGCCATGCCGACACGACATGTGTTGCCTCTGCCTTTCCATCTGCCTTCCAGCCCCGCCCCTTTCCTCTTCCTCCCTCCCCTGTTCTCTCCTCTGCCTTCGCCCCCTTCCTCTTCCGCCCTCTCCTGTCTTCTCTCTGCCTCTCGCTCTCTTTTCAGCCACCACGCCTGCCTCCCGTATCTTCCACTCTTCCTAAAGGCTCCAGGTTCGATTCCTGGGTCGCTCACCGGTTTCTGGTTTCCGGTTTACCAAAAATACCAATACCAGTTTCCCTGTTCCTCAGTTCCCGTGTTGCTGTAGCCTAGGCGTCGGCATAAGGTGTTGCTTTGATGTAATACCTTTTTAAAAAAAAACAAAAAAAAAAACGGGGGGTTGCGGAGGAGTCCCTCCGCCAGTCCTCCCCATTCCGTGTGCCTCTGCCTCCCCATCTGCCTTCCAGCTCCGCCCCCTTCCCTTTCCTCCCTCCCCCTGTTCTTCTCCTCTGCCTCTCGCCCCCTTCCCTCTTCCTCCCTCTCCCTGTTCTTCTCCTCTGCCTCTCGCTCTCTTTTCAGCCACCACACCTGCCTCCCGTATTTTTTTTTTTTTTTAAACCCGATCCCTACCCCTCCACCCCTCTCTCTCCGAGTCCAAGTTCCTTTAGTCCTGTCGGCTCTGGTGCTCTAGATGGATTGGCTTGCGTGTCCCTGTGTTTTTAGGGTCCGCCACGGCTCCGGCCGTGTCTTCGGGAGTCTCCGTTCCAACACCAGGGTCTCTTGTTTCCTCTTTGTTTCCTGTGTTGCTGTCGCTTAGGTGTCGGCATGGCTGCGTTGCTTGAGTGTAACGTTGGCCTCTGAAAAAAAAACAAAAAAAAACGGTGACAGAGTCGAGGACCAGGGTGACGGCGCGAATGGCAAGTCTCTCCCCCAACTGCCCACTCTCCTAGCGGTCACAGCGCACACGCAAGATGGCGCCGATTTTTTTTTTCGATGACCGCTACACGGATGCGCGTCCACGCACGCAGCTCCTCTCTCTTAGCTATCCACAGGCGCCGCCACCTCACCCGGGCGGGTGCGGAGGAGTCCCTCCGCCAGTCCTCCCATCTACGTTTTTTTTTTTTTTTTTTTTCAGAGCCAACGTTACCACTCAAGCCAACGCCAGCCATGCCACACAGACATGGGGGGGATGGTCTCACCTTTGGGCTATGGTTGACCGAGTTATCTGCAATCCTA
>VFSX01000843.1:0-20000 GCA_016618255.1 Chlamydomonas sp. UWO 241 | reverse complement strand
TGGGTCAACTCAAACGGCAAGTCGTGCTCCGCGTTCGACTTCACGACCAAGGGCATTTTGCAGGAGGCAGTCAAGAACACACAGTACAGCAGGCTGCGTGACTACGAGGTGGGGTTTAGGGTCAAGGGATTGGTTGGAGGGAGGGGTGGGGGGGGAGGTGGTAAAGCAGGGGTTGAACGGTCATCATGGCAACCACAAGTCCTGTCGGAGGCGGCTAGGATGCGGTCAAGAACACGCAGTACGGCAGGCTGCGTGACTACGAGGTAGGGGTGAGGAGTTGGTTGGAGGGCAGGGGGGTGGGGTGGCAAAGCAGTGGTTGAACGGTCATCATGGCAACCACAAGTCCTGTCGGAGGCGGCTAGGATGCGGTCAAGAGCACGCAGTACGGCAGGCTGCGTGACTACGAGGTAGGGCTTAGGGTCAAGGGGTTGGTTGGAGGGAGGGGTGGGGGGGGAGGTGTCAAAGCGGGGTTTTAACGGTCATCATGGTAACCACAAGTCCTGTCGGAGGCGGCTAGGATGCGGTCAAGAACACGCAGTACGGCAGGCTGCGTGACTACGAGGTAGGGGTGAGGAGTGAGTTGGAGGGCAGGGGGGTGGGGTGGCAAAGCAGGGGTTGAACGGTCATCATGGCAACCACAAGTCCTGTCGGAGGCGGCTAGGATGCGGTCAAGAGCACGCAGTACGGCAGGCTGCGTGACTACGAGGTAGGGGTGAGGAGTTAGTTGGAGGGCAGGGGGGTGGGGTGGCAAAGCAGGGGTTGAACGGCCATCATGGCAACCACAAGTCCTGTCGGAGGCGGCTAGGATGCGGTCAAGAGCACGCAGTACGGCAGGCTGCGTGACTACGAGGTAGGGGTGAGGAGTTAGTTGGAGGGCAGGGGGGTGGGGTGGCAAAGCAGGGGTTGAACGGCCATCATGGCAACCACAAGTCCTGTCGGAGGCGGCTAGGATGCGGTCAAGAGCACGCAGTACGGCAGGCTGCGTGACTACGAGGTAGGGGTGAGGAGTTAGTTGGAGGGCAGGGGGGTGGGGTGGCAAAGCAGGGGTTGAACGGCCATCATGGCAACCACAAGTCCTGTAGGAGGCGGCTAGGAGGCGGTCAAGAACACGCAGTTCGGCAGGCTGCATGGCTACTAGGTAGGGATGAGGGGTTAGTTGGAGGGCAGGGGGGGGGGGGGGTCAAATCAGGGGATGAGACTTTTCTCTCCTAATAGGAGAGCAAGGCTCCGACTTGGGTGGGGGGGGGGGGGGGGGGCACAGCAGGGCAGGCAAAGGGCATCCTTGCAACAACAAGAAGAGCAAAACTGGACGAGGCAGTAGGAGAGACGCAGCACAGCTGGTTGTGCGACTTTCCGAGGTGGAGTTGAGTGGGGGTCGAAATAACCCCTGGCAAGTTACTGGTTCTATCGGCAGCTACAAGACCTGCATCTAAAAAAAACTGCTGGTAAGTTACCGGTTATATTGGCAGCTACAAGACCTTCAGCTATTTCCACGCAATTCGGGGGCAAACTACCCCATATTTATACTGGTTGTGTTCTCAGCGTGCCACGGGCGGCGGCGCTCGTTTTTGGTGGGTTCTGTAGCATACTCGCCTTAAGAGCCTCCTTTGCTGGTACTTGTACTAACTATGAGGCAACTGTTACAACTAGTTATTTTTGTCATATTGCAACATTGGTTTCGGTTTAATTTTAGGGTTTAGCACAATCGCCGGCCCGCAAGCACTTACGCACGCACGCACACGCACGCACGCACGCACGCACGCACGCACGCACGCACGCACGCACGCACGCACGCACGCACGCACACACACACGAATGCACGCACACACGCACGCATGCATGATGGCGGCAGCTACCTGCTTGACTGTTCCTGAACGCGGCCCTGTCGCTGCTGTCGCGCACAGGGCAAGGCGTCGGGAATGATTGGCTGGATGCCCAAGTACGCCGTCACGTTTGTCGACAACCACGACACCGGCAGCACGCAGCAGCACTGGCCGTTCCCAGCGTGAGTGCCCGCCCGCCTGCCCGCCCGTCCACCCGCCCGCCCCAGAATTGCACAACATGAAACACGGTAGAGAACACAATACGGGAACACGGTAAAAAAAAGTAGGAGAACACGGCGGAAAACGGTCAAAGCTGCATGACGGAATAGTTTGACTGACTGTAGCCTCCATGCGATGCCGTCAAATGTGGTGATTTTGATGAATATGGAAACCTTGACGAGTGGAATATATTGGGACTATTCAGCGCTCGTCTAGGCGCAGTTTTGTGGGTTTTACGTCGGCCATACTTCCATCGTTCACACTTCCACCGTAGTGCAGGCATGCGCCTGCGCTGCGCACGCCTGCACACACGCACACACACACACACACACACACACACACACACACACACACACACAGCACACACTCACACACAGCGCACACACACACACACACACACGTATGCAGCGACAAGGTGATCATCGGCTACGCGTACATCCTCACACACCCCGGCATGGTGAGTGGTGCTTTGCTTCCATGCGTGGGGAGGTTTTACAGTTGTTCATGTGAGCGCCTGGAGGACCTCGAGGCGTGAGCTAATGCCTAGCCCTAGCCCCCCTGGGAGCCTTCTACTAGAGAGAGCACACAAGGCCAGGCAGTGCACCAGCCTACCAGTGGGTTATGAGCAGTGTTTCCGTTGGCCACCCTGCGCCCTGCAAATGCGCCTTTGCGGCGCAAATTTTAATTTATACCCCCAAAGCGTGAAATGAGCGTTTTCACACTTTACCCACAAATAAATGCCTCTGGCTGGGGGTGAGATTGGGGAGTGAGCCATCATTGTACCAAGAGCCTAGGCGGAACCATGGCTTGTGCGTACTACCGTGGGGCAGCTTTGTTGGCGCTCCCCTTTGGTGGGCCTCGCGTGTGCTTCCATGAGCTCTGGAACCCCGGAGTTACAGTTGCATTGGCTTTACAGCAAAGACTACCTCTAGTCCTAGTACCACCGCCTAGAACTAAGTCCAGTTCTGGCCCTAACAATTACTTGTGAGGGGCGGTAGCCACCAGCCGGCTGCCTGCCAACGTGTAGTCCCAGAGCAAAAAGGAGAGCTATTGTGCGACGCCTCCAAAATAGGTCCTAACTGCTTCTAGGGGATAGGGGGTCAAGTGGCGCTTGCCAATCTACTTGACCGCCGTGGTGGAGGGGCCGGCGCCTGAGGGGCAGCCGGACCGTACACCACGGCTCTCCACCCGACCCTATCCTGAGCACGCTCAAACGCCGTGTCCGAAAAAGTCTTCCAATCAGAACGAGTGCCACTAGTTTCGCCTAGCTGCTGAATCAGTAGCTTAAGAAAATAGTGTCGGGAGGAGGCTGGAGGCCGGCCTTGCTGCCGAGCCACATCCATTGTGCAGTCAAAAGTCGTACGAGGAAGACGAGAAGCCGGCATGCGCATCACATGGCCTAGCCACTGCATTGATCGCTTTGCCACAAGGCTCTCAATTGGCTCAGTGTTGCACGCCTGCCGAATATAAGTTAATCTGTGCCGGTCGACCAGGCGCACGCCCAGAATGCGACGAAGGCAGTTAGAGTGGGCAACCTCCAATTGAGTCAGTTGTGTTTTAGTAGGGGCCCATGTTTCGCAGCCGTACAGAAAGTGGGGCAGCACGAAAGTGTTGTAAACCCGCATCTTAGACTGCACTTGCATCTTCTTGCTGGCCCAAATCTTATCAAAAGACGCAAACACGCCCAGCGCGCGACCGACACGCACACCGATCTCCTTTTCCACACCACCACTCTGGGTTATCCAACTCCCTAGATACTTAAATGCAGAGACGGTCTTCACTTCACCACCAGTCAGCGCAAACGTGGGCAGCTCCGCGACAAAATCTGCTGGCAAAATCATCACTTCTGTCTTGGCGGCGTTGATTTGCATGCCAAAGCTAGAGGACACTTTGTCAAGGATTTTCAGCATAAGCGCCAACTTTATGTGAGCAATTCTATGCGATCAATGCATCGTTGCAGATTTATATCTTGCATCCCGAGAGGTTTCTAAGTTCCAAGGGAAGCCCAAGCCTTCCTCAAACGGATCGAAGATCGCTGTCCCATAATATTTATTTCTAAAACCTTTTTACTTTTAAAAATTATAAATCCTAGAATAGTTTCAAAAATATATCCAAATAAACATCCAGCTCCAGCAATCCACATAGGTTTCTCAGTTCCAAGGGAAGCCCAGGCCTTCCACAAACGGATCGAAGATCGCTGTCCCATAATATATATTTCTAAAACCTTTTTACTTTTAAAATTTATAAATCCTAGAATAGTTTCAAAAATAGATCCGAATGAACATCCAGCTCTAGCAATCCACATAGGTTTCTCAGTTCCAAGGGAAGCCCAGGCCTTCCACAAACGGATCGAAGATCGCTGTCCCATAATATTTATTTCTAAAACCTTTTTACTTTTAAAATTTATAAATCCTAGAATAGTTTCAAAAATAGATTCAAATGAACATCCAGCTCTAGCAATCCACAGAGGTTTCTAAGTTCCAAGGGATATATTATCCTTCCTCAAAAGGATCGAAGATCGCTGTCCCATAATATTTATTTCTAAAACCTTTTTACTTTTAAAATTTATAAATCCTAGAATAGTTTCAAAAATAGATTCAAATGAACATCCAGCTCTAGCAATCCACAGAGGTTTCTAAGTTCCAAGGGATATATTATCCTTCCTCAAACGGATCGAAGATCGCTGTCCCATAATATTTATTTCTAAAACCTTTTTACTTTTAAAATTTATAAATCCTAGAATAGTTTCAAAAATAGATTCAAATGAACATCCAGCTCTAGCAATCCACAGAGGTTTCTAAGTTCCAAGGGATATATTATCCTTCCTCAAACGGATCGAAGATCGCTGTTCTAGGCCGCCGGCCTATATCCCACATGCATCGTTGGACAGCTTGTCAATCTCCATAATCACAGCATCTTCCTTGATGTTGTTGTGATCGTCCTTTGACATGTCCTTCGCCCGCGAGGCAAACTTGAGCTTCTTCCAGACATCCTTGTTCTCAACAAACCATGACGCGCCGACATAGTTGTCAGATGGTGAGGCAAACTGGTGCTCCACCACAGGCTTGTTGACGACGTCTCCTACCACACCAGTCGAGAACCTTTTAGAGTTTTCCTTTGCGACGCGCAGGATGCTCTTGGAAAGGTTGCCGATTGTTGCAGTTACAAAAATGACGAGGATGTCCGCGTTGCGCTTCTTGCAATCAACGGCACGAATGAAGCACAGGCGGCTTTTAACACCTCCGAAATTTCCAGAATCGCTCTCATCACACACAATGTCATGAACATAAATCGTCGGCATACATCAGCATTACTATGCGCTCAACCGACGACGACAACACAGAGCCGCCGGCTCGGGTCACGACTGACACGCCAGCCCCCTCTGGCATCATGTCTAGCGCCTTTTTCACTATGTGGTCAATAAAAACATTGAACAACACAGGAGCAATGACGCACCCCTGTCGCACACCAGACGACACTGGGAATTCGTGCCCGATTTTCCCAGCCAACCCCGGAGATCTGGGATCAAACGTGTATCTGCCAACATGACGTAACAGTCACAGTAGCGTCGGCTTTCCAGCGCAGACTATCTTCTAGTCCTAGTACCACCGCCTCGACCCAGGTCCACTTCTGTCCTTCTCTTGTGAGGGGCGGAAGCCACCAGCTGGCTGCCTGCCAACGCGTTGTCCTAGATCAAAAAGGAGAGCTTTTATGCGACGCCTCCAAAATATATCTGAACTGCTTCCCGGGGATGGGGAGTCGAGCCTATCTCCTTCTTGACCGCCGATGTGGAACATGACGCAAACTATATCATGTCATGTGCGATTGATGTCACATACGCGGCGTGGCATGATCTGACTAGGCTCCCTTGAGCCCGCGCACACAGATCCGATCTGCAGCACACAAGTGATCCAACATGCCCCCCACGCACGCACCCACCTTGCACACTTTGCGCACCCCCAGCCGTGCCTCTTCTGGGACCACCTCTTTGACTGGGGCGACGCGCTGTCTGGTGAGATCAAGGAGCTGCTCGCGATCCGCAAGCGCAACGGCATCGTGGCGGGCACGCCGCTGACCATCCTATGCGCAGACGACGACCTGTACGTGGCGCGCGTTGGCGAGCGGTGAGTGTGTGCGTACATTTAAGCCATATCTATTACCATCAAATTGTGACCAAATGGCGAGAAAGTGCATGCACACATTGTGTGTGTGCGTGTGTGTTTGTGTGTGTGTGTGCGCCAGGTCCGTACAGGGGGGTGGTGGTCGACGTCCGGGAAGCCGGACGTGGGGTGGCGACTGCGTCCGGGTACCCGGACGCCGGTCTGGCTGGCCGCCCGGAAGTGTGAAAGGTGTGGACCCGTTTTTTTTTGCAGTGCCTCTGTCTCTGTCATTCCCTGTCTTCACGAGCCCTTCGAACATCACAAAGCCTGCTTATTCATCGCAGCATGGGGGGGGGGAAAAAACTGGCTTGAGTGCACGCTCGCCCAGACGAGTTGTTGCGCATGGCGCACGCATGCATGCATGCATGCAGCGGGGGCCGGGGCGCAGCCTGTCCGGAGGTGGTGTAAGAACCAGTGATTCATTGTGTGTTAATCCAGATAATGGCATTATCTACTGCAGCAGAGTCGGGGGATCTTGGCGGCGGTCACACTGGAATCAAGCAGCAGTGTGACCAACCACCACGCCTCTTCCGCATAACAGCTCTTAGTGCGCGATGCGAACTGATCCAATGCTGGGCGCGAGGGATGCCAGGGGCCAGCGGAGAAGAGAGAAGAGGAGCCGGGGGAGAAAAAAAACGGACGGAGGCAAAAAATGGCGTCCAGCAAGCCGGACGGGGCCCTGCGGGCCCCAGCGTTGGCGTCCGGAAAACCGGACGGAGCCTGCCGCGCACGTCCGGATGGCCGCCCCTTCGGGACGTTGGCGTCCGATCCGTTTGAACGGCCCTTGTGTGCGTGTGTGTGTGTGCGCGCCATGTAGTGCAGCAGATGTGGGAAGGAGGGGCCTGCGCATCCGTGGGTGGGGGCAGGAGAGTGTTTGTGCGTGTGCGCGGAAGACGACCTGTACGTCGCGCGCGTTGGAGAGCGTGTGTTAACGTGTGTTTGTGTGCGTGTGTGTGTGTGTGTGTGTGTGTGTGTGTGTGTGTGCTGGTCAGCACAGTTACAGTTACATCGGCTTTCCAGCAAAGACTACCTCTAGTCCTAGTACCATCGCCTAGACCCAAGTCCAGTTCTGGCCCTAACAATTACTTGTGAGGGGCGGTAGCCACCAGCCGGCTGCCTGCCAACGTGTAGTCCCAGAGCAAAAAGGAGAGCTATTGTGCGACGCCTCCAAAATAGGTCCTAACTGCTTCTAGGGGATAGGGGGTCAAGTGGCGCTTGCCAATCTACTTGACCGCCGTGGTGGAGGGTCCGGCGCCTGAGGGGCAGCCGGACCGTACACCACGGCTCTCCACCCGACCCTATCCTGAGCACGCTCAAACGCCGTGTCCGAAAAAGTCTTCCAATCAGAACGAGTGCCACTAGTTTCGCCTAGCTGCTGAATCAGTAGCTTAAGAAAATAGTGTCGGGAGGAGGCTGGAGGCCGGCCTTGCTGCCGAGCCACATCCATTGTGCAGTCAAAAGTCGTACGAGGAAGACGAGAAGCCGGCATGCGCATCACATGGCCTAGCCACTGCATTGATCGCTTTGCCACAAGGCTCTCAATTGGCTCAGTGTCGCACGCCTGCCGAATATAAGTTAATCTGTGCCGGTCGACCAGGCGCACACCCAGAATGCGACGAAGGCAGTTAGAGTGGGCAACCTCCAATCGAGTCAGTTGTGTTTTAGTAGGGGCCCATGTTTCGCAGCCGTACAGAAAGTGGGGCAGCACGAAAGTGTTGTAAACCCGCATCTTAGACTGCACTTGCATCTTCTTGCTGGCCCAAATCTTATCAAAAGACGCAAACACGCCCAGCGCGCGACCGACACGCACACCGATCTCCTTTTCCACACCACCACTCTGGGTTATCCAACTCCCTAGATACTTAAATGCAGAGACGGTCTTCACTTCACCACCAGTCAGCGCAAACGTGGGCAGATCCGCGTCAAAATCTGCTGGCAAAATCATCACTTCTGTCTTGGCGGCGTTGATTTGCATGCCAAAGCTAGAGGACACTTTGTCAAGGATTTTCAGCATAAGCGCCAACTGAGCTGGGTCATGCGAGAACAAACATAAATCGTCGGCATACATCAGCATTACTATGCGCTCAACCGACGACGACAACACAGAGCCGCCGGCTCGGGTCACGACTGACACGCCAGCCCCCTCTGGCATCATGTCTAGCGCCTTTTTCACTATGTGGTCAATAAAAACATTGAACAACACAGGAGCAATGACGCACCCCTGTCGCACACCAGACGACACGGGGAATTCGTGCCCGATTTTCCCAGCCAGCCGCACGGCAGCTGCGGTGTTGGTGTGAAGATCCTCCAACAGATCAATAATGTGCGGATGAACACTATATAATCTAAGGACTCTTCACAGTGCCGCACGGTTTATGCAATCGTAAGCTTTAGAATAGTCGACAAATGCCACAGCCATGCATTGTTTGTACTCGGCATGTGCCGCGCTCAGCACAGGGGAAAACAAGCGCCCGTGCACAGGGGGAAAAAGGCGCCCATGCACGCATCGGTGAGACAAGGAGTGTGTGCACGTGTGTGCATGCACGTCTGACGGGATCTACGTTGCACGCATCAGCAAGTGATGGCTGTCGCATGGGTGGGCGGCAGTGCTTTTTAAACTGATTTCCATTTATTAATTCTTACAGCTTGGTAACCGGCGGCTGCAGGCTGCGCCCCCGGAAGAACGGGAAAAAAGAAAAAAACGAATCGGGCGGTTAACCCCAGGTAACCTCTAAATAAATTAACAATTCCCGCCCAGAAACCGCCATCGGCGGTTTACCGCCCAATTGAAGAAGTACTGGCGGGCGGGGGGCGGTGGCGGTTGCGCCGGAGTTGGCAAGTTGCCATCATCGCGTCAGGTGCTGCACAGCACACAGTCTAACGCGCCGTTCCTCCCCCCTCCTACCACATTCCCAACTCCCCAGGTGGCGCTCCCAGGTGGCGCCTTCACTTGCACAGATCAGGCTGCGCATCAGGCATGCTGAAACCGCCTCATGCACACCCCCGGCCGTGTCACCGCAGGCGCCACCTTGATCGCCCATCATTGCACCCCGCCCGCCTCCGGCATAATGACCGCCTTGACTTGCGCAGCTTAGGCGTTGGGATTGTGGTAGGGCCCCTCATGCAGGAGTTTGGCTGACCCCTCCCTCCCCTCCTGCCTTGTGTGTGTGCGCAGGCTGACAGTCAAGCTCGGCCCTCGCATTGACATTGGGGATCTGAAGCCGAAGAAGGAGGACGGTTGGGTGAAGGCTGCTTCTGGGAATGACTACGCCATTTGGGAGAAGACTGGGGTGCAGGAGGAGGCGCAGGCACAGGAGCAGGAGCAGGCGTAGTGGACTAGCAGTCCAGCGCACTGGCACGCACCAGCTAGCTAGCTCGCTCTCGTGCTGCGGCGCTAGCTTGCACGCAGGCAGGTACACCAGCTGGGGTGTGTGCTCACACCCTTGTATTGAGCTGTGAGGTGGTGTGGCATGCATGCAGTCGAGACATGGCGGAGCCAATGGCCATCAAGGAAGAGGTTGGACGTATACGAGCTCGCTGATGATATTGGGTGAACGGGTCTTCTCACCCGCTGACGTTGTGGGGTGGGGTTGTTGGGTGGGTGCGTTGTATCACCCGCAGATGTTGAGAGCATCTTTTGGGTGATGCAAGTTGCAGGCGGTTGCGTTTTCGGCAGTTTGTTAAGTAGCTACAACGGTAGGAAGAACGGTGTTGAATTTGAAGTAGTAGTCCTGCCCTAAAGCACATGTGCACACGTTTCCCCATCAAGGCCGAATTGTCCCCAAGTTAGTTGGTGTTGGTGTCGGCCGTGTTGACCACCTGCTCGTCTCTCTCGTCTACCGCCGTCTGGTGCTCCCCCTGATCCCCCCCCCCCCTATGCTGAGGCTTCAGCGGGACCTATGTGGTGCTATTTTCCGTTGATGCGTTCACGGCGCTGTGGCCCCTCATGGCATGTGTGCAGCTTCAGGGGCCGTCCGTTGCCAGGCTCCCTCAGCAGTTGCCTGGGCTGGTGGCACCCACGGAAGCGATGCCGCGGCTGCTCATACTGCGGTTGTGATGCTTCCGCCCGCGGTGGTTAGTGGGATGGCACAGTCTGATCGTGTAGCAGCTGCACACACCACTGCGGTGTGACAAATTCAACTAATGAAGTTGTTTTACAATCCACCGGCACGTATTCCAGGGTCTAGAGGCGCTCCCGTTGTGTGACGCTTTCGACGACGAGATTGCGTGAGATTGATCCTGCATTCTCAAAGGGCCAGGGCTGCCCTTTGAGACTCGACACAGTAGAGTGTGTCTGGAATTTCTACGGCTCGAGTAGCCCCCACTGCCCACCCACTGCCACCAGTACAATTTTCCTCTCGAGAAATCACACACAGCCACTTACAGTGCACAAACTATAAGTCGTCGTCGTCGAAAGCGTCGAAACAAAACGGGGGCGCCTAGACCCTGAGGAAAAAAACACAACACACACGCAAACACAACACATAACCCAGCCTTGGGGTTACAAACGTAACCCAAAGGCTGGGTTACGCCATGAGTTACGATTACGGATGTTGCATCCACACAAAAAAACGGAACATGCAACAGCCCCGTCGTCCACATCCGATTCAACCATCTGTCCGAGTGGGCACTCGGTCCAGCATGATGATGAAGCGCGCGGGTATGTCGAGGACCGGATTAGCAAGCGATGTCGCTCTGTCAACCAGAGTCCACGTCACCAAACCTTTAGTGCAGCGCAGCGTCATCCAGCGCTCGTTAAAGACAGCGACCGAGGAGGCACATGCAGGTGCAAGAGCGGCACACGACAAGGCGCGACCTGGCTTCGACAAAGCGATAGTATTGCAAGGCAAGGCTAGCTCATGGCTCACGTCATGTGTATGCATGTGGTAGTTTGTGAGGGGGGTTGGAGGTCCGCCACCCACCCAAACCCGTGATGCTTGAGCTGCATGGCCACCCGCGTGATGCTTGAGCTGCATGGCATTGCATTGCGCGTACGCGGCATGCTCATTCCTCGCCAGGGCCCCGGCCGGGCCGCGCACGTGCACCCCACCCAACCTCCCTCTAGGTCTCCCCCTCACGCCCTCTCTCTCTCGCCTGCCCACGCAGCGTTCGCGTGGGATTCGGCCACCAAGCCCGACTGGTGCGTCAGGGGATACAGACGGGGGGCGCTAGATCGAGCGCGCGCATGGCTGCGCGCCAGTCAGGCCGCGAGCAAGCGCTGAACTTCACGGGTCACGGAGCAGCTTCGCCCAACCAAGCCTGCCCACATCCACCACCTCCTGGCCCGTTTCCACCACCATCCAACAGCTGCCTCCACATGTCCAAGGCGCACGACCGCTCCCCCATGCCCCCCCGCCCACCCCCCCATCCTTGCTGGCTCTCAGAAGCGTGTGGTAGTATTTCGTTGCGGTTCATCACAACGGGGGACTGTGCTGTGTGTGCAAGCCTCGCTGGCTGTAGCCTTGTGTTATTTACTCGGGGTTTTAGGCTTGCTTGTCCTGTCATGCTTTGGACGACGACAACCCATCCACGCACCCCCCTCAAAGGTACGGCACCATCGCATCCAAGGTGCAGGCCATCAAGGCCGCCGGCGTGTCGCACGTGTGGCTGCCGCCCCCGAGCCAGTCAGTCAGCGCGCAGGGCTACATGCCGGTGAGTGTGGATGGAGACGCTGCTGCTGCTGCTGCTGCTGGATTGTCAAGTCTGCTGTACAAACCCTTGACAGGTATATACTAAAATGACTGTGAGTAGGGTGCGGCATAATGCACCGGCAAGCGTGCGCCATGCGCCACACACAAACGCCGGCAAGTGCGCACATGCAGCCAGTCAGCCACCGCCGCACTGTGCATGCGTGTGCACATGCAGGCCTTGCAAACGACCCAATGCAATATAGCGCCAGCTGTCTACCCTTACACCTGAGCCCAAAACCCCAATCCCTTGACCCTCAGCCCCGAGCCCTGAACCCTGAGCCCTAAAACCTGAAACCCACACCCGACACAATCCACATGGCAGCCCTGGCCCACAGGCAGACCTGAACCACCCATGAAACATCCTGGAACCCTAAATCCAACACCCTACGCATCTAACAGGGCCAGCTGTACAACCTGAATTCGAAGTACGGTCAGGTGGAGGACCTGAAGCAGGTGTGTGTGTGTGTGTGTGTGCGTGTGTGCATGTGTGCATGTGTGCGCGTGTGTGCGTGTGTGTGTGTGGGAGGTCTTGAGGTCTGAACCGTGCACTGGGATGTCTTTCGAACAGCGGGTACCAACCAGCGCCTGCATCGAGTGGACAGTATCCTTGGTTTGGGGGGTTCAACACACACACACACACACACACACACACACACGCACACACGCACACACACACACACACACACACGCACACACACACACACACAACACACACACACATGCACACAGCTCACCATGGCGCTCAACGCCGCTGGTCTCAGCCCAATGGCAGACATTGTGATCAACCACCGGTGTGCGGACGAAAAGGTGGGTCTACGATGTTTAGGCTGAGGGCCGAGGGTGCTGCGTTAAGCAGGGCTGAGGGTTGCGAATGAAGTGCTCATCTGGAGGTTGACTGAAGGGGTCTGGCCACAGCGGCCCAATGGCCGCCATCGTGATCAACCGCCAGTGTGCGGGCAAAAAGGTGGTAACATTGGTTGGATCCCTGTTGTGCGTGTTGCTGCTGGCGGAGGGCATTGCCCCACTGGCTGCCATCGTGACCAACCGCCAGTGTGCGGGCGAAAAGGTGGTAACATCGTTTGCTTTCCTGTTGTGCGTGTTGCTGCTGGCGGGGCGCAGCGGCCCACTGGCCGCCATCGTGACCAACCAACGGTGTGCGGACGAACAGGTGGTAACATCGGTTGGATCCCTGGTGTGCGTATTACTGCTGGCAGAGGGCATTGCCCCCCAATGGCCGCCATCGTGACCAACCAACGGTGTGCAGGCGAAAAGGTGGAACATCGGTTGGATCCCTGGTGTGCGTGGTGATGATGATGGATCTTACAGTCTGTGTGACACCAGTAATGATGTATAAGACCGGTGTCGGCGCTAGCGCCCGACACCTTAAACTCAGTTTCAGTGGGAAACTGGCTGGCTACCTGGTAGGGGTGAGGGTAAACCCCCACACGCGCGCACGCACTGGACCTAGACAGGACACTGGGCCCCCAGATCCACCCTATACCACCCAGGTAGTGACAGCAACGCATTGTTGGTGTGCGCCTGTGTTCTACTACTAGTCCCGCCGCCGCCATTGGCTCCAGCAATCTCCTCCATGCCCGCCAGCAATCTCCTCCACGCCCGCCAGCAATCTCCTGTATGCCCGCCAGCAATCTCCTCCATGCCCGCCAGCAATCTCCTGTATGCCCGCCAGCAATCTCGTCCATGCATGGGCGCCGCCATGCGATCTCCATGCGCCGCGCCGCGCTCCATGCGCGCCAGCACCCGTACCACCCGCCTCATTCCCGTTCTTTAGCCATTCCCCGTGACACCTATGGCTGATCCTTGTTCCGCCGTCCCCTTTGGCATCTGTAACCCGTATCCTCTCCCTGTAGCCTCATTCCCCGTTCTTAACCGCCATCTCCATTATGGTGCCCGCCCGCTGGTGGGGCCTCGCCTCGCCCCATGCCGCACGGCTAGTGTATTGATTGCTGCGCCATCTATAATCTGCGCCTTGGGGCAGGGAACCCCTGCGCCACAACCTCCTCACAAAGCCTAGCCGCATGTGCCTCGCTTCCCATGTTTCTCAATTTCTCGCCATCCGCTTCCATGCTGCCGCCTGCAATCTCATCCACGCCCGCGAGCAATCTCCTCCATGCCCGCCAGCAATCTCCTCCATGCATGCACGCGCAGAGCGCCGCCATGCAACCCCCATGCGCCGCGCGCGCCATGCGCGCGCCGCGCCCGCCAGCTCCCGTAGCCTCATTCCCCGTTCTTTATGCGCCGTGACGCATTAGCCTTGTCCGCCGTCCCCTGGCATGCATAACCCGTAGCCTCATCCCCGGTAGCCGCATTCCCCGTTCTTAGCCGCCATCTCCATTATGGTGCCCGCCCGCTGGTGGGGCCTCGCCTCGCCCCATGCCGCACGGCTGGTGCATCGATCGCGTCGCCATCTAATAATCTGCGCCTTGGGGCAGGGAACCCCTGCGCCGCAACCTCCTCACAAAGCCTAGCCGCATGTGCCTCGCTTCCCATGTTTCTCAATTTCTCGCCATCCGTCTCTCTCTTCCATCCAGGCACAGTAAACCATTAGGAGCCGCAATCTGCTTGAGTTCCGATCGTTGTGAGAGGGGGTGCATGCTCGCCGCAATTCTCGCCATCGTGCATCGTGCTCTCCATCGTACCGCTGCCCCATCTGCCACATAGCCTCGCCCCATCAGGACCAGTTCATCAGTAGCGCTGTGCGTCACAGCCGCTCAGGGTAAATTTCCAGATTTTCAGCCGCCCAGTACCAAGCGCAGTTGTCCCGGTTGTCCGCCATCGAGCGGCGCCAGGGCGGGAGCCCCTGGCGAAGAGCTTATGAACTTAACATGGTTATGAACTTAAACTTAAGCTTAAGAAAATAGTGGTACTGGTGGAGGGCATTGCCCCCCAATGGCCGCCACTGTGACCAACCACCGATGTGCACCCTGCCCACAAGTGCACAGGGAACCTCCCCCCGTGCCTCCATACCACCATCTGGCCGTGACTTAACCGACTGGTGGCGAAAGGCAGGCGAAAGGCGTGCCTGGACAAGAACTACAATGCTATACCTGGGAAATCACTCGAGTAGCACACACCGCAACTATGATAAACTGCTGCCCTTGTCAACCTCCTGAAGTGTCCCCTGTAACTGCCCTGCCCTGCCCTGCCCCGCCCTGAAACCTCGTAGTTACCCTAGCTAGTGACTGTGAAACCCGGCCGTGACTCCACCGGGAGGATGCTAGATCTGGGGGCCCAGTGCCCTGTCTAGGTCCCGCCACTGGCCACCTGTGTGTAGTGCTCGGGCACTTTGCGGCGAGCGAGGTCGAATATGCTGCCTGTTGGGTGCGTCACGCGTGATTGTGGAATCTAACGTCATCAGCACCGCCACCGTAGGACCCCGACGGCAAGTGGAAACTACTTCAGTAACCTCTTGTTGGTTACCCCTTGTAACTGCCCCTAGGTAGTAACCGCCCCTTGTAGTAACTGCCCCTAGTAACCACCACCACAGGGCCCGGACGGCAAGTGGAATGCGTTCCGCGATGACGTGACGCACCGCGGCCACAAGATCGACTGGGGCCATTGGAAACCACTTGAGTAACCCCTTGCTAGCAACCCCCAGTTACTGCCCCTAGTAACTGCCCCTTGTAACTGCCACCACCGCAGGGCCCGGACGGCAAGTGGAATGCGTTCCGCGACGACGTGACGCACCGCGGCCACAAGATCGACTGGGGCAAGTGGGCAATCACGGGCAACGACCCCGACTTTGGAGGGACGGGAAACCCGGACACGGGTGCGTGCGGTTTGGGGTCAGGGGTTACGGGTTAAGGATCTAGGTTTTGAGGCTTGGGATTCAGAGCAAGTGGGCGATCAAAGGCAGTGACCCTGAGTTTGGAGGGATGGGCAACCCCGACACGGGTGCGTGGGTTTGGGGTTTGGGGTTGGGATTTCGGTTTTGGGGTTACGTGTTCGGGGCATCATGGCAAGTGGGCGGCCATAGGCAATGACCCCAAGTTTGGAGGGACGGGCAACCCGGACACGGGTGCGTAGTAGATGAGGTTTGGCGTCAGGGGTTACGGGTTGATGATCCAGGGTTTGAGGCTTGGGGTTCAGGGCAAGTGGGCGACCACGAGCAGTGACCCCGAGTTTGGAGCGACGGGCAAACCGGACACGGGTGCGTGGGTTTGGGGTCAGGGGTTACAGGTTATGGATCTAGCGTGTGAGGCTTGGGGTCAAGGGCACGTGAGCGATCACGGGCAAAGAGTTTGGAGGGACGGGCAACCCGGACACGCGTGCGTAGTAGATGGGGTTTGGGTTTTCAGGTTCGGGGTTGAGGGCAAGTGGGCAATCACAGGCAATGACCCTGACTTTTTTGCAGGATGGCAGGATGATGCAGGATGTCCAGGATGTAGTTCAGGATATTGCACACACACACACACACACACACACAAGTAAGCATGCATGCAAACGCAACACACACCACTCCCTGCATGTAGGCGTCGACACACGCGGGCCTGACACACACACACACACACACACACAACACACACAGACACAAACACACACACACACACGCTCACGCATGTACACACACACACACACACGACACACGCCTGCTTATAGGTGACGACTACGGGCCTGCCCCAGACCTCGACCACGCCAACCCCCAGCTGCGTGAGGCACTCAAGGTGTGTGTGTGTGCATGTATGTGTACATGTGTGTGTGTGTGTGTGCATGCATGCATGCGCGCGTGTGTGTGTGTGCGTGTGTGTGTGTGAAGAGGGGCTAGAGACTGAGTACCTGCTGCTGCCTCCTCAAGGACTGGCTGACGTGGCTAAAAGGAAACACTGCACACACACACATGCACACACGCACACACACACACACACACACGCCCCCCGCTGCTGCCTTCTGTAGGACTGGCTGACGTGGCTGAAGGAAGCACTTCAAAACACACGCACACACACATAAATTCCATTCCATTCCATTCCATAATGTTACACGACTGCAACAGCACTACCCGTACTTAAGTACTGGCAATGTTCCAGAGGTCAAAAGGCACATGTGTGTCGTTCTACAGCGGGGGACCAATCAGCGCTAAGAGGGGTGCATCACATGGCGGGGGGGAGGGGGTGCCACTCGGGCCAACCAACTTCAACTTTCAACTTCATTCAACCTCAATCGCGGCGTATCATCCCCCCATGGCCTGATTAATTCCATGGGGCGATAGTTGGGGGTAGGCAGGCCTAGAGGACGTCGGATCAGCTCCTCGATGGGGCGACGGGCGAGCGTAGGCGGGCCTGGGATAGGGGGCGGCGGCGGATCATCTCCATGAGCCAACGAACTCGATGGGGCGATGATGAACGTAGGCAGGGGCGCAGGGATGGGGCGGCGGATCATCTCCATGGGCCTCTGAACTCCATGGGGCGATGATGTAGGTAGGCAGGGCACATAAACACACACACACACACGCCCCCCGCTGCTGCCTCCTGTAGGACTGGCTGACGTGGCTGGCAGAAGACCTGGGCTTCAGGGGATGGCGACTCGACTTTGCGCGTGGGTGGGTGACTCAATTTGGGCTAAAGATTACCAGCCAATCACGGCGGCCGTAATCAGTTCCAAAGCTGTAACAGGGCTTTGAGACAGGGGAGGGCGACTTTGGGAGGCGGCGACTCGCCTTTGCGCTTGGGTGGGCTTCAATTTTGGCTAGTTTACCCGCCACTGCCGGCGGTCGCAATCAGTCTCAAAGCTGCAGCAGGATCAATCAAAGCAGAAGACCTTGGCTTCAGGGGGTGGTAACTGGACTTCGCGCACGGTTGGGTTCAATTTCGGCCGGGAGCCGGCGGTACTCTAGTACACTTAAGTGTGGTGGAGTATCGGCTGTTGATCTCTAGTTGAAGAGTAGCCTGCTTAGCTGGAAACCCCGTGTGACTTTTTAATTGGGTTCAATTTGGGGTAGATAACCAGCCACTGCCGGCGGTCGCAATCAGTCCCAAAGCTGCAGCAGGGCTTTGAGACAGGGGATGGCTATTTCAGGACATGGCGACTTGCCTTTGTGCGCAGGTGGGTGATTCAGTTTGGGGTAGGTAACCGTCCACTGCCGGCGGTCGTAATCAGTCCCAAAGCTGCAGCAGGGCTATAAGCCAGGGGATTGCTATTTCAGGAGATGGCGCCTCGACTTTGCGCGTGGCTGGGTGGTGATACAATCACATTTGGGCGTTTTGACCATCCAGTGACGGCGGTCGCAATCAGTCCCAAAGCAGCAGCAGGATATATCAAAACAGAAGACCTGGGCTTCAGGGGGGGGGGCGACTCGCCTTTGCGCGTGGGTGGGTGAATCAATTTCGGCTAGTTTACCAGCCAATGAAGGTGTTTGCAATCAGTCCCAAAGCTGCAGCAGGATCAATCAAAGCAGAAGACCTGAGCTTCAGGGGGTTACAACTCGACTTTGCGCGCGGTTTTGTTCAATTTCGGCCGGGAGCCGGCGGTACTCTAGTACACTTGAGTGTGGTGGAGTATCGGCGGGTGATATCTAGTTCAAGAGTAACCTGCTTAGCTGGAAACCCCGTGTGACTTGTTAATTGGGTTCAATTTGGGGCAGATAACCAGCCACTATCGGCGGTTGCAATCCGTCCCAAAGTCGCAGCAGGGCTATAAGACAGGCGACTTTGGAGGGTGGCGACTCGACTTTGCGCGCGGGTGACTTTCCGGCAGTTCCCTGGCCCCGCCATCCCTCCCCGCCTGCCTCCCCCGGCCCACCGTCAAACATCCACACGCATGCATGCTCACACACACACACACACACACACATGCATGCACACACACACGTGCATGTGCACACACACATGCCCCCCCCCCCGCGTACATCACGCGCACACACAAAGACGCACACTCGCCCCACACAAGCAGGTGAATGCATGCGCGCACACACACACACACACACACGGCACACGGCACACACACTCATTCCTCCCCAAACACACGCCCAACACACAGTTACGCTGCCACGTTTTTTGGCCGAGTACATTGACGCTGCTCACACTAATACAAACACAAGCACACACACACAGAGAAAGGGCATTCGTAACAGTTCCCACCGCACGGGCAATCTGGTCTCCGGTGCTAACTAAAGCACACACACCGTCAATCATTTCAGAAGTCGAAAAACACCCCCACACCCACAGACACACAACGCACACTCTCCCCACCCCACACCTTACCCCACCCCACGCACAGTTACGCTGCCACACACACAAACACGCACCCCCACACACACCACCTCCACCCCACCCCACGCACAGTTACCGCTGGCCAATATGTGGCCTGAGTTCTACACGCCGACGCACCACAAACAAACACACAAGTGACTTGTGTTGTCTTCACACACACACACTCTCCTCCCCCCCCCCCCCGCCCACACACACACACACTCTCCCCCACCCACCCACACACTCACACACACGCACACACCCATGCCACGCACAGTTACGCTGCCAAGTATGCGGCCGAGTACATTTCCGATACTTACACAAACACACACACACACACACACACACACACATACACACGGAGAGACATTCTTTACAGTTCCCACCGCACGGGCAACCTGGAATACGGCTCATGCCTGTGCTCACTAGAGCACACACCCCGGCAATCGTTTCAGAAGTCGAAAATACCCACACACACACACACACACACAAAGCACAAAGCACACTCTCCCCACCCCACACCTCACCCCACGCACAGATACGCTGCCAAGTATGCGGCCGAGTACATCGCTGCGAGCCTGCCGCCTGGCTCTGTGTGCGTGGGCGAGTACTGGACGGACCTGAAGTGGAACGGTCCAAACCTGGATATCAACCAGGTGTGGACATTGATGGATGTCTGACGCGCTCTCTCTCTCTCTCTCTCTCTCTCTCTCTCTCTCTCTCTCTCTCTTGTCTCGCTCTTGCCTCCCTGTCATCTCTCGCTCGTCTCTCTCTCTCGTCTCTCCCTCGCATCCCTCTCTCAAGTTCCCTCTTTCTATCTCTCTCTCTCGTTCCCTTTCTCTCTCTCTCTTTCTCTCTCTCTCTCTCTCTCTCTCTCTCTCTCTCTCTCTCTCTCTCTCTCTC
>VFSX01001018.1:0-15817 GCA_016618255.1 Chlamydomonas sp. UWO 241 | reverse complement strand
ACGTTGGTCTATGAAAAAAAAAAATAGCCAAACATGCCCAAGGCGATCGAGCTGCGCAGTAGGGATCCTTGCGCGGTTGCAGAGATGATGCCAGCCTCGCTCGGGAGGCGCCACGCTGGAGGGAAGACAGCACCGTCTGTTCGGACCCCAAAGACGTTGGAGCCGAAGCCCAAGTCCTCGCTGGCTGCCTTGGTGTAGCACAGGTGCAGCCGCGCAGCACGAACGGTCATTTCGAGGAGAGAGACGGTGTCTTAGGTATTACAAGGTATTACATCAAAGCAACACCTTTTGCCGACGCCTAGGCTACAGCAACACGGGAACTGATGAACAGAGAAACTGGTATTGGTATTTTTGGTAAACCGGAAACCAGAAACCGGTGAGCGACCCAGGAATCGAACCTGGAGCCTTTAAGATTGCAGATAACATCGTTAACCACTAGCCCAAAGGTGGAACCATCCCCCCCCCGCCTTCCGGCTCGAGCCAGAGGGCAGGGGGGCGGCAGGGAACAGGAGGCAAAGCAGAAGAAACCAAAAAGGACAAAATGGGCAGCGACGCGGCAGAACATTTTTTTTTTATTTTTTTTAAAAGGTATTACATCAAAGCAACACCTTATGCCGACGCCTAGGCTACAGCAACACGGGAACTGAGGAACAGGGAAACTGGTATTGGTATTTTTGGTAAACCGGAAACCAGAAACCGGTGAGCGACAAAGAATGAGACACGGCCGATGAGACACGGCCGAGTGGCCGGACTCTCTACCACAGAAAAAGGGGGAGAAGGGGCAGAGAGAAAAGCAGGGGGGGGGGGGGAGGACAGCAGGGGATTTTTTTTTTTTTTTTCCCGAGGCCAACGTTACACTTCAGCCAACGCAGCCATGCCGACACCTAAGCGACAGCAAACACAGGAAACGAAGGAAAAAAGAGATCCCTGGTTTGGAACGGAGACCTCCGAAGGCAACGGTCCGGAAACCGTGGCGGCCCCCGCAAACAAGGGACACGCAACCGCCAATCCATCTAGAGCACCAGAGCGACAGGATCTACAAGAACTTGACTCGGAACGGGAACTTGAGAGAAGGAAGACAAGGACACGGACACGAGGGAATGGAAGTCAGGAAACTCGGGCACGTGGGAGATGGAACGATGAGGAACGACTAGAAGAAAGCTGAAAAGGACTCGAGGGGAGAGGGAGACGTAGAAAGCAAGGGAATGACGAAAGAAATACCTGTGCGGAGGGGAGGAGGGGGGGCACGGGGGGGGGGGCGGGGCGGCACGCAAGGAGGGGAGGGAGGGCAGGGAGAGGGAACAAGCAGGGAGTGGGCAGGCAGGGAGAGGGAAGGGGGGAATGGCAGACAAGAAGGGATGGTGGTGCAGGCAGGGCGGAAAGGGCAGGCAGGGATGGGGGGGAGAGAAAGACAGGGAGATGCCGGGGAGGGGGCAGGCAGGGATGGGAGGGAGAGGTAAAGACAGGGAGATGCGGGGGGCCAATAAGAACAGTGAAGGGAGTGGTCAGGCAAGCAATGGCGTACGCACAGCAGGAAACCTTTCACGCCGGCAGCAAGACCTGCCCCACGACGCCCACGCGGACGTCGAGGGTGTACGTTGTGTCGCCTGTAGTGGCACCGGGCGCAGCAAGCACCGCGCAAGGGAGCGGCGGTGTCGCCCATTGGCTGCAGAACCAGTCCTTGTCACGCTCTGCGTCAAAGCCACGCCACCAGTCCACGCAGAAGAAGCCATCATCCACCATGGTGATGTCCTCCTCGGTACGCTGCCAATCCCGCCGGATGGCACCGTTGACAGAGTCGAGGGCCAGGCGGACGGCGCGAAGGGCAAGGCTGTCCCCAAACAGCCCACTCGCCTGGCGGTCACAGCGCACACGCCAGATGGCGCCGATGACCGTGACACGGAGGCGCGTCAACGCGCGCAGCTCCTTCTTCTTAGCTTTCGCCACGGGCGCGCCACTCCACCCGGACATGTCACCGGCAAGCATAACGGCGGCGGTGAGCGGCGGCGGCGCGCCACCCGTCAGCGCCGCCCACGTGTCACAAAGCCATTGCATGGCTGGTCGTGCCGCCGGGGCAGTCGAGAAACGTGTGAGCGAGGGTCTCGAAAGGCGGGTCGGTGAGAGAGGCACAGAACGGGTGACCGCAACACGCAGTTGACACGTCCGGGTTGCCGTCCGCATCAGCCGGCGCGGTGTCCGGGTCGAGGAGCTTGACCGCGATGAAGGCGTTGCAGCCAGGGCAGCAGTGGAGGATGCGCCAAGCGGTGATTACAAAAGGCCGGTGGATGGTCGGGTCGAGGAGGCGGGTCCAGACCTGAGCAAACCCCTCTGGTAGGTCGGGGTCGCTGATCGGCGCCCCACTGGGAGGAGGCTGGGCCTGAGCAGCAGCCTCCCCCTCGGAGCGACGCACCTGCAGGCGGTTGGGCTGCCGAGGCGCGGAGGGCCCGGCACCTGACTGGACCCCGCGCACCCACGCCACGGGGTTGTCAACGTCCTCTGGCGGGAAACCGTTCCTGACCACCTCTAGCGTGCGGCACCAGCGCTCGTCACGCCCAACAAGCCAGTGGCGATCGAGCTGCCCAGTAGGGATCGTTGCGCGGTTGCGGAGGGCGCCCGCACTGATGCCAGCCTCGCTCGGGAGGCGCCACGCTGGGGGGAAGACCGCACCGTCTTTTCGGACCCCAAAGACGTTGGAGCTGAAGCCCATGTCCTCGCTGGCTGCCGTGGTGTAGCGCAGGCGCAGCCGCGCTGCACGAACGGTCATTTCGAGGAGAGAGACGGTATCTTGGCCGATCCCTGCGACGGCCGGGATGCCCCAGGCACACGGGTCAAGCTGCATGGTGTCCCACACAACCACCAGCCATGGCTCAGCGACAGCGCGGCGATCGTCGGGGTCAACCTTGACCATTTCGGCCGCGTAGAAGTTGTAGTCAGCGCGGAGCCAGCGCTGACGCGGCTTTGGGCGGATGACGACCATCGCCTCCTGACCAGGCCGCCCCGCGCCTCCCGCCAGCGGGTGCTGCCTACCAGACGGCCAAACCACCCACCGGCGCACTGCTGCCGAGCCTACATCCTCTGGCGCCATCGGGTCAGCACCGCGGATGATTGCCCAGCCTGTTGCTGCGTCAGTGCCAACACGCGACCAGGGGGCAGTCGGCGCAGCGCTGCATTGCACATTGATGCGCCACGCGGCAGGCAATGCCGCGATGATGAGATCAAGGTCAGAGAGAGCGGCCGCTGACAGGGCGGCGCGCTGGCACCATGCATCACGCACGTCGCAGAGGCGCCTCCACCGCCGCGCCGCATCGGTGCGGAGGCCCTGGAAATCGATGCCCGGCACGGCGTCGTTGCCAAAAGTGGCCTCGCGCATGACAGACTCAAAAGACAGCGAGTCCGGAGGCATGATGCGCGTGATGCGCAGCTGCATGAACGCCTTGACGCCTTCCCGCACAATAGACGTCGCATCCATGCTGAGGCCGGAAACCGCCCCCGGCTGCGTAGCGACCCAGAGTGGCCCAGGCGGGAGATGGGGGACGGCAGCAGCAGGCTTGGCGACTTCCGACGCGTACAGTGCTGCCCACGGGTGTGAGTTGAAGCCGAACAGCTGCCAGATGGCCTTCGCCCGCATGGCCGTCGCGTGCGAATCGAGGTCGGGCAGGCCAATGCCCCCCATGCCCCGGGGCAGGTGGGACACAGCAGCGCACGGGTAGAGGCACCCCGCGTTTGGAGTGACCTCCTCCGCACGCGCAGAGGCTGCGACGTAGCGGTTTGTGACCTGTTGCATGGCCTGAAGCAGGGCACGTACGGTCATGGTGAAACCCGCCTGGTAGACGAGCTTGGCCGCGATGCACTGCGTGGCGACGTGAGCACAGCCGATGAGCGTGGGCGCGACGCCTGCCCACCGCCTAGTGGCAGCAAGCATGGAACCCGCCATGGTGCCGTACGCGGCGGCAACGACGGCGTCCAGGTTATCAGGGGCGATAGGCACGCCGAGGTGGCGAGAGACCGCAGCTGCAATGTCACGGAGGGGGTACCCAGTCGCAACGTGGCGCTCGCGGACACCTGCCTGAAACATGAGATCATCGGGGGTCGGACCGGCGAGCCGTGTGAAGAAGAACTTGTTGACCGACTCGCCCGGGTTGCCAGCGCTGCGGGAGAGGGCGAGCGCCGTCTGGAACCTCGCGATGTCGCTCTCGGGGCAGCGCGTGGCGAGCGTGACGTCATCCGCGAACGCCTGCGCCGGAGGGGCCTCCGACCCCTCACCGACCCCGTTTGGTCCCGGCAGCCTGAACGTGGTGAGTGTACCGCCAGCCTGCAGCGACGACAGGTAGGACATCACGGGCTGCAGAACGATGACCCACTCCATGCATGAGAGCGCCGAGCCCTGAAAGAGACCAGAGTCCATCGGGAAATCTGGCGTGAAGAAGCCGTTGACGCGCACCCTGACCTTGGCCCCTCCGAGGAGGATTCGACACCACCTAACCACCCCGTCGGGTCGGAAACCCATGCGGATCATGGCTTGGTCGAGCCAGCCCCTGTTCACCGTGTCGTACGCCTTAGTCAGGTCGCTGTGCACCAGCCAGCCCGGCAGGCCGAGGTCGCGGAAGCGGGCAGCCAGCGCGAGATGGTAGCGCACGTTGTGAGAGATGTCACGGCCATGGATGAACGCGCCCTGCCCGATGTCGATGAGGTAGTCAAGCGGGACTTGTAGGCGGTTGGCTATGATGCTCATCACAAGCTTCACGTCTGAATTGAGGAGCGTGATGGGCCGGTAGCCATCGAGCTCATCGCCCGGCTTGCCTGGCTTGGAGAGCAAGCAAACAACCCCACGGAGGAGCAGAGCAAACGGGGTAGGTGACGTGCGGGCAGCCTCTCCAAAGCCGGTGTTGAACACACGGAGGAGGAGGGGGGAGAGGGAACCGCGCCAGTGGCGGTAGACCTCGTACGGAATGCCGTCGCCGCCGGGGACCTTGCCCCTAGCCGCGTGGGAGAGCGCAACCTGCAGCTCTTCTGCCGTAAGCATGCCAGCAAGCGCGTCGTTGGCACAGTCGACGCCCTCGGCCAAGGCAGCGAAGGGCCCATCCAGCCTCCTTGGCAGGGTGGTCAGGAGGGTGTGCTGGGCTGCGGGGTCAATGCCCAGCTGCGGGCGGAACAGACCGATGGAAGACTCAGAAGAGAAGAAGTCGACAACGTACTTGGTCGCTTTCGGAGCGTCCGACACAAACGAGGCGGCATCGGGGCTGTCAGTAGGGGCACGGCGGGTCGGTTGAGGGAGAGCATGGTGGTGACTGTGTGCATCTCGCGTGCCTGGTGGTGGAAGTAGTACGAGCTGGTTTCACCCTTGTTCTGGTCGAGGGTGGCAGCCACGTCCCATGCCAATGCGGAGAGCGCACGCCATGCCGCCGCAGCGTTGTCCTTCTGCGCGAGCCAAATGGTGGCAGCCGCACCGACGTCCCCCCGGATGCTGCTGCAGCAAGCATGCCCTCTCGGGCGCTGCGCGCGCAGTGGTCGGCGGCACGCGCGGGCGCCTGGCGGTCGCGGCGGTGGCGCTTGTCAACACCAACAGCCATGTCTATGAATGCCGACTTCCAGGCATCGAAGGCGCCGATGAGCTCAGACGCCGGGCACACCATGAGTGGGGGGACCGTCTTAACGATAAAGGCGCTCACGGCTGCAGAGGGCTCCTTGGAGTTCAGCAAACGCAGGGGGAACGACAGGATGCCCCGGCCACGCGGCACGCCTGACGTCATGCAAGTCACCATGAGGGACACAGGCAGGTGGTCGGTGGAGACGGGCGCTGAGGGCAGAATGTCTGAGGTCGCACTGAGCGCAGTGGCGGCAGGAAGCGCAGCTGTGGTCAGAGCTGGTGAGAAGCACTCAGAGACAAGGAAGCGGTCCAGGCGTTTTCCCGATGATGTCGACGCCGACCAGTGAGTGAAGGCCATGGCGGCAGGGTTGAGGTCGCGCCAAATGTCACACAGCTGTGCCGAGCCCATGACGGCCAGCAGCTCTGATGCACCGATGTGCACCCCTGGCACCGGGCAGGCGACGCGGTCATCCTGGTGCAGGGTGACGTTGAAATCGCCAGCCACAACAGTCGGGGTAGGGTCATTGACCGGGAAGTATCCAGCCAGGGTGGAAGAGAAGAAAACTCCCCGGTGGACAGGCTGTGCCGGGGCGTAGACTCCAATGAGGCGGAAAGGCGATCCATCGAGGAACGCGTCGACGCGGAGGATGCGCCCCGACGTGTCGAGGGGGGCATCATGCCTAGTGGGCTGAGTGAGGGGGCAGTCCGGACTGAGGACCATCACCACCCCGCCGGTGGAACCGGCACCCGGCGTGTGGAAGAACCGCGCGCCAGGCCAAAAGGCGCTCGCACCGGGCTGCCGCCGCAACAAATCTTGTGGATCTGCGGCGGTTTGCGTCTCAGTCAAGATGCCCACGTCCGCCTGCTGCTCGCGCAGCCAGGCCGTGACCTGCACCAGCTTAGCACCAGTGAGGCCCCGTACGTTGAGCATGATGACTGAGAGGCGGCGGCCGGTGGGCGCACCGGGCGTACTCATGGCGCCCTGCGCTGGGGACCAGCCCACATGCCGTGGGGGCCGCAGCGCGCTGGGAGAGAGTCATCTTCGTCGTCGTCATATGACCTGCGGCCTCGCTCCGGGTGGTGGCGGAAGGCGGGGCCACGGTCATGCTCGCAGTAGTCGCCGTGAACCTGATCGTGGTAGAAGACGGGGTTTGAGTCGAACCACCTGTCGGGAGTGGCATGGCCAGACACCCCTGACCCAAACTGGTACCGCGTGCGCGGGTCGACCGCTGGGGAGCGCGATGCCGGTTGGTCCGGGATCGGCTGCCCGAAGATGGTGGGCCGCGGTGGCAGCGACGTGGCGGCTGCCGATGCACCACGCCCGGCAGCACGTGCACCAGTGGGCGGGGTGAGCGCGGCCGATGTCCCTAGGGTTGGCTGCCCGAAGATGGAGTTGACCTGCAAAGGCAGAGTCTGGGTGCCAACCGGGCCCCGGGAGGTGCCAGCGTGCGCCCCGAGGCCCATGCCAAGATCCGCCGGTGCTGACTGCCTGGGTACGGTGGGAGGCACCAAAGGCGCGGCAGCAGTGACAACGGGCAGGTCGACTTCCATTGCCATCGCACCGGCGTGCGCGCGGCCGTTCATGCCGGGGAGGTTTAGCCAGCTGCCCGGCGGGCTGAGGGCAGAGCGGTTCCGGAGCATGTAACCGCTGCTACTCGTAGTACGGATTGCAAGGGGGGTTGACAGGTGTGCTCCGCCCGCCCCGAGCACGGCTCGCAGCAGCGCGCGCGAGGGCGACGGCCTCATCGTCACGGCTCGGTGATGCCCGCCAGGAGCCGGCCCTGTCAGCACGGCCGGAAGCAGCCAGAGTCCCGACGCGGGGTCCTAGAGAGCCACCACTGTCCCCGCCGTCATCACCAGGGGATGAGTCAGTGGGTGGTGACCCCGCAACAGCCATGGGGGCGGAAGCGCTGGCTGTCGGCGGGGCAGCAGACCCAGAACGCACGGCAGCACCCATGACGCTTGTGCCTGCAGAGTGCACCTCGTGGCCCCCTGCGGTCCCTCCGGTGGCAAGCACATCGCTGCCCCCTTCTGGCATACGCATGGAGGTGTCCGTGTGCACCTCGTTGGCACCGCCAGCCACGCGGCCAACACCTGCAGAGTGCGCGATGTGGCCACCGCTGGCCGTGGCACCAGCACTGCCAGCAGTGTGTGCACCGATGCCGTTGTCAGCTACGGGGAGGGCAGCGACAGCAGGACCTGCATCAGCGCCACTGCCACCAGCGGAGTCGGCACCACCAGCTAGCACGGCGGCCGCACCGCCCTCGGTGACACCAGCCCCCGCAGAGCGGCCAGCGTCGGCAAACCTCGACGTGTTGCCAGCGATGCCTTCCTCGTCCGACTCATAGAACCCATCGAGGACGCCGGCCCACCCCTCCCGCAAGAGGCCACCCGACCCCGGTGAGTCAACGGATGCCCGGGGAAGAGCGGGGATGGTGGTGCGGCAATTGGGGCACGTGTTGTGACCAGCGCGCCATTGTCAAGGCAGCAGAGATGGAACACGTGGTTGCAGCTGGTGCTGACTAGGTTGTCGACGTCGGAGAGAGGCTCGCGGCAAATAGAGCAAGACCCCAGCTCCGGGGGGTTTGGCACCTCAGTGGCAGTGGCAGAAACGGGTCCCACGTGCGCGCGGCCATCCTCGGGGGCAGCGGCGAGCGGGGGAGCCTCGGCCGAGCCGGAAGGGGCGTTTAGCCCAGGCGGCACGACCCCCGCCGCTGCTCCCGCAGCCGGAGAGCCAGCGTCAGCAGAAGTGGAGCCAGGGGCGGGCCCTTCGGACGCGCGTGCGACCACGTCGATGTCAAGGTCGAGGTGGGCGGGAAGCATGACCCCGTTTGGCAGCGTGGTCCCCGGCAGCGCGGCCGAGCCGCCCCCGATGGCGGCAGCCGCGACGGCGGGCACAGCCGCCAGAGAAGGGTGCCCTGGTGAGTAGTGGACCGCGGGGGTGAGCACAGAAGCTCGCACGAGCGGGTCGTCTTTTAGGAGCACGAGCACCGGTGAGGTTGTGATGCCCGGCACGTAGAGCGCAGCCGGGAGGCGGCGCAGCCAAGGGTCCGACGCCGGCGGGGTTACCCACACCACGATTTTTCCACCGTCGGGCTGGTTGGTAGCCTTGTCCCGACCGAGCCGCATGCGCAGCACGACGACGGCATCGGGGTCGCTGTTGAAGCGCACCACGTCAGCCGGCGCCGTGCCCATTAGTGGGGTCACTGGTGCGTAGCCAGCCATCGCGAGGAGGGCCGCCGCAAGCTCGTGAGTGGAGAGGGCAGCAGGCACATTCTGCACCAGGATCTGGATGGCAGTGTTGGGGAGCGGGTGCTCAGCGCGCTTAACAGCCACCTGCCAGATGCCGTTACGCCACTCTACTGGGTACGCCCCACCGCTGGTCAGGTAACGGTAGAGGGAGCCATACGATGCGGTCATCTGGTTCAGCTGGAGCTCAATCACGATGAGCCCGCTCTTGCGGATGGTGCATGCAGGTGGGTGATCCTTCCCGACACCAAATCTGGTGGTCAGGTCGGTCATTAGTGCCGCGTGAAGGCTGTCCTGGTGCGGCCTGCCGGCTGCGTCCCCCACCATCAGGCAGAAGACCGACGTGCGCGCGTGGACGTTGTCAACCGTCCCACCACCGAGGCGTTGGCCATGGTCGACTACGCGGGCGACCAAAGAGTGGTCACCCGCCCACAGCGCGCTCCGAACGAGCATGCCGTAGGAGTCGACTACCCTAGGGCTGACCTACCGGTCCCCCACACAACCGTCAAACTCCCGATCAAACTGCCTCTAAACCGCAACGGCCGGAAATCCCGCCGGGGCTCTGAGTCGCCGCCTTCGTCCCCTCCTTCTAAGTTCAAACCACCCGCACAGGCACCGACAACCCGGGCCGCGAGTCGTCGGGGCCGGGCGGCGGCAAGCCGGCTCCTATACGGGCAGGACAAACTTAGAAGAAAAGTAAGAAAACAGGGAAGGCGAGGCCGGGGGGGAAGTGCGGACGGGAGGGGCTTTGGGCTGGTGGATCGGGAATTGGGGGCGTGGGGGGGTCAGCAGTCCGGCAGGTCAGGGACCTACCTAGGGGTCGGCGGCTCAGGGGGTCGGTGAGTCGGCAGGCCAGAGGAGGCCAGGAGGGGGTCAGAGCGGCACGGTTTGGGGTGGCAGCGGAGTGCGACCCCCGTCTGGACGGAGCCGCTTGAGCTGGCGCCGCTTCAGGGCAGAGAAAAGGGGTGCGAGTGCGCGTGGAAAGCGGTGGTACTAAGGGTGCTGGGGTGGGCGGGTCCAGTGGCTGGAGTTGCCAGAGGGCTAAAAGGGAAGCGGGCAGAGAAAACCAGAGGCCCCGGGGGAGGGGGGGGCTCAGGGCCCCTTGTGAGTCTCTAGGGCGGCCACTGGGAGGGGCAGGAGAAAACTACGAGTCGGAAGGCTCCGGGAAAGACAGGGAGCAGCTAGAGGAGGCACCGGCAGCGCTAGACTCAAAGGATGGCGTGCATTCTAGTGGGCGTGCATGCGTGCCGATGCGTGCTCAGGCAAACGTTTGTGCCTGTGCGTGTTCGAGCGTGCGTGCGTGCGTGCGTGCGTGCGTGCGTGCGTGCGTGCGTGCGTGCGTGCGTGCGTGCGTGCGCGCGTGCGGGCGTGCGTGCGTGCGTGCGTGCGTGCGTGCGTGCGTGCGTGCGTGCGTGCACACCAAAAACCAAAAGGATGCAGCGGCGGAGAGAGGGGTTGGGGGAGCAGGGGCCTAGAGGCCGCTGGGGCTAAGGGTCAGAGGCGGTGCGAGGAGGGAGAGCGGGCGGCACTAGGGGGGCCAAAGGGCCAGGGATCCCAAAAGGGCTTAGGGGCCTCGGGGTGTAAGCGGCAATATCCAAGGGACCATGGGACGTGGCGGCGGCGACGCAGGTGGTGGGGGGGAGTGTAGCCCAGAGGGGGAAAGACAGATCCTGGGGGGAGGGGCAAAGGGAAAACCAGAGGCCGAAGCTGCCAGCTGGCTACAACAGACGGAGGGGAGAGGGTGCGTGGGGTGCACGTGAAAGGGGGTTTACGGCGTCGGGTGGGGGTGGTGGAGACTGGAAAAAGAGGGCCGCAGAAAGAGTCCTCTACGGAGGGGTGCCCAGGAGGGCCCCTTGGGAGTCGCTAGGGGGGAAACGCTAGGGGGGCCACTAGGAGTGCTGGCTACCTAGAGAAAGGGACACTAGTAGTGCCTAGGCTCCGGGAAAGGCAAGGAGCGCTCACAGGAGCCACCACTGGTTCTAGGTTTCAAAACAAGGCGTGTGCAGCGTGCGTGCGTGCGTGCGTGCGTGCGTGCGTGCGTGCGTGCGTGCGTGCGTGCGTGCGGGCGTGCGTGCGTGCGTGCGTGCGTGCGTGCGTGCGTGCGTGCGTGCGTGCGGGCGTGCGTGCGTGCGTGCGTGCGTGCGTGCGTGCGTGCGCGCGTGCGTGCGTGCGTGCGTGCGTGCGTGCGTGCGTGCGTGCGTGCGTGCGTGCGTGCGTGCGTGCGTGCGTGCTGGCGTGCGTGCGTGCGTGCGTGCGTGCGTGCGTGCGTGCGTGCGTGCGTGCGTGCGTGCGTGCGTGCGTGCGTGCGTGCGTGCGTGCGTGCGTGCTTGTGCGCGCAGGTCCAAAGGAGACGGGAAACCGCCACTAGGGACAGGGGGCTCGGGGCCCGGGGGGAGGGGCCACTCTAGGAACCAGCGGCGGCGTGGGCGGGAGGAGCACGGAGGGCGTGGGGGGGCGGACACTCTAAGAACCGGCGGCGGCGTGGGCGGGAGGAGGGGCCCTCTAGGAATCGGCGGCGGCGTGGGCTGTGTGGGAGGGAGGCAGGAACAGGGAGAGGAGCAAAAGCAGAGCCTAGTTGGAGGGGCGAAAGGCGGAGAAAGGGGGGGCAGCCCGGGGGGGAAGGGGTCACGCGCACATGGGGTCCATGCGCATATGCATGCCGAAATGCATGGAGGCACTCACCTGGGCCAATACCAGAGCAGAGGCCACTCCACGTCGCACAGACCAGCAGGTCTGGGTGTCACCGGCTGAGCCAGGCAGCCAAACGACAGTGGCGACGAGCAGGGGTAACGGTCGTCGGCCACAGAGAAAATGCGGGGACGCGCGGCTGAGCCAGTGCCTCCGCCGTCACTCTAGCGTCGAAGCGCACGTTAAAGGGGCTCCAACGCAACCGAAATCGAGGAAATCCGTCCACGGAGTCGGAAGCTACGTGGGACGATGGAAGCTACGTGGGACGATGGAACGATGAGGGAACGACTGGAAGAGAGCTGAAAAGGACTCGAGGGGAGAGGGAGACGTAGAAGCAAGGGATGACGAAAGAATACCTGTGCGGAAGGGGAGGGAGGGGGGGCACGGGGGGGGGGCGGCGGCGGGGCACGCAAGGAGGGGAGGGAGGGCAGGAGAGGGAACAAGCAGGGAGTGGGCAAGGCAGGGAGGAGGGAAGGGGGGCAATGGCCAGACAAGAAGGGATGGTGGTGCGAGGCAGGGCGGAAGGGGCAGGCAGGATTGGGGGAGAGAATGACAGGGAGAGGCGGGAGAGGGGGCAGGCAGGGATGGGAGGGAGAGGTAAAGACAGGGAGATGCGGGGGCCAATAAGAACAGTGAAGGGAGAGAGAAACAGGCAGGATGAGCGGGGAGCACGGGGGAGAGAAGAGGGCAGGGAAAGCAGGGAGGCGTGGGAGCGTGGGAGGGAGCGTGGGGTGGGGTGGGAGGTGAATATCAGGGAGCGTGGGACGAGCAAACAGAGCAGAGAGAGGGGGAGACGGATCAGATCGGGGAGAGGAGTTTTTTTTTTAGAGGGAGGAGGGGGGAGGGATAGGAAGAGTGGAATAACCGGGAGGCGGGCGAGGTGGCTGAGAAGAGAGCGAGAGGCAGTGGAGAAGATCAGGGAGAGGGAGGAAAAAGGAAGGGGGCGGAGCCGGACGGCAAATGGGGAGGCAGGTGCACAGGGAATGGGGAGGACTGGCGGAGGGACTCCTCCGCCAGCCCCCTCCCCCCCCACCTGCCCACCGGCTTGAGCCAGAGGGCAGGTGGGGGGGATGAAAGGAGGGGCACAGAGAAGACTAAAAAGCACGTTTAACCGGGAGAGCAGCAAACTCAAAACGTGGGATGGAGGCGTGGGAGAGAAGCGGGAGTGCTCGTTGCGAAAAAAAATCGCTGCAGGCGTGCCTGGAGCCCAAGTTCAGGACTTCGGAGCAGCTCTGCTTCGTCGTGGAGTCTTTCATTTTTTAGATAGTCTGCCACCTGTGCCGACGGCGATACAAAGCGTGGCACTGCGCTGGGTTCGCGCAAGAAAAAAAACGGAGCAGCTCTGCTTCGTCAACGAGTCTTTCAGTTGTTTGGTGATGGCTCGCCGCCTGTGCCTACATGAACAAAAGACACGGCACTGCGCTGGGTTCACGCAGATGAGCGCCTTGATAAATATATCGCGGCAGGCCTTTCTGGAGCCGGTCTTCAGGATTTTGGAGCAGCCCTGCTTCGTGATAATGTCTTTCACAATTTTCAGATGGTGCGCGGCTGGTGACGGCGGGCGCAGAAACCAAGGTACGCCGCTGCATTCGCGCGGGAGTGCTTGTTGCGAAAAAAATTCGCTGCAGGCGTGCCTGGAGCCCAACGTCAGGACTTCGGAGCAACTCTGCTTCGTCGTGGAGTCTTTCATTTTTTTACAGGTCCGCCACCTGTGCCGACGGCGACAAAAATCGTGGCACTGGGCTGGGTTCGCGCAAGGAAAAAAACGGAGCAGCTCTGCTTCGTCAACGAGTCTTTCAGTTGTTTGGTGAGGGCTCGCCGCCTGTGCCTACATGAACAAAAGACACGGCACTGCGCTGGGTCACGCAGATGAGCGCCTTGATAAATATATCGTGGCAGGCCTTTCTGGAGCCGGTCTTCAGGATTTTGGAGCAGCTCTGCTTCGTGATGAAGTCTTTCACAATTTTCAGATGGTGCGCGGCTGGTGACGGCGGGCGAAGAAACCAAGGTACGGCGCTGCATTTGCGCGGGAGTGCTCGTTGCGAAAAAAATTCGCTGCAGGCGTGCCTGGAGCCCAACTTCAGGACTTTGGAGCAGCTCTGCTTCGTCGTGGAGTCTTTCATTTTTTTACATGGTCCGCCACCTTTGCCGACGGCGACAAAAATCGTGGCACTGGGCTGGGTTCGCGCAAGAAAAAAAATGGAGCAGCTCTGCTTCGTCAACGAGTCTTTCAGTTGTTTGGTGAGGGTCTCGCCGTCTGTGCCTACCTGTACAAAAGACACGGCACTGCGCTGGGTTCACGCAGATGAGCGCCTTGATAAATATATCGCGGCAGGCCTTTCTGGAGCCGGTTTTCAGGATTTTGGAGCAGCTCTGCTTCGTGATGATGTCTTTCACAATTTTCAGATGGTGCGCGGCTTGTGACGGCGGGCGCAGAAAACAAGGTACGCCGCTGCATTCGCACGGGAGTGCTCGTTGCGAAAATGTTTGCTGCAGGCGTGCCTGGAGCCCAACTTCAGGACTTCGGAGCAGCTCTGCTTCGTCGTGGAGTCTTTCATTTTTTTTACATGGTCCGCCACCTTTGCCGACGGCGACAAAAATCGTGGCACTGGGCTGGGTTCGCGCAAGAAAAAAAACGGAGCAGCTCTGCTTCGTCAACGAGTCTTTCAGTTGTTTGGTGAGGGCTCGCCGTCTGTGCCTACATGTACAAAAGACACGGCACTGCGCTGGGTTCACTCAGATGAGCGCCTTGCATAAATATATCGTGGCAGGCCTTTCTGGAGCCGGTCTTCAGCATTTTGGAGCAGCTCTGCTTCGTGATGAAGTCTTTCACAATGTTCAGATGGTGCGCGGCTGGTGACGGCGGGCGCAGAAACCAAGGTACGCCGCTGCATTCGCGCGGGAGTGATCGTTGCGAAAATGTTTGCTGCAGGCGTGCCTGGAGCCCAACTTCAGGACTTCGGAGCAGCTCTGCTTCGTCGTGGAGTCTTTCATTTTTTTACATGGTCCGCCACCTGTGCCGACGGCGACAAAAATCGTGGCACTAGGCTGGGTTCGCACAAGAAAAAAATAGGAGCTCTGCTTCGTCAACGAGTCTTTCAGTTGTTTGGTGAGGGCTCGCCGCCTGTGCCTACATGTACAAAAGACACGGCACTGCGCTGGGTTCACGCAGATGAGCGCCTTGCATAAATATATCGTGGCAGGCCTGGAGCCGGTCTTCAGCATTTTCGAGCAGCTCTGCTTCGTGATGATGTCTTTCACAATTTTCAGATGGAGTCTTTCATTTTTTTACATGGTCCGCCACCTTTGCCGACGGCGACAAAAATCGTGGCACTGGGCTGGGTTCGCGCAAGAAAAAAAACGGAGCAGCTCTGCTTCGTCATCGAGTCTTTCAGTTGTTTGGTGAGGGCTCGCCGCCTGTGCCTACATGAACAAAAGACACGGCACTGCGCTGGGTTCACGCAGATGAGCGCCTTGCATAAATATATCGTGGCAGGCCTTTCTGGAGCCAGTCTTCAGGATTTTGGAGCAGCTCTGCTTCGTGATGATGTCTTTCACAATTTTCAGATGGTGCGCGGCTGGTGACGGCGGGCGCAGAAACCAAGGTACGCCGCTGCATTCGCGCGGGAGTGCTCGTTGCGAAAAAAAAACGCTGCAGGCGTGCCTGGAGCCCAACTTCAGGACTTCGGAGCAACTCTGCTTCGTCGTGGAGTCTTTCAGTTTTTTACATGGTCCGCCACCTGTGCCGACGGCGACAAAAATCGTGGCACTGGGCTGGGTTCGCGCAAGAAAAAAAACGGAGCAGCTCTGCTTCGTCAACGAGTCTTTTAGTTGTTTGGTGAGGGCTCGCCGCCAGTGCCTACATGAACAAAAGACACGGCACTGCGCTGGGTTCACGCAGATGAGCGCCTTGCATAAATAAATCGTGGGAGGCCTTTCTGGAGCCGGTTTTCAGGATTTTGGAGCAGCTCTGCTTCGTGATGAATTCTTTCACAATTTTCAGATGGTGCGCGGCTGGTGACGGCGGGCGCATAAACCAAGGTACGCCGCTGCATTCGCGCGGGAGTGCTCGTTGCGAAAATGTTTGCTGCAGGCGTGCCTGGAGCCCAACTTCAGGACTTCGGAGCAGCTCTGCTTCGTCGTGGAGTCTTTCATTTTTTTACATGGTCCGCCACCCGTGCCGACGGCAACAAAAATCGTGGCACTGGGCTGGGTTCGCGCAAGAAAAAAAACGGAGCAGCTCTGCTTCGTCAACGAGTCTTTCAGTTGTTTGGTGAGGGCTCGCTGCCTGTG
>VFSX01001081.1:0-13740 GCA_016618255.1 Chlamydomonas sp. UWO 241 | reverse complement strand
CTTGTTCCTTGGTCCCCATCTTGCTGTCGGCTAGGCGTCGGCATGATGTGTTGTTTTGATGGAATACATTTTTTTTTTTTTAAACATAAAAAGGTAACACCAGGCTGCAGGAAACTGTGTGCAACTTTTTTTTTTCAGAGGCCAACGTTACATCCAAGGAAAGCAGCCATGCCGACACCTAAACGACAGCAACACAGGAAACAAAGTAGAAACAAGCGACACTTTTTTTTTTTCAAGGGCCAACGTCGCACTCGAGCAACGCAGCCATGCCAACACCTAAGCGACAGCGAAAAAAAAAATTGGTTACGAAGAGGAAACAAGAGACCCTGTTTTTTTTATTTTATTTTAATGGTGGTGTTGGAACGCAGACTCCCGAAGGCACGGCCGGAGCCCGGGTGGCCGCTGAAAACACAGGGACACGCAAGCCAATCCATGTAGAGCACCAGAGTCGAAAGGACTAAAGGAACTCGGACTCGGGGGAACGGCACTTGAGTATAAGGAAGACGAAGGACACGAACACAAGGGAACGGATGTCAGGAAACTCGAGGCACGTGGGACGATGGAACGACGGGGACCGTTGTATATATATATATATTTTTTAAATGTTTTACATCAAAGCAACACATCATGCCGACGCCTCAAGGCTACAGCAACACGGGAACTGAGGAACAGGGAAACTCATATTGGTATTTTTGGTAAACCGGAAACCAGAAACCGGTGAGCGACATGAGCGATATGCAATTCAACACCGTGAACAAGGATTTCGATTTGGGAGTGGTTGTTCTGGGCCGCAGGATTTTTTGTGCGTTGCGGCTTCGCGAAAGAGCGCTTCCATCAAAAATCCTGTCAGGGCTCAGCTCGTGCCGGTCCGCCGAAACTTTGTGAGCATCAAGTTTGGCCACAGAAATAATGATGCAGCTCGCTGCAGTAAGGGGGGTTGGTGAGCCCTGTTAAAAAATCCAGTGGACGCAGCGTGCGCCGCAATGCGGGTATTTCAGAGCAGCTCCGGCCGTGCCCTCGGGAGTCTCCGTTCCAACACCAGGGTCTCTTGTTTCCTCTTTGTTTCCTGTGATGCTGACAGCAGTCGCTTAGGTGTCGGCATGGCTGCGTTGCTTGAGTGTAACGTTGGCCTCTGAAAAAAAAAAAAAAAAAAGCAGCGCTGCTTTGTGGTTGAGCCGATGTTGCATTTTTTTTTCAGAGGCCAACGTAACACTCCAGCTCCGCCCCGTTCCCTTTTCCTTCCTCGCCCTGTTCTTCTCCTCTGCCTCTCGCCCCCTTCCCTCTTCCTCCCTCTCCCTGTTCTTCTCCTCTGCTTCTCGCTCTCTTCTCAGCCACCACGCCCACCTCCCGGTTCTTCCACTCTTCCTATCCCTACCCCCTCCTCCCTCTCTCCTCTCCCCGCTCTGATCCCTCTCCCCCTCTCTCTGCTCTGTTTGCTCGTCCCCCGCTCCCTGGTCTTCACCTCCCCACCCCCCACGCTGCCTCCCACCCTCCCACGCCTCCCTGCTTTCCCTGCCCTGTTCTCTTCTTCTCCCCATGCTCCCCGCTCATCCTGCCTGTTTCTCACTCCCTTCGCTGTTTTTATTGGCCCCCCACATCTCCCTGTCTTTCTCTCTCCACCGCCATCCCTGCCTGCCCCTTCCCCGCCCTGCCTGCAACCACCATTCCCTTTCTTGTCTGCCGTTCCCCCCATCCCTTCTCCCTGCCTGCCCACTCCCTGCTTGTTCCCTTCCTTCCCTCCCTCCTTCCTGCGTGCCTCGGTCCCCGCCCCCCCCCACCGTCTAGCCCTCCCCCTCGTCCCCGCCCCCCTCCCGTCCCCGCCCCCCCCCAACCCCCGTGCCCCCCTCCCTCCCCTCCGCCACAGGTATTATGTCATTCTTTGCTTCTACGTCTCCCTCTCCCCTCGAGTCCTTTTCAGCTTTCTTCCAGTCGTCCCCTCATCGTTCCATTGTCCCACGTGCCTCGAGTTTCCTGACTTCCATCCCCTCGTGTCCGTGTCCTTCGTCTTCCTTATCCTCAAGTCCCAATCCCACGAGTCCAAGTTCCTTAGTCCTGTCGGCTCTGGTGCTCTAGATGGATTGGCTTGCGTGTCCCTGTGTTTGCAGGGGCCGCCACGGTTCCGACCTTGCCTTCGGGAGTCTCCGTTCCAACACCAGGGTCTCTTGTTTCCTCTTTGTTTTCCTGTGTTGCTTTTTTTATTTTTTTTTTTCAGAGACCAACGTTTCACTCAAGCAACGCAGCCATGCCGACACCTTAGCGACAGCAACACAGGAAACAAAGAGGAAACAAGAGACCCTTGTGTTGGAACGGAGACTCCCGAAGGCACGGCCGGAACCGTGGCGGCCCCTGCAAACACAGGGACACTCAAGCCAATCCATCTAGAGCACCAGAGCCGACAGGACTACAGGAACTTTGACTCGGTGGAACGGGACTTGAGGAGAAGGAAGACGAAGGACACGGACACGAGGGAATGGAAGTCAGGAAACTCGAGGCACGTGGGACAATGGAACGATGAGGAAACGACTGGAAGAAAGCTGAAAAGGACTCGAGGGGGGGGAATTTTTTTTCGACTCCGAGGGGAGACCCGTTAGAAAGCAAGGATGACGAAAAAAGAATTCCGGCGGAAGGGGAGGAGGGGGGGCACGGGAGGGTATATACGGGGCGGGGCACGCAAGGAGGGAGGAGGGACAGGGAGATCGGGAACAAGCAGAGAGTGCTGTTGCTGAGGTGTCGGCATGGCTGCGATGCTTGAGTGTAACGTTGGCCTCTGAAAAAAAAAAAAACTCCAGCAAAGCAGCCATGCCGATACCTAAGCGAAGAGGACCTGCGCAGGGCGCGGCAGGCGCCGGGCAGCCCGATTCCGGTGCCGTAGAACTTTGCGTTTTTTTTAATGCGCGGGGATTCCACCCTTGGAGGTGGAGGACGTGAGGACCATCACGCCAAACTTGCCGAGGGATTAAAATCGCCAAGGGTGGAGTGCGCACGGCAAATAAACTGACCGGCGCACGGTACCAATGCCAGTTTCCTTGTTCCTTGGTCCCCATCTTGCTGTCGGCTAGGCGTCGGCATGATGTGTTGTTTTGATGGAATACATTTTTTTTTTAAACATAAAAAGGTAACACCAGGCTGCAGGAAACTGTGTGCAACTTTTTTTTTTCAGAGGCCAACGTTACATCCAAAGAAAGCAGCCATGCCGACACCTAAACGACAGCAATACAGGAAACAAAGCAGAAACAAGCGACACAATTTTTTTTTCAAGGGCCAACGTCGCACTCGAGCAACGCAGCCATGCCAACACCTAAGCGACAGCGAAAAAAAAAATCGGTTATGAAGAGTAAACAAGAGACCCTGGTTTTTTTATTTTATTTTAATGGTGGTGTTGGAACGCAGACTCCCGAAGGCACGGCCGGAGCCCTGGTGGCCGCTGAAAACACAGGGACACGCAAGCCAATCCATGTAGATCACCAGAGTCGACAGGACTAAAGGAACTCGGACTCGGGGGAACGGCACTTGAGGATAAGGAAGACGAAGGACACGGACACAAGGGAACGGAAGTCAGGAAACTCGAGGCACGTGGGACGATTGAACGACGGGGACCGTTGTATATATATATATATTTTTAAATGTTTTACATGAAAGCAACACATCATGCCGACGCCTCAAGGCTACAGCAACACGGGAACTGAGGAACAGGGAAACTGGTATTGGTATTTTTGGTAAACCGGAAACCAGAAACCGGTGAGCGACATAAGCGATATGCAATTCAACACCGTGAACAAGGATTTCGATTTGGGAGTGGTTGTGCTGGGCCGCAGGATTTTTTGTGCGTTGCGGCTTCGCGAAAGAGCGCTTCCATAAAAAAATCCTGTCAGGGCTCAGCTCGTGCCGGTCCGCCGAAACTTTGTGAGCATCAAGTTTGGCCACAGAAATAATGATGCAGCTCGCTGCAGTAAGGGGGGTTGGTGAGCCCTGTGAAAAAATCCAGTGGACGCGGCGTGCGCCGCAATGCGGGTATTTCAGAGCAGCTCCGGCCGTGCCCTCGGGAGTCTCCGTTCCAACACCAGGGTCTCTCGTTTCCTCTTTGTTTCCTGTGATGCTGTCGCTTAGGTGTCGGCATGGCTGCGTTGCTTGAGTGTAACGTTGGCCTCTGAAAAAAAAAAAAAAAAGAGCAGCGCTGCTTTGTGGTTGAGCCGATGTTGCATTTTTTTTTCAGAGGCCAACGTAACACTCCAGCTCCGCCCCGTTCCCTTTTCCTTCCTCGCCCTGTTCTTCTCCTCTGCCTCTCGCCCCCTTCCCTCTTCCTCCCTCTCCCTGTTCTTCTCCTCTGCCTCTCGCTCTCTTCTCAGCCACCATGCCCGCCTCCCGGTTCTTCCACTCTTCCTATCCCTACCCCCTCCTCCCTCTCTCCTCTCCCCGCTCTGATCCCTCTCCCCCTCTCTCTGCTCTGTTTGCTCGTCCCACGCTCCCTGGTCTTCACCTCCCCACCCATAAAAAAAAAAAAAAAAAAAAAACCACGCTGCCTCCCACCCTCCCACGCGTCCCTGCTTTCCCTGCCCTGTTCTCTTCTTCTCCCCATGCTCCCCGCTCATCCTGCCTGTTTCTCACTCCCTTCGCTGTTTTTATTGGCCCCCCACATCTCCCTGTCTTTCTCTCTCCCCGCCATCCCTGCCTGGCCCTTCCCGCCCTGCCTGCACCACCATCCCTTCTTGTCTGCCGTTCCCCCCTTCCCTCTCCCTGCCTGCCCACTCCCTGCTTGTTCCCCTTCCCTTCCCTCCCTCCCCTCCTTGCTGCCTCGTCCCCGCCCCCCACCGTCCTAGCCCTCCCCCCCCTCGTCCCCCCCCTCCCGTCCCCGCCCCCCCCCCACCCCGTGCCCCCCCCTCCCTCCCCCTCCGCACAGGTATGTTTTGTCATCCTTTGCTTCTACGTCCCCTCTCCCCTCGAGTCCTTTTCAGCTTTCTTCCAGTCGTTCCCTCATCGTTCCATCGTCCCACGTGCCTCGAGTTTCCTGACTTCCATTCCCTCGTGTCCGTGTCCTTCGTCTTCCATATCCTCAAGTCCCGTTCCCCCGAGTCCAAGTTTCCTTTAGTCCTGTCGGCTCTGGTGCTCTAGATGGATTGGCTTGCGTGTCGCTGTATTTTCAGGGGCCGCCACGGCTCCGGCCGTGCCTTCGGGAGTCTCCGTTCCAACACCAGGGTCTCTTGTTTCCTCTTTGTTTCCTGTGTTGCTTTTTTTTTTTTTTTTTTCAGAGGCCAACGTTACACTCAAGCAACGCAGCCATGCCGACACCTAAGCGACAGCAACACAGGAAACAAAGAGGAAACAAGAGACCCTGGTGTTGGAACGGAGACTCCCGAAGGTACGGCCGGAGCCGTGGCGGCGCCTGAAAACACAGGGACACGCAAGCCAATCCATCGAGAGCACCAGAGCCGACAGGACTAAAGGAACTTTGACTCGGGGGAACGGGACTTGAGGATAAGGAAGACGAAGGACACGGACACAAGGGATTGGAAGTCAGGAAACTCGAGGCACGTGGGACGATGGAACGATGAGGGAACGACTGGAAGAAAGCTGAAAAGGACTCGAGGGGAGGGGGATTTTTTTTCGACTCGAGGGGAGACGTAGAAGCAAGGGATGACGAAAAGAATTCCTGTGCGGAAGGGGAGGGAGAGGGGGGCACGGGGGGGGCGGGGGCGGGGCACGCAAGGAGGGGAGGGAGGGCATGGAGAGGGAACAAGCAGAGAGTGCTGTTGCTGAGGTGTCGGCATGGCTGCGATGCTTGAGTGTAACGTTGGCCTCTGAAAAAAAAAAAAACTCCAGCAAAGCAGCCATGCCGATACCTTAGCGACGAGGACCTGCGCAGGGCGCGGCAGGCGCCGGGCAGCCCGATTCCGGTGCCGTAGAACTTTGCGTTTTTTTTAATGCGCGGGGATTCCACCCTTGGAGGTGGAGGACGTGAGGACCATCACGCCAAACTTGCCGAGGGATTAAAATCGCCAAGGGTGGAGTGCGCACGGCAAATAAATTGACCGGCGCACGGTACCAATGCCAGTTTCCTTGTTCCTTGGTCCCCATCTTGCTGTCGGCTAGGCGTCGGCATGATGTGTTGTTTTGATGGAATACATTTTTTTTTTTAAACATAAAAAGGTAACACCAGGCTGCAGGAAACTGTGTGCAACTTTTTTTTTTCAGAGGCCAACGTTACATCCAAGGAAAGCAGCCATGCCGACACCTAAACGACAGCAATACAGGAAACAAAGTAGAAACAAGCGCCCCATTTTTTTTTCAAGGGCCAACGTCGCACTCGAGCAACGCAGCCATGCCAACACCTAAGCGACAGCGAAAAAAAAAATCGGTTATGAAGAGTAAACAAGAGACCCTGGTTTTTTTATTTTATTTTAATGGTGGTGTTGGAACGCAGACTCCCGAAGGCACGGCCGGAGCCCTGGTGGCCGCTGAAAACACAGGGACACGCAAGCCAATCCATGTAGAGCACCAGAGTCGAAAGGACTAAAGGAACTCGGACTCGGGGGAACGGCACTTGAGGATAAGGAAGACGAAGGACACGAACACAAGGGAACAGATGTCAGGAAACTCGAGGCACGTGGGACGATGGAACGACGGGGACCGTTGTATATATATATATATTTTTTAAATGTTTTACATCAAAGCAACACATCATGCCGACGCCTAGGCTACAGCAACACGGGGACCAAGGAACAAGGAAACTGGTATTGGTATTTTTGGTAAACCGGAAACCAGAAACCGGTGAGCTACATGAGCGATATGCAATTCAACACCGTGAACAAGGATTTCGATTTGGGAGTGGTTGTGCTGGGCCGCAGGATTTTTTGTGCGTTGCGGCTTCGCGAAATAGCGCTTCCATCAAAAAATCCTGTCAGGGCTCAGCTCGTGCCGGTCCGCCGAAACTTTGTGAGCATCAAGTTTGGCCACAGAAATAATGATGCAGCTCGCTGCAGTAAGGGGGGTTGGTGAGCCCTGTGAAAAAATCCAGTGGACGCGGCGTGCGCCGCAATGCGGGTATTTCAGAGCAGCTCCGGCCGTGCCCTCGGGAGTCTCCGTTCCAACACCAGGGTCTCTTGTTTCCTCTTTGTTTCCTGTGATGCTGTCGCTTAGGTGTCGGCATGGCTGCGTTGCTTGAGTGTAACGTTGGCCTCTGAAAAAAAAAAAAAAAAGAGCAGCGCTGCTTTGTGGTTGAGCCGATGTTGCATTTTTTTTTCAGAGGCCAACGTAACACTCCAGCTCCGCCCCGTTCCCTTTCCTTCCTCGCCCTGTTCTTCTCCTCTGCCTCTCGCCCCCTTCCCTCTTCCTCCCTCTCCCTGTTCTTCTCCTCTGCCTCTCGCTCTCTTCTCAGCCACCATGCCCGCCTCCCGGTTCTTCCACTCTTCCTATCCCTACCCCCTCCTCCCTCTCTCCTCTCCCCGCTCTGATCCCTCTCCCCCTCTCTCTGCTCTGTTTGCTCGTCCCACGCTCCCTGGTCTTCACCTCCCCACCCATAAAAAAAAAAAAAAAAAAAAAACCACGCTGCCTCCCACCCTCCCACGCGTCCCTGCTTTCCCTGCCCTGTTCTCTTCTTCTCCCCATGCTCCCCGCTCATCCTGCCTGTTTCTCACTCCCTTCGCTGTTTTTATTGGCCCCCCACATCTCCCTGTCTTTCTCTCTCCCCGCCATCCCTGCCTGGCCCTTCCCGCCCTGCCTGCACCACCATCCCTTCTTGTCTGCCGTTCCCCCCTTCCCTCTCCCTGCCTGCCCACTCCCTGCTTGTTCCCCTTCCCTTCCCTCCCTCCCCTCCTCGCGTGCCTCGTCCCCGCCCCCCCCACCGTCCTAGCCCTCCCCCCTCGTCCCCGCCCCCCTCCCGTCCCCGCCCCCCCCCACCCCCGTGCCCCCCCCCTCCCTCCCCCTCCGCACAGGTATTATTTTGTCATCCTTTGCTTCTACGTCTCCCTCTCCCCTCGAGTCCTTTTCAGCTTTCTTCCAGTCGTTCCCTCATCGTTCCATCGTCCCACGTGCCTCGAGTTTCCTGACTTCCATTCCCTCGTGTCCGTGTCCTTCATCTTCCATATCCTCAAGTCCCGTTCCCCCGAGTCCAAGTTTCCTTTAGTCCTGTCGGCTCTGGTGCTCTAGATGGATTGGCTTGCGTGTCGCTGTATTTTCAGGGGCCGCCACGGCTCCGGCCGTGCCTTCGGGAGTCTCCGTTCCAACACCAGGGTCTCTTGTTTCCTCTTTGTTTCCTGTGTTGCTTTTTTTTTTTTTTTTTTCAGAGGCCAACGTTACACTCAAGCAACGCAGCCATGCCGACACCTTAACGACAGCAACACAGGAAACAAAGAGGAAACAAGAGACCCTGGTGTTGGAACGGAGACTCCCGAAGGCACGGCCGGAGCCGTGGCGGCCCCTGAAAACACAGGGACACGCAAGCCAATCCATCGAGAGCACCAGAGCCGACAGGACTAAGGAACTTTGACTCGGGGGAACGGGACTTGAGGATAAGGAAGACGAAGGACACGGACACGAGGGAATGGAAGTCAGGAAACTCGAGGCACGTGGGACAATGGAACGATGAGGGAACGACTGGAAGAAAGCTGAAAAGGACTCGAGGGGAGGGGGATTTTTTTTCGACTCGAGGGGAGACGTAGAAGCAAGGGATGACGAAAGAATTCCTGTGCGGAAGGGGAGGGAGGGGGGGGCACGGGGGGGGGGCGGGGGCGGGGCACGCAAGGAGGGGAGGGAGGGCAGGGAGAGGGAACAAGCAGAGAGTGCTGTTGCTGAGGTGTCGGCATGGCTGCGATGCTTGAGTGTAACGTTGGCCTCTGAAAAAAAAAAAAACTCCAGCAAAGCAGCCATGCCGATACCTAAGCGACGAGGACCTGCGCAGGGCGCGGCAGGCGCCGGGCAGCCCGATTCCGGTGCCGTAGAACTTTGCGTTTTTTTTAATGCGCGGGGATTCCACCCTTGGAGGTGGAGGACGTGAGGACCATCACGCCAAACTTGCCGAGGGATTAAAATCGCCAAGGGTGGAGTGCGCACGGCAAATAAATTGACCGGCGCACGGTACCAATGCCAGTTTCCTTGTTCCTTGGTCCCCATCTTGCTGTCGGCTAGGCGTCGGCATGATGTGTTGTTTTGATGGAATACATTTTTTTTTTTAAACATAAAAAGGTAACACCAGGCTGCAGGAAACTGTGTGCAACTTTTTTTTTCAGAGGCCAACGTTACATCCAAGGAAAGCAGCCATGCCGACACCTAAACGACAGCAATACAGGAAACAAAGTAGAAACAAGCGACACAATTTTTTTTTCAAGGGCCAACGTCGCACTCGAGCAACGCAGCCATGCCAACACCTAAGCGACAGCGAAAAAAAAAATCGGTTATGAAGAGTAAACAAGAGACCCTGGTTTTTTTATTTTATTTTAATGGTGGTGTTGGAACGCAGACTCCCGAAGGCACGGCCGGAGCCCTGGTGGCCGCTGAAAACACAGGGACACGCAAGCCAATCCATGTAGAGCACCAGAGTCGACAGGACTAAAGGAATTCGGACTCGGGGGAACGGCACTTGAGGATAAGGAAGACGAAGGACACGAACACAAGGGAACGGATGTCAGGAAACTCGAGGCACGTGGGACGATGGAACGACGGGGACCGTTGTATATATATATATATTTTTTAAATGTTTTACATCAAAGCAACACATCATGCCGACGCCTCAAGGCTACAGCAACACGGGAACTGAGGAACAGGGAAACTGGTATTGGTATTTTTGGTAAACCGGAAACCAGAAACCGGTGAGCGACATGAGCGATATGCAATTCAACACCGTGAACAAGGATTTCGATTTGGGAGTGGTTGTGCTGGGCCGCAGGATTTTTTGTGCGTTGCGGCTTCGCGAAAGAGCGCTTCCATCAAAAAATCCTGTCAGGGCTCAGCTCGTGCCGGTCCGCCGAAACTTTGTGAGCATCAAGTTTGGCCACAGAAATAATGATGCAGCTCGCTGCAGTAAGGGGGGTTGGTGAGCCCTGTGAAAAAATCCAGTGGACGCGGCGTGCGCCGCAATGCGGGTATTTCAGAGCAGCTCCGGCCGTGCCCTCGGGAGTCTCCGTTCCAACACCAGGGTCTCTTGTTTCCTCTTTGTTTCCTGTGATGCTGTCGCTTAGGTGTCGGCATGGCTGCGTTGCTTGAGTGTAACGTTGGCCTCTGAAAAAAAAAAAAAAAAGAGCAGCGCTGCTTTGTGGTTGAGCCGATGTTGCATTTTTTTTTCAGAGGCCAACGTAACACTCCAGCTCCGCCCCGTTCCCTTTTCCTTCCTCGCCCTGTTCTTCTCCTCTGCCTCTCGCCCCCTTCCCTCTTCCTCCCTCTCCCTGTTCTTCTCCTCTGCCTCTCGCTCTCTTCTCAGCCACCATGCCCGCCTCCCGGTTCTTCCACTCTTCCTATCCCTACCCCCTCCTCCCTCTCTCCTCTCCCCGCTCTGATCCCTCTCCCCCTCTCTCTGCTCTGTTTGCTCGTCCCACGCTCCCTGGTCTTCACCTCCCCACCCATAAAAAAAAAAAAAAAAAAAAAACCACGCTGCCTCCCACCCTCCCACGCGTCCCTGCTTTCCCTGCCCTGTTCTCTTCTTCTCCCCATGCTCCCCGCTCATCCTGCCTGTTTCTCACTCCCTTCGCTGTTTTTATTGGCCCCCCACATCTCCCTGTCTTTCTCTCTCCCCGCCATCCCTGCCTGGCCCTTCCCGCCCTGCCTGCACCACCATCCCTTCTTGTCTGCCGTTCCCCCCTTCCCTCTCCCTGCCTGCCCACTCCCTGCTTGTTCCCCTTCCCTTCCCTCCCTCCCCTCCTCGCGTGCCTCGTCCCCGCCCCCCCCACCGTCCTAGCCCTCCCCCCTCGTCCCCGCCCCCCTCCCGTCCCCGCCCCCCCCACCCCGTGCCCCCTCCCTCCCCCTCCGCACAGGTATTATTTTGTCATCCTTTGCTTCTACGTCTCCCTCTCCCCTCGAGTTCTTTTCAGCTTTCTTCCAGTCGTTCCCTCATCGTTCCATCGTCCCACGTGCCTCGAGTTTCCTGACTTCCATTCCCTCGTGTCCGTGTCCTTCATCTTCCTTATCCTCAAGTCCCGTTCCCCCGAGTCCAAGTTTCCTTTAGTCCTGTCGGCTCTGGTGCTCTAGATGGATTGGCTTGCGTGTCCCTGTGTTTTCAGGGGCCGCCACGGCTCCGGCCGTGCCTTCGGGAGTCTCCGTTCCAACACCAGGGTCTCTTGTTTCCTCTTTGTTTCCTGTGTTGCTTTTTTTTTTTTTTTTTTCAGAGGCCAACGTTACACTCAAGCAACGCAGCCATGCCGACACCTAAGCGACAGCAACACAGGAAACAAAGAGGAAACAAGAGACCCTGGTGTTGGAACGGAGACTCCCGAAGGCACGGCCGGAGCCGTGGCGGCCCTGAAAACACAGGGACACGCAAGCCAATCCATCGAGAGCACCAGAGCCGACAGGACTAAAGGAACTTGGACTCGGGGAAACGGGACTTGAGGATAAGGAAGACGAAGGACACGGACACAAGGGATTGGAAGTCAGGAAACTCGAGGCACGTGGGACGATGGAACGATGAGGGAACGACTGGAAGAAAGCTGAAAAGGACTCGAGGGGAGAGGGATTTTTTTTCGACTCGAGGGGAGACGTAGAAGCAAGGGATGACGAAAGAATTCCTGTGCGGAAGGGGAGGGAGGGGGGGGGGGCACGGGGGGGCGGGGGCGGGGCACGCAAGGAGGGGAGGGAGGGCAGGGAGAGGGAACAAGCAGGGAGTGCTGTTGCTGAGGTGTCGGCATGGCTGCGATGCTTGAGTGTAACGTTGGCCTCTGAAAAAAAAAAAAACTCCAGCAAAGCAGACATGCCGATACCTAAGCGACGAGGACCTGCGCAGGGCGCGGCAGGCGCCGGGCAGCCCGATTCCGGTGCCGTAGAACTTTGCGTTTTTTTTAATGCGCGGGGATTCCACCCTTGGAGGTGGAGGACGTGAGGACCATCACTCCAAACTTGCCGAGGGATTAAAATCGCCACGGGTGGAGTGCGCACGGCAAATAAATTGACCGGCGCACGGTACCAATGCCAGTTTCCTTGTTCCTTGGTCCCCATCTTGCTGTCGGCTAGGCGTCGGCATGATGTGTTGTTTTGATGGAATACATTTTTTTTTTTAAACATAAAAAGGTAACACCAGGCTGCAGGAAACTGTGTGCAACTTGTGCAACTGAAACAAGCGACACAATTTTTTTTTCAAGGGCCAACGTCGCACTCGAGCAACGAAGCCATGCCAACACCTAAGCGACAGCGAAAAAAAAAATCGGTTACGAAGAGGAAACAAGAGACCCTGGTTTTTTTATTTTATTTTAATGGTGGTGTTGGAACGCAGACTCCCGAAGGCACGGCCCTGGTGGAGCCCTGGTGGCCGCTGAAAACACAGGGACACGCAAGCCAATCCATGTAGAGCACCAGAGTCGAAAGGACTAAAGGAACTCGGACTCGGGGGAACGGCACTTGAGGATAAGGAAGACGAAGGACACGAACACAAGGGAACGGATGTCAGGAAACTCGAGGCACGTGGTACGATGGAACGACGGGGACCGTTGTATATATATATATATTTTTTAAATGTTTTACATCAAAGCAACACATCATGCCGACGCCTCAAGGCTACAGCAACACGGGGACCAAGGAACAAGGAAACTGGTATTGGTATTTTTGGTAAACCGGAAACCAGAAACCGGTGAGCGACATGAGCGATATGCAATTCAACACCGTGAACAAGGATTTCGATTTGGGAGTGGTTGTGCTGGGACGCAGGATTTTTTGTGCGTTGCGGCTTCGCGAAAGAGCGCTTCCATCAAAAAATCCTGTCAGGGCTCAGCTCGTTCCGGTCCGCCGAAACTTTGTGAGCATCAAGTTTGGCCACAGAAATAATGATGCAGCTCGCTGCAGTAAGGGGGGTTGGCGAGCCCTGTGAAAAAATCCAGTGGACGCGGCGTGCGCCGCAATGCGGGTATTTCAGAGCAGCTCCGGCCGTGCCCTCGGGAGTCTCCGTTCCAACACCAGGGTCTCTCGTTTCCTCTTTGTTTCCTGTGATGCTGTCGCTTAGGTGTCGGCATGGCTGCGTTGCTTGAGTGTAACGTTGGCCTCTGAAAAAAAAAAAAAAAAGAGCAGCGCTGCTTTGTGGTTGAGCCGATGTTGCATTTTTTTTTTAGAGGCCAACGTAAAACTCCAGCCTCCGCCCCGTTCCCTTTTCCTTCCTCGCCCTGTTCTTCTCCTCTGCCTCTCGCCCCCTTCCCTCTTCCTCCCTCTCCCTGTTCTTCTCCACTGCCTCTCGCTCTCTTCTCAGCCACCATGCCCGCCTCCCGGTTCTTCCACTCTTCCTATCCCTACCCCCTCCTCCCTCTCTTCTCTCCCAAATCTGGTCCGTCTCCCCCTCTCTCTGCTCTGTTTGCTCGTCCCACGCTCCCTGATATTCACCTCTCACCCCCCCCCACGCTCCCTTCCACCCTCCCACGCCTCCCTGCTTTCCCTGCCCTCTTCTCTTCTCCCCGTGCTCCCCGCTCATCCTGCCTGTTTCTCACTCCCTTCGCTGTTCTTATTGGCCCCCCACATCTCCCTGTCTTTCTCTCTCCCCGCCATCCCTGCCTGGCCCTTCCCGCCCTGCCTGCACCACCATCCCTTCTTGTCTGCCGTTCCCCCCTTCCCTCTCCCTGC
>VFSX01001158.1:0-11146 GCA_016618255.1 Chlamydomonas sp. UWO 241 | reverse complement strand
AAAAATCCTGTCAGGGCTCAGCTCGTGCCGGTCCGCCGAAACTTTGTGAGCATCAAGTTTGGCCACAGAAATAATGATGCAGCTCGCTGCAGTAAGGGGGGTTGGTGAGCCCTGTGAAAAAATCCAGTGGCCGCGGCGTGCGCCGCAATGCGGGAATTTCAGAGCAGCTCCGGCCGTGCCCTCGGGAGTCTCCGTTCCAACACCAGGGTCTCTTGTTTCCTCTTTGTTTCCTGTGATGCTGTCGCTTAGGTGTCGGCATGGCTGCGTTGCTTGAGTGTAACGTTGGCCTCTGAAAAAAAAAAAAAAAGAGCAGCGCTGCTTTGTGGTTGAGCCGATGTTGCATTTTTTTTTCAGAGGCCAACGTAACACTCCAGCTCCGCCCCGTTCCCTTTTCCTTCCTCCCTGTTCTTCTCCTCTGCCTCTCGCCCCCTTCCCTCTTCCTCCCTCTCCCTGTTCTTCTCCTCTGCCTCTCGCTCTCTTCTCAGCCACCATGCCCGCCTCCCGGTTCTTCCACTCTTCCTATCCCTACCCCCTCCTCCCTCTCTCCTCTCCCCGCTCTGATCCCTCTCCCCCTCTCTCTGCTCTGTTTGCTCGTCCCACGCTCCCTGGTCTTCACCTCCCCACCCCCCACGCTGCCTCCCACCCTCCCACGCCTCCCTGCTTTCCCTGCCCTGTTCTCTTCTTCTCCCCATGCTCCCCGCTCATCCTGCCTGTTTCTCACTCCCTTCGCTGGTCTTATTGGCCCCCACATCTCCCTGTCTTTCTCTCTCCCCGCCATCCCTGCCTGGCCCTTCCCGCCCTGCCTGCACCACCATCCCTTCTTGTCTGCCGTTCCCCCCTTCCCTCTCCCTGCCTGCCCACTCCCTGCTTGTTCCCCTTCCCTTCCCTCCCTCCCCTCCTTGCGTGCCTCGTCCCCGCCCCCCCCACCGTCCTAGCCCTCCCCCCTCGTCCCCGCCCCCCTCCCGTCCCCGCCCCCCCCCACCCCCGTGCCCCCCCTCCCTCCCCCTCCGCACAGGTATTCTTTCGTCATCCTTTGTTTCTACGTCTCCCTCTCCCCTCAAGTCCTTTCAGCTTTCTTCCAGTCGTTCCCTCATCGTTCCATCGTCCCACGTGCCTCGAGTTTCCTGACTTCCATTCCCTCGTGTCCGTGTCCTTCATCTTCCTTATCCTCAAGTCCCGTTCCCCCGAGTCCAAGTTTCCTTGAGTCCTGTCGGCTCTGGTGCTCTAGATGGATTGGCTTGCGTGTCGCTGTGTTTTCAGGGGCCGCCACGGCTCCGGCCGTGCCTTCGGGAGTCTCCGTTCCAACACCAGGGTCTCTTGTTTCCTCTTTGTTTCCTGTGTTGCTTTTTTTTTTTTTTTCAGAGGCCAACGTTATTTTCAAGCAACGCAGCCATGCCGACACCTTAGCGACAGCAACACAGGAAACAAAGAGGAAACAAGAGACCCTTGTGTTGGAACGGAGACTCCCGAAGGCACGGCCGGAACCGTGGCGGCCCCTGCAAACACAGGGACACGCAAGCCAATCCATCTAGAGCACCAGAGCCGACAGGACTAAAGGAACTTTGACTCGGGGGAACGGGACTTGAGGATAAGGAAGCCGAAGGACACGGACACAAGGGATTGGAAGTCAGGAAACTCGAGGCACGTGGGACGATGGAACGATGAGGGAACGACTGGAAGAAAGCTGAAAAGGACTCGAGGGGAGAGGGATTTTTTTTCGACTCGAGGGGAGACGTTTCTACGCAAGGGATGACGAAAGAATTCCTGTGCGGAAGGGGAGGGAGGGGGGGGCACGGGGGGGGGCGGCGGCGGGGCACGCAAGCGAGGGGAGCGAGGGCAGGAGAGGAACAAGCAGGAGTTGCTGATTGCTGGGTGTCGGCATGGCTGCGATGCTTGAGTTGTAACGTTGGCTCTGAAAAAAAAAAAAACTTCCAGCAAGCAGGCCATGCGATACCTAAGCGACGAGGACCTGCGCAGGGCGCGGCAGGCGCCGGGCAGCCCGATTCCGGTGCCGTAGAACTTTGCTTTTTTTTTAATGCGCGGGGATTCCACCCTTGGAGGTGGAGGACGTGAGGACCATCACGCCAAACTTGCCGAGGGATTAAAATCGCCAAGGGTGGAGTGCGCACGGCAAATAAATTGACCGGCGCACGGTACCAATGCCAGTTTCCTTGTTCCTTGGTCCCCATCTTGCTGTAGGCTAGGCGTCGGCATGATGTGTTGTTTTGATGGAATACATTTTTTTATTTAAACATAAATAGGTAACACCAGGCTGCAGGAAACTGTGTGCAACTTTTTTTTTTCAGAGGCCAACGTTACATCCAAGGAAAGCAGCCATGCCGACACCTAAACGACAGCAACACAGGAAACAAAGTAGAAACAAGCGACACTTTTTTTTTTTTCAAGGGCCAACGTCGCACTCGAGCAACGCAGCCATGCCAACACCTAAGCGACAGCGAAAAAAAAAATCGGTAACGAAGAGGAAACAAGAGACCCTGGTGGTGTTGGAACGGAGACTCCCGAAGGCACGGCCGGAGCCGTGGTGGCCCCTGAAAACACAGGGACACGCAAGCCAATCCATCTAGAGCACCAGAGCTGACAGGACTAAAGGAAACTTGGACTCGGGGGAACGGGACTTGACGATAAGGAAGATGAAGGACACGGACACGAGGGAATGGAAGTCAGGAAACTCGAGGCACGTGGGACGATGGAACGATGAGGGAACGACTGGAAGAAAGCTGAAAAGGACTCGAGGGGAGAGGGAGACGTCGAAGCAAAGGATGACGAAAGAATAGGGAAGGGGCAGACAGGGATGGGTGGAGAGAGGAGAGTGGAGAGTGGAGAGTGGAGAGTGGAGAGTGGAGAGTGGAGAGTGGAGAGTGGAGAGTGGAGAGTGGAGAGTGGAGAGTGGAGAGTGGAGAATGGCAGACAAGAAGGGATGGTGGTGCAGGCAGGGCGGAAAGGGGCAGGCAGGGATGGGGGGGAGAGAAAGACAGGGAGAAGCGGGGGAGGGGGCAGGCAGGGATGGGAGGGAGAGGTAATGACAGGGAGATGCGGGGGGCCAATAAGAACAGTGAAGGAAGTGAGAAACAGGCAGGATGAGCTGGGAGCACGGGGGAGAGAAGAGGGCAGGGAAAGCAGGGAGGCGTGGGAGGGAGGGAGGGAGCGTGGGGGGGGGTGGGAGGTGAATATCAGGGAGCGTGGGACGAGCAAACAGAGCAGAGAGAGGGGGAGACGGATCAGATCGGGGAGAGGAGATTTTTTTTTTTAGAGGGAGGAGGGGGGAGGGATAGGAAGAGTGGAAGAACTAGGAGGCGGGCGAGGTGGCTGAGAAGAGAGCGAGAGGCAGTGGAGAAGAACAGGGAGAGGGAGGAAAAAGGAAGGGGGCGGAGCCGGACGGCAAATGGGGAGGCAGGTGCACAGGGAATGGGGAGGACTGGCGGAGGGACTCCTCCGCCAGCCCCTCCCCCCCCACCTGCCCACCGGCTTGAGCCAGAGGGCAGGTGGGGGGGATGAAAGGAGGGGCACAGAGAAGACTAAAAAGCACGCCTAACCGGGAGAGCAGCAAACTCAAAACGTGGGAGGGAGGCGTGGGAGAGAAGGTGGGGGGGTGGGAGGTGAAGACCGGGGAGCGTGGGACGAGCAAACAGAGCAGTGAGAGGGGGAGACGGACCAGAGTGGGGAGAGGAGAGAGGGAGGAGGGGGTAGGGATAGTAAAAGTGGAAGAACCGGGAGGCGGGCATGGTGGCTGAGGAGAGGGCGAGAGGCAGAGGAGAAGAACAGGGAGTGGGAGAAAGAATGAAGGGGGCGAGAGGCAAAGGAGACGAATAGGGAGAGGGATGAAAAGGGAAGGGGGGGAGCTGGAAGGCAGATGGGGAGGCAGGTGCACAGGGAATGGGGAGGACTGGCGGAGGGAATCCTCCGCCAGCCCCCCCCCCCCTGCCCACCGGCTTGAGCCAGAGGGCAGATGGGCAGGAATGAAAGGAGGGGCACAGAGAGGACTAAAAAGCACGCCTAACTGGGAAAGCAGCAAACTCAAACCGGTGTCTTACCTGATGCCAAAACAAGTAACAGTAACAAGTAACACGGGGTTTCCAGCTAAGCAGGCTACTCTTCTACTAGAGACACCCGCCGATACTCCAGCACACTTAAGTACTAGAGTACCGCCGGCTCCCGGCCGATAGACTACCGCTCCCGCCGGCTAGACTACCCCAAACAGCGGTCTCTGAGAGACATGTCTGGCAAGGAGCACATAGAAAAGGACCTTCCTCAGGGTCACAGTAGTGGCCTTGTGGCCAGTCAAGCCGACAAAGCCGACTGGTGCTGACTGGATCGGTCCCCGCCTGGCAGTGCATGGCTGTCCAGCTCTCGTTCGCATGGGGCTCAGCCGGCGCCCCATGCGTCATGCATGGCCAGGTCCCACCCTCCAGGATGCCAAAGCGGGAGATTTTTTTTCTTCTTTTTTTCTTTTGATGGGGGGACTGGGAGAGGGCTGGCGGAGGAGCGCCATGCCTCCACCAGTCCTCACCCCCCCCCCCCACACCCGCCTTCAGGCTCGAGCCAGAGGGCAGGTGGGGGGCAGGGAACAGGAGGCAAAGCAGAAGAAACCAAAAAGGACAAAAAGGGCAGCGACGCGGCAGAACATGAGACACGGCCGAGTGGCCGGACTCTCTACCACAGAAAAAGGGGGAGAAGGGGCAGAGAGAAAAGCAGCGGGGGGAGGGGAGGACAGCAGGGGGAGTGAGGGGCTGCCTGACGGAACAGTGGTGGTCTCTGGGGCACCAAAGTAAGCAGACACGTGGAGGTCAGGCAAGCAATGGCGTACGCACAGCAGGAAACCTTTCACGCCGGCAGCGGGACCTGCCCCACGACGCCCACGCGGACGTCGAGGGTGTACGTTGTGTCGCCTGTAGTGGCACCGGGCGCAGCAAGCACCGCGCAAAGGAGCGGCGGTGTCGCCCATTGGCTGCAGAACCAGTCCTTGTCACGCTCTGCGTCAAAGCCACGCCACCAGTCCACGCAGAAGAAGCCATCATCCACCATGGTGATGTCCTCCTCGGTACGCTGCCAATCCCGCCAGATGGCGCCGATGACCGTGACACGGAGGCGCGTCCACGCGCGCAGCTCCTTTTTCTTAGCTTTCGTCACGGGCGCGCCACTCCACCCGGACATGTCATCGGCAAGCATAACGGCGGCGGTGAGCGGCGGCGGCGCGCCACCCGTCAGCGCCGCCCACGTGTCACAAAGCCATTGCATGGCTGGTCGTGCCGCCGGGGCAGTCGAGAAACGTGTGAGCGAGGGTCTCGAAAGGCGGGTCGGTGAGAGAGGCACAGAACGGGTGACCGCAACACGCAGTTGACACGTCCGGGTTACCGTCCGCATCAGCCGGCGCGGTGTCCGGGTCGAGGAGCTTGACCGCGATGAAGGCGTTGCAGCCAAGGCAGCAGTGGAGGATGCGCCAAGCGGTGATTACAAAAGGCCGGTGGATGGTCGGGTCGAGGAGGCGCGTCCAGACCTGAGCAAACCCCTCTGGTAGGTCGGGGTCGCTGATCGGCGCCCCGCTGGGAGGAGGCTGGGCCTGAGCAGCAGCCTCCCCCTCGGAGCGACGCACCTGCAGGCGGTTGGGCTGCCGAGGCGTGGAGGGGCCGGCACCTGACTGGACCCCGCGCACCCACGCCACGGGGTTGTCAACGTCCTCTGGCGGGAAACCGTTCCTGACCACCTCTAGCGTGCGGCACCAGCGCTCGTCACGCCCAACAAGCCCGTGGCGATCGAGCTGCCCAGTAGGGATCGTTGCGCGGTTGCGGAGGGCGCCCGCACTGATGCCAGCCTCGCTCGGGAGGCGCCACGCTGGGGGGAAGACCGCACCGTCTGTTCGGACCCCAAAAACGTTGGAGCCGAAGCCCATGTCCTCGCTGGCTGCCGTGGTGTAGCGCAGGCGCAGCCGCGCAGCACGAACGGTCATTTCGAGGAGAGAGACGGTATCTTGGCCGATCCCTGCGACGGCCGGGATGCCCCAGGCACACGGGTCAAGCTGCATGGTGTCCCACACACCCACCAGCCATGGCTCAGCGACAGCGCGGCGATCGTCGGGGTCAACCTTGACCATTTCGGCCGCGTAGAAGTTGTAGTCAGCACGGAGCCAGCGCTGACGCGGCTTTGGGCGGATGACGACCATCGCCGCCTGACCAGGCCGCCCCGCGCCTCCCGGCAGCGGGTGCAGCCTACCAGACGGCCAAACCAACCACCGGCGCTCTGCTGCCGAGCCTGCATCCTCTGGCGCCATCGGGTCAGCACCGCGGATGATTGCCCAGCCTGTTGCTGCGTCAGTGCCAACACGCGACCAGGGGGCAGTCGGCGCAGCGCTGCATTGCACATTGATGCGCCACGCGGCAGGCAATGCCGCGATGATGAGGTCAAGGTCAGAGAGAGCGGCCGCTGACAGGGCGGCGCGCTGGCACCATGCATCACGCACGTCGCAGAGGCGCCTCCACCGCCGCGCCGCATCGGTGCGGAGGCCCTGGAAATCGATGCCCGGCACGGCGTCGTTGCCAAAAGTGGCCTCGCGCATGACAGACTCAAAAGACAGCGAGTCCGGAGGCATGATGCGCGTGATGCGCAGCTGCATGAACGCCTTGACGCCTTCCCGCACAATAGACGTCGCATCCATGCTGAGGCCGGAAACCGCCCCCGGCTGCGTAGCGACCCAGAGTGGCCCAGGCGGGAGATGGGGGACGGCAGCAGCAGGCTTGGCGACTTCCGACGCGTACAGTGCTGCCCACGGGTGTGAGTTGAAGCCGAAAAGCTGCCAGATGGCCTTCGCCCGCATGGCCGTCGCGTGCGAATCGAGGTCGGGCAGGCCAATGCCCCCCATGCCCCGGGGCAGGTGGGACACAGCAGCGCACGGGTAGAGGCACCCTGCGTTTGGAGTGACCTCCTCCGCACGCGCAGAGGCTGCGACGTAGTGGTTTGTGACCTGTTGCATGGCCTGAAGCAGGGCACGTACGGTCATGGTGAAACCCGCCTGGTAGACGAGCTTGGCCGCGATGCACTGCGTGGCGACGTGAGCACGACCATGAGCGTGGGCGCGACGTCTGCCCACCGCCTAGTGGCAGCAAGCATGGAACCCGCCATGGTGCCGTACGCGGCAGCAACGACGGCGTCCAGGTTATCAGGGGCGATAGGCACGCCGAGGTGGCGAGAGACCGCAGCTGCAATGTCACGGAGGGGGTAGCCAGTCGCAACGTGGCGCTCGCGGACACCTGCCTGAAACATGAGATCATCGGGGGTCGGACCGGGGGGCCGTGTGAAGAAGAACTTGTTGACCGACTCGCCCGGGTTGCCAGCGCTGCGGGAGAGGGCGAGCGCCGTCTGGAACCTCGCGATGTCGCTCTCGGGGAAGCGCGTGGCGAGCGTGACGTCATCCGCGAACGCCTGCGCCGGAGGGGCCTCCGACCCCTCTGCCTCCGACCCCTCTGCCTCTCGCCCCCTTCCCTCTTCCTCCCTCTCCCTGTTCTTCTCCTCTGCCTCTCGCTCTCTTCTCAGCCACCATGCCCGCCTCCCGGTTCTTCCACTCTTCCTATCCCTACCCCCTCCTCCCTCTCTCCTCTCCCCGCCCTGATCCCTCTCCCCCTCTCTCTGCTCTGTTTGCTCGTCCCACGCTCCCTGGTCTTCACCTCCCCACCCCCCACGCTGCCTCCCACCCTCCCACGCCTCCCTGCTTTCCCTGCCCTGTTCTCTTCTTCTCCCCATGCTCCCCGCTCATCCTGCCTGTTTCTCACTCCCTTCGCTGGTCTTATTGGCCCCCCACATCTCCCTCTCTTTCTCTCTCCCCGCCATCCCTGCCTGGCCCTTCCCGCCCTGCCTGCACCACCATCCCTTCTTGTCTGCCGTTCCCCCCTTCCCTCTCCCTGCCTGCCCACTCCCTGCTTGTTCCCCTTCCCTTCCCTCCCTCCCCTCCTTGCGTGCCCCGTCCCCGCCCCCCCCCGTCCTAGCCCTCCCCCCTCGTCCCCGCCCCCTCCCGTCGCCGCCCCCCCCACCCCCGTGCCCCCCCCCTCCCTCACCCTCCGCACAGGTATTCTTTCGTCATCCTTTGCTTCTACGTCTCCCTCTCCCCTCGAGTCCTTTTCAGCTTTCTTCCAGTCGTTCCCTCATCGTTCCATCATCCCACGTGCCTCGAGTTTCCTGACTTCCATTCCCTCGTGTCCGTGTCCTTCATCTTCCTTATCCTCAAGTCCCGTTCCCCCGAGACCAAGTTTCCTTTAGTCCTGTCGGCTCTGGTGCTCTAGATGGATTGGCTTGCGTGTCGCTGTGTTTTCAGGGGCCACCACGGCTCCGGCTGTGCCTTCGGGAGTCTCCGTTCCAACACCACCAGGGTCTCTTGTTTCCTCTTCGTTACCGATTTTTTTTTTCGCTGTCGCTTAGGTGTTGGCATGGCTGCGTTGCTCGAGTGCGACGTTGGCCCTTGAAAAAAAAAATTGTGTCGCTTGTTTCTACTTTTTTTCCTGTGTTGCTGTCGCTTAGGTGTCGGCATGGCTGCTTTCCTTGGATGTAACGTTGGCCTCTGAAAAAAAAAAGTTGCACACAGTTTCCTGCAGCCTGGTGTTACCTATTTATGTTTTTTTTTAAATGTATTCCATCAAAACAACACATCATGCCGACGCCTAGGCTTCAGCAAGATGGGGACCAAGGAACAAGGAAACTGGCATTTATTTGCCGTGCGCACTCCACCCTTGGCGATTTTAATCCCTCGGCAAGTTTGGCGTGATGGTCCTCACGTCCTCCACCTCCAACGGTGGAATCCCCGCGCATTACAAAAAAAGCAAAGTTCTACGGCACCGGAATCGGGCTGCCCGGCGCCTGCCGCGCCCTGCGCAGGTCCTCGTCGCTTAGGTATCGGCATGGCTGCTTTGCTGGAGTTTTTTTTTTTGCAGAGGCCAACGTTACACTCAAGCAACGCAGCCATGCCGACACCTCAGCAACAGCACTCCCTGCTTGTTCCCTCTCCCTGCCCTCCCTCCCTCCTATGTGCTCCTTGCCAGACATGTCTCTCAGAGACCGCTGTTTGGGGTAGTCTAGCCGGCGGGAGCGGTAGTCTATCGGCCGGGAGCGGCGGTACTCTAGTACTTAAGTGTGCTGGAGTATCGGCGGGTGTCTCTAGTAGAAGAGTAGCCTGCTTAGCTGGAAACCCCGTGTTACTTGTTACTGTTACTTGCTTTGGCATCAGGTTAGACACCGGTTTGAGTTTGCTGCTTTCCCAGTTAGGCGTGCTTTTTAGTCCTCTCTGTGCCTCTCCTTTCATTCCTGCCCATCTGCCCTCTGGCTCAAGCCGGTGGGCAGGGGGGGCGGGGGCTGGCGGAGGATTCCCTCCGCCAGTCCTCCCCATTCCCTGTGCACCTGCCTCCCCATCTGCCTTCCAGCTCCCCCCCCTTCCCTTTTCATCCCTCTCCCTATTCGTCTCCTCTGCCTCTCCCCCCCTTCATTCTTCCTCCCACTCCCTGTTCTTCTCCTCTGCCTCTCGCCCTCTCCTCAGCCACCACGCCCGCCTCCCGGTTCTTCAACTTTTACTATCCCTACCCCCTCCTCCCTCTCTCCTCTCTCCACTCTGGTCCGTCTCCTCCTCTCACTGCTCCGTTTGCTCGTCCCACGCTCCCCGGTCTTCACCTCCCACCCCCCCACCTTCTTTCCCACGCCTCCCTCCCACGTTTTGAGTTTGCTGCTCTCCCGGTTAGGCGTGCTTTTTAGTCTTCTCTGTGCCCCTCCTTTCATCCCCCCCACCTGCCCTCTGGCTCAAGCCGGTGGGCAGGTGGGGGGGGAAGGGCTGGCGGAGGAGTCCCTCCGCCAGTCCTCCCCATTCCCTGTGCACCTGCCTCCCCATCTGCCTTCCGGCTCCGCCCCCTTCCTTTTTCCTCCATCTCCCTGTTCTTCTCCACTGCCTCTTGCTCTCTTCTCAGCCACCTCGCCCGCCTCCCGGTTATTCCACTCTTCCTATCACTCCCCCCTCCTCCCTCTAAAAAAATAAAAAAAATCTCCTCTCCCCGCTTGATCCGTCTCCCCCTCTCTCTGCTCTGTTTGCTCGTCCCACGCTCCCTGATATTCACCTCCCACCCCCCCCCACGCTCCCTCCCACCCTCACACGCCTCCCTGCTTTCCCTGCCCTCTTCTCTCCCCCGTGCTCCCCGCTCATCCTGCCTGTTTCTCACACCCTTCACTGTTCTTATTGGCCCCCCGCATCTCCCTGTCTTTACCTCTCTCTCCCATCCCTGCCTGCCCCCTCCCCCGCATCTCCCTGTCTTTCTCTCCCCCCCATCCCTGCCTGCCCCTTTCCGCCCTGCCTGCACCACCATCCCTTCTTGTCTGCCATTCCCCCCTTCCCTCTCCCTGCCTGCCCACTCCCTGCTTGTTCCCTCTCCATGCCCTCCCTCCCCTCCTTGCGTGCCCCGCCCCCGCCCCCCCCCCCCCGTGCCCCCCCCTCCCTCCCCTTCAGCACAGGTATTCTTTCGTCATCCCTTGCTTCTACGTCTCCCTCTCCCCTAGAGTCCTTTTCAGCTTTCTTCCAGTCGTTCCCTCATCGTTCCATTGTCCCACGTGCCTCGAGTTTCCTGACTTCCATTCCCTCGTGTCCGTGTCCTTCGTCTTCCTTATCCTCAAGTCCCGTTTCCCCGAGTCCAAGTTCCTTTAGTCCTGTCGGCTCTGGTGCTCTAGATGGATTGGCTTGCGTGTCCCTGTGTTTGCAGGGGCCGCCACGGTTCCGGCCGTGCCTTCGGGAGTCTCCGTTCCAACACAAGGGTCTCTTGTTTCCTCTTTGTTTCCTGTGTTGCTGTCGCTGGCGGTTTCCCGTCTCCTTTGAACCTGCACGCACGCACGCACGCACGCACGCACGCACGCACGCACGCACGCACGCACGCACGCACGCACGCACGCACGCACGCACGCACGCACGCACGCACGCACGCGCACGCACGCACGCACGCACGCACGCACGCACGCACGCACGCACGCACGCAACGCACGCCACGCACGCACGCACGCACGCCACGCACGCACGCACGCACGCACGCACGCCACGCACGCACGCACGCACGCACGCACGCACGCACGCACCGCACGCACGCCACGCACGCACGCACGCCACGCACGCACGCAC
>VFSX01000881.1:0-24609 GCA_016618255.1 Chlamydomonas sp. UWO 241 | reverse complement strand
AGGCAAGGGGGAGAGGGAGGGGGGTTGGCAGGGGTGGGGGGCGGAGGAGTGGAGGTGGGGAGGCGGCGGACGAGGGATCCAATGAACAATAATCGGTGTTTGTTGATCGTGACGATGATAGGAGTGGTGAGAGGGTGCGCGGCATGTAGCTTGGCAGTGGAGATTTGCTCCAAGGTGTGGCGGGAGGGGGCTTTCAGGCAGCGGAGAAAGCGGTTGTGGGTTACCTCGAGGCGGTGGATGTGAGTTTTGTTTAGCGTCCAGGTTTGGCAGCCGTACAAGAGGGCGGATACAACAAAGGCACTGTACAGGTTGATCTTGGTGGTGAGGGTGATCTCATCTGATTTCCAAAACCGTGGGCTGAGGCGGGTGAAGGCGTACCATGCGGAGCTGATCCGGCGTGATATTTCTTCGTCGAGGATGTTGGTGGGCGGTGGGGGGTCAGGGTCGTCGAAAGGGGGGTAGGTGGGGGGTGAGGCCATAATGCTGCCGAGGTATTTGAAGCTGGAGGTGTGGTGGACCAGGTGGGGGGTAGGGGAGGAGTTGGAGGGGATGGCGATGGGGGTGGTGGGGGGGGCGGTGTGGGCAGACGGGTGGCCGAGGGATTGTGCAACGGTTTTGCTGTAGTTGATCTCAAGCGCAAGGTCAGAGCAGGTGCCGTCGAGGAGGGTGAGCACGGTGCGGAGGGCGTCCCCGGAGAGGGAGAGCAGGGCGATGTCGTCGGCATAGAGTGGAGGGGGAGGACGGTGGTGTCGTAGTCTTTGCGGGACTCGGGGGTGTGGACGACGCCGTCGACAACGTAGCCGATTTGGATGCCGGCGTTGGGGATCTGGGCAATCAGGGATCTGATTACGGTGTCGATGTAGACGTTGAAGAGTAAGGGGGAGATGGGGCAGCCTTGCTTGACACCGGTTTCCAGAGGGAAGGGGGCATAGAGTGCGTCGCCGACGCGGGCACGGGCCGTGGCATCAGAGTAGAGGCTCTTGATGTGGTCGAGGAGGTCAGGGGGTACTCCGCGGTGGCGGAGGGTTTTCCAGAGCGCGGGGTGGTTGACACGGTCGAACGCCTTCGAGAGGTCAACGTAGGCCACGTGAAGTCCGTGAGCACGGTGGGACTCCTCCTGGAGGCGGCGTAGGGCAAAGATAGCGCCAGTAGTGCCTCGGCCGGGCCGGAAGCCGAACTGGGAGGTGTGAAGGGATGGCTCCAGGTGCCGTCCGAGGCGGCCGAGGAGGATGTGGGTGTGGACTTTGCCTGGGACGGGCAGGAGGGAGATGCCACGGTAGGACTTGCAGAGAGTGGTCGGGCCTGAGGATGCGCCCTTGTGGAGGGGGCAGATCTCCGCTTGTCTCGAGTAGGTGTGTTGTGTCCAGCCTGGGCGGATGATGTGGAGGCGGAGGCGGACGGGGGGCGCGTCTTGCTGCAGGAGCGTGATGCGTTCGGAGCCTGGGGAGGGGTTTGGGCTGATGGCGCCTCAATCTCGTTGTGAGGGTCGAGGGTGTGGGGGAAAGGATGGGCGGCGTGGGCAGTGGTGCGTACGGTGGGGGAGTTGGGCGAAGGGGATGGGGGTGCGGGGCGGGCTGGGCGGGTACGGGGGAGGGAGGTGTGATGGCAGGAGGGGCAGGGGGGGCAGTGGGTGTGGGCCAGGTGGGAAGCCAGGCGGGCGGGGTCGACGATAAAAGGGAGGGTGTGGAGGGTTTCAAAGTGTTTGCCAAACGCATTGGCCACGGCTTGCGTGCCGAAGCAGAGGCGGTCGTTGTCGCCGCGGATGGCTGGGGCGGTGGCTGAGGAGGGGCGGTTGACGAGGCGTTGGAGGGCACGGTGGGCGGTGTGGGGTTTGTGGTTGTCGAAGTCATGTTGGATGACAGCGGCATTGGTGTTCCAGTGCATGTCGGTGTCCATTCTCAGGGAGGACTTCAGCTCTGTCTGTAGACGCTTGGTCTTCCCGCGGAGAGCATCAGAGAGGGGAGAGTGTCGGGCGTGGAGGGCGGACTCGACGCGGAGGGATTGGAGGTCACGCGCGAGTGACAGGGATTTGTCAGAGAGGGTGAGGTGGGTGGGAGCTTCGGGCGGGCGGCGGCCAAGCACCGCCTTGGCTGCGGCGTGGAGGGCCGCGTTGAAGTGGTCCATCCGCTGGTCCAAGGTGAGGGGAAGGGGGAGAGGTGGCGGGGTGGCGAGGGCGTCCGCGACGGCCTCGGCGTACGCGTTCTGCGTTGCTGGGTCGCGGAGCAGGTCAGTGAAGTAGCGCGGGGGGGGAGGGGGCCGCTGGTGTTCGTGTCTCCAGGTTTTGGAGAAGTGGAGGCGGATGCGGGCGGTGACGAGGGCGTGGTCGGGTGGGGTGACGGTGGGGAGTGGGCGGGTGATGGAGCAGCGGGCGCGTACATCGTGGACAGAGGACAGGTGCGAGCTGCGGACCAGGATGTAGTCCAGGATGTTGCTGTCCTTGCGGTTGCGGCTGTACCAGGTGTATGCGCGCGCTGGGGGATTTGGGAAGAAAGAGTGGGTGATGGAGAGGCTGTGGGCGGAGCAGAGATCGAGGAGGCGGTGTCCGTTGTCGTTGATGCTCGGCTTGTGGCGGAAGGCGGCGAGGGAAGAGTTGGGGGGGAAGGGGGAGGAGGAGCTGTGGGAGGTGGGGCAGGCGTGTCGGCCCACCGATGGGTGGGTGGTGGAGGAGGCGGCGGTGGTGGTGGCGTTGAAGTCGCCCATCACCAGGATGTAGTGGTGGGCAGGGGTGTGGGTGAGCGCGTCGTGAAGTTGTTCGTAGAACGCGTCCTTGGCGGGCCCGTCGTCGGCGGCCTCCGTTGGAGCGTACGCGACGATGGCGGTCATGGGGATGGCGCCGTTGGGGTGGAACCGGAGGACCAGGATGCGGTCGTTGATGGCCGCAAGGCCGGCGTCGGAGGCGCGAAGGAGCATGGCTGTGTCAGGGGAAAGGAGTGCCCCGACGCCGTTGGTGTGCGCTGTGCCGCCAGACCATATGAAATGGTAGCCATTCTCCAGGGTGTGACAGCCGGAGCCGTGGTGGCGGACCTCCTGCAGGCCGCAGATGTCGATGTTGTGGGCACCGAGGTAGCGGGCGAGGAGGGTGGGCTGCGCCATGGGGTCGTGGCGCGTGCCGTCGGCTGCACCCCAGAGGGTGCAGCAGTTGTAGGAAGCAGCGGTGAAGTCGTGGTGAGGGTGAAGGAGTCGGGGGCGCGCGACCCCACCGGGGTCGCGCGCAGTAGCCAGAGGGACGGGTGGTGCAGGGTCGGTGGCTAGTCGCCCTGCCCGTCTGGGGGTGCGCTCAGCATCGCCCTAGCGGTCTCGCCGCCGCGGCCTTGGCGCGGGTGTTGCTGGCGGGGTCGGAGGGGGAGGCGGCGGCGGGGGTGGCGGCGGTGGGGCGGCGCGGCGGCGGTGGCCGGTGGGGCGTGGCGGCGGGGCGGGCGGCGGTGGGGGCGGGAGGCGGCGCGGCGGAGGGGACAGGGGTCGCGTTGGGGTGGGTGTAGGGGATGGCGCCGGGCTTGGCCTGGCGTGGGGGGTTCCCGGGGGAGGGTCCCGCACCGGAGGGGGGTCCCGCACCGTTGTGGGCAGCGGCTGTGCCACCGCTGCCCCAGCGTGCGGAGGAGGGTCCTGCATCGGCGGCGGGTTCCGCACCGCTGCTGTGGCCCCAGCCCTCGAGGGAGAGGGGGGTCTCGTGGGGGTAGGGCGAGCGCTGCTGGGCAGTGGCCGGGGTGGGGGTGCGCTGGGTAAGTGCGGGGGTGTTGTGGGGGGAGGCGGATGGGGTCGCCTGGAAGAAGGGGTTCGTCGTCAGCGAGGTGGCGATGCCGCGGGCGGCCTGGGAGGCGGCGTAGCCGGCCTGGCCAGCGGCGTTGACGGCCAGCATGATGAGGTTGTGGCTGTGAGGGGAGCGGGAGGGGCTGGGAGCGGGGACGGAGGGCCCGGCGGCAGAGGCGGTGTGGGGGTTGGCGGCGATGGCGGTGCGTGGGGGGGCGGCGGCAGTGGGCCGAGGGGCGGCAGTGGCGGCCGGCGGGGACGAGGAGACGGTGATGGGGGGAGACGGGAGAGAAGAGAAGGAGGTGGAGGAGATGGTGGGAGAGGAGCCGGCGGAGGGGGGGGAGAAGGGGAGGGCAGCGCGTGTGGCAGGCTCGTCGTCGTCGGAGTCGAAGCGCATGTGGCGGGCGATGGGCAGGGCAGGTGCTTCTTCGGCGACAGGCGAGGCGAAGTGCACGTGGCGAGCAGGGGGGGGGAGGTTGGCGGCGGCGGGGACCAACAGGTTGGCGGCGGCTGCGCGGGTGGCGACGGGGGCTGCGCGGAAGGCGGCGGCAGCGGGGTCGGGGGCGGCTGCGGCTGCGCGAGGGGGGGCGGCTGCGGCTGCGCGAGGGGGGGCGGCAGCGGCTGGAACGCGGCGGGGGGGAAGGGTTGGGCGGGGGCGGGGGTTGGCGGGGACAGCGCCGGCCCTGGGCGCGCGGGGGCGCATGGCGGGAGCGGCCTGCATGGGGCCTGCATGGGGAGGGGGTGCGGCGTTGGGAGCGTCGCGAGCAGCGTCGTGTTCGACCTGTCCAGCGATCGCGGGTGCGTTGGCGGCGTGGGGGGGGTAGGGGTGTCCAATCGCGTGGGGGTGGGCGGGGGGGGATGGGGGGGCGAGCTGGTACTTATCGGCGGCGCGGGCGAGGATGTTGAGGACCAGGGCCACGCCGTAGTGCAGTCCGGAAAGGTTCATCAACAGCAGCATCACGATGATGGTGGCGATGGAGGCCAGCGCGCCGTCGCTGTGGCCGACGAAGCCAATCACGCACAGCGTCATCATCGCCATTAGGGCCGCGCCGGCGACCGGTACGCTCTCGGGAGGGGGGGTGACCATGACTGAACTTGACTGGAAACTGGACTGGAAACTGGACTGGACACACACACACACACAACTGGACACAACTGGACACACACAACTGGACACACACACACAACTGGACACACACAACTGGACACACACACACACACACAACTGGACTGGACACACACACACACACACACACACACACACACACCTGCAGTTGCCCAAACACCGGCGCAACCAGGAAAGGCTGCTCTGGTGCGCTCTGCCCCTGTGGCGTTGCACCCGTCCCGAGCGCAAACGTGAACTTAAGCACGTTGTTGTACGTGCGCCACACGTAGTAGCGGCCTGCATTCAGGGTGAGGAGTCAAATCGTGGGAGGTGTGGACCACTCACCACCGTACCAAATACACCACTGGGAAGGCATGAGAACCAGCTGTCTGAGGCTGTCCCCATTCCCCAGTACTGAGGGAGATGTGGGTGTGTGAAACTATGTGTGCTGATGATGGATGTGACAGTCAGGGACACCTCTAAAGGCGTATAAGACCGTGCTCGGCGCGTATGGCCCGAGCACCTAACTGAGATGGCTGGCTGTTGGTGGTAGGGAACCCCAACTCTGTAAAGAGCGTGGGCGCACCCCTAGGTCCCCTACCGCAGCGACAGCAAACGCTTGTTGAAGAACGCATGTGGGGAAACGGAAACGCGAGGCAGGTAAATCGCCAATCGTGCTAATTTGCCCCACCTCCTGGGGGTTTAGGGTCCCCGTATAGGGTTTAGGGTGTTCAGGCTGTCCAGCTACAGCTACAAAAGTAGCCCACGGTAGCGCCACCCACACGAGGTGGTGGGCGCCAAGCAAGCAGCAAGACAATCCAGGCACCTCACCGAACCCCTCCTGTGGATGGAGGGCAGCCCCCTTTTGCGTGTGTGGGGCGCGCGTGCCGTCTGGTGGCTACCGCCCCACACAAATGATTGCTAGGGCCAGAACTGGGCTTCGGTCTAGGTGGTGGTACTCGGACCAAGGTGTTTATTGCTGGAAAGCTGATGTTTCTGGGTTGCTTATTTCATGATACTGTCCACGCACCCACACCCACACCCACACCCACACCCACACCCACGCCCCCGTGCCCACGCGCGCCCACGCCCGCACCCACACTTCCACACGCCCCCCCCCTGCACCCTCCCCCCCGCGCCCCCGTGCCCGCACGCGCCCACGCACGCACCCACGCTTCCACACGCCCCCCCCCCCGCGCCCCATGCCCGCGCGTGCCCACGCACGCACCCACACTTCCACACGCCCGCCCCCCCCCGTGCCCCCGTGCCCGCGCGCGCCCACACACACACGCTTCCACACGCCCGTGCCACACACACACACACACACACACACACGCCCCCGTGCTTGCGTGCGCCCACGCACGCACGAACGCTTCCACACACCCGTGCCCACGCCCACGCGCCCTGCGCCCACACACGCCCGCGTTTACACCTCCGCTCCCACGCCCACGCAGCCCACCCAGCAGCGTCGGGGTAACCCCGGTAACCGTGAGTACTTCTGCGTACGACTTGTCGACCCCACGCCCACGCCCGCACCCACACGCCCACGCGCCCACGCGCCCACGCATTGGCCACGCCCACCACCCCCGCTCCCACGCGCAGCTCACCCAGCAGCGTCACGTTAACCGCGCGCATGCTTCTGTGACGTGTCGACCCCACGCCCGCACTCACACGCCCCCACGCGCCTACGCATCGCCCACGCCCGCCACCCCCGCTCCCACGCCCACGCACCAGCTCACCCAGCAGCGCCGGGGTAACCGTGAGAACTTCTGCTACGTGTCGACCCCACGCCCGCACCCACACGCCCACGCTCCCACGCTCCCACGCGCCCACGCATCGTACACGGTTACACCCCCCAGTCCCATGCCCACGCAGTTCACCCGGCATCGCCAGGTTAAACCGCGTGCACACTTCTGCGACTTGTCGATCCCACGCCCACACCCACACGCCCACGCTCCCACGCGCCCACGCATCACCCCCATGGTTACGCCTCAACGCCCGCCACCCCCGCTCCCACGCCCACACAGCTCACCCAGCAGCGTTGCGGTGACGGCGCGTACGTCTGTGACTTGTCAACCTCACGCCCGCAACCTCACGATCGCACGTCCACGCTCCCACGCGCCCACGCATTGCCCACGCCCGCCACCCCCGCTCCCACGCGCAGCTCACCCAGCAGCGTCACGTTAACCGCGCGCATGCTTCTGTGACTTGTCGACCCCACGCCCGCACCCACACGCTCCCACGCGCCCACGCATCGCCCACGCCCGCCACCTCTGCCCCCACGCCCACGCACCAGCTCACCCAGCAGCGTCGGGGTAACCGTGAGAACTTCTGCTACGTGTCGACCCCACGCCCGCACCCACACGCCCACGCTCCCACGCTCCTACGCGCCCACGCATCGCACACGGTTACACCCCCCAGTCCCATGCCCACGCAGTTCACCCGGCGTCGTCAGGTTAAACCGCGCGCGCACTTCTGCGACTTGTCGACCCCACGCCCACACTTCCACACGCCCACCACCCCCGCTCCCACGCCCATGCATCAGCTCACCCAGCAGCGTCGGGTTAACCGCGCGTGCACTTCTGCGACTTGTCGATCCCACGCCTGCACCCACACGCCCACGATCCCACGCTCCCACGCGCCCGCCCACGGTTATGCCCCCCAATCCCATGCCCACACAACTCACCCAGCAGCGTCTGGTTCACCGCGTACATCTGCGACTTGTCGACGAGCTTCCCCTCCTGGATGAACTCGCTGCCGCCGCCGCCAACGACTTCGTCCCACGCGCCCGTGTTGACAGGGAACGCGCCGGGCGTGTTGCCGGGGATGATGCACACACGGGGGTCAGACCACCAGCCGTCGACGGGCTGCGCTCGAGAGAAGGGGCGGGGGACGAGGTTGAGTGCAGGGGGAGAGGGAGGGGTGCACGTGTGTGTGTGGGGGGGGGGGCACAGACACCACGGGGCTCCCCCCGCAATGGTGCTGTGTGTTCTGTGTTGTGTGCATGTGGGTTTCTTCTGGTTGTAAAGCTGCGCCGGGGTTGCTTTGCTGCGGGCACAGGTCTGCTGCCGCCGCCCGCCTGCAGACCAAACGTCTGCCAAAGCGGGCCCTTGTCAAGTGCCCCCGGCTGGCTCGCACAGATGCAGATGCACGAATGGGTTGTGCGTCGTTGTGTTGGGTCAGGCGATGGGCGCGCATCGGGTTCATGCGCCAGCATGCCAGCATGGTGAGTACCTGGTTGCAGCAACAAACCCTGCCGCCTCTCTCCCTCCCCCCTCCCTTCCATCGCATGTGATATCGGACTGGGTGGCATGACGCAGGGAAGGAGAGCGTGTGTACTCACCATGCATGAGGTTTGCGCTGTGCAAGCATTCGATTCCGCGTGGCTGCCAAAGCCGCACCACCGCTCCAGCGGAGTTTCCGCGTCAGCTGACACGCACACGCACGCCAACAGTAGCGCAGCACATGAGCATGCTAGGAGCGCACGGGTGCAGGCATCCGGCGCGCGATGCACCATTGTTGCAGATGGAACCAACTGCCGCTCCTCTACAGGCTGTGCTGTGCGCAGCGCATTCCGGCACGTCGGGACCGCGCGTGCTTCGAGGGGAGTATAGCTGTGTTGACGCTCGAGCACATTCGCCACATGTGTGCTGCACTGCAGTGGCACAACAAATCAGTTCTCCGTAGCTTCCTCATGGGATTTAAAAAAAAAAATCATAACGCATGCCTCCGGTCTCACTCATCACACCCCTGCGACGTCGTGCAGCAGCTGGTTGCGCGCCGCGCCTGGTACTGAAGCTGGTTGTGTGTGAGCGCAAAGCAAAGCAAATGCAGAGAAGCTGGAGCGAAGCTGCTGGATGTTGCAAGCGAATCATCTGCGTGTGCGTCTTCATCGCTCGCACAATCAGTGCATTGGCGCCTGCCGGCTGCGAGACTCCAGCCAAGAGAGACGTCTGTCGCAGCTGCCGCCCGCTGCACCCGACGCAACACACGCACCTGAATAAGCCAGTGCATGCGCCTCCCCGCAGCAGGGGCTGGTGACGTGACCATTGGTGCTGATTCTGGTGCATCTCTCTCTGGGTGCGTCCACGTTACCTGATTCTATCTGCCAACCTGGTGCCAGCAACTGGTGCAGAGAAGCTCTAAACTCGTGCTCATCCCACGTGGTCAACCAGGGCTGCGACAAGACAAGACAAGACAAGAGGCACTCGAGTATACCTACGGCAACAGAACAGCGAATTTGCCACCGCTGCCATCGCGGCCATCGTGGCCGTCGCACCCGGATACGGCCCCAGAGCTGCGGCTGCGTGTGCCTTGTCAATGTCAACACTCCACTCCGCCGCCTGCTCCTAGTACGGGCTGCAGGGCCCATGCCGCTTCTGCTGCTGCTGCTGCTCCTGCGTCGGCGCCTGCAGCTGTTGCTCAAACGCCGTCTGCCCCGTGGGCCCAGTGGGCGGACCCTGTGGTTTCGCCAGGCGTTTGACGCTGCTGCTGCTGCTGCTGCTGCTCACCCAGCGGCCCCGGTGCGCAACGCGTATGACACTGCTGCCGTGGTGCCTGCTGCTGCGACTTCAATGCTCCTTTGCATTGAAGCAAGCGTTCTGGGACCAGCTCTCTATGGTCCCATCCCCTCAGGCAAAACTCTCATCATCAGGCAGTCTTCGACGTCCTCAGTGACCGCGAGGAGGCGCAGCACCAGGCGCTGTGGCCCGCTTTCCTCGCCGCCAAGGTTGCGGGGAAGCGGGCGCAGTTCCACCGTGCGCGCCTCGTCGTTGACGGCGAGCGGGTGCCTGCACCTGCTTGCTAGATGGCATTCCCTCTGGGGGTGTTTTTGAAGGGGAGGTGGCGCCACCCGCGTGCGGTGGCGGGTGCGGTGTGGTCGCTGAGTAGAGTGCTGCGGCGGGTGTGCTACTAGCCCGCTTCCGGTGGTCTGGAGGAGGGCTTTTTGGTCCCTTCATGGTTTTATACCTTGGGTCCGCCCTCTGGCCATTTGAGGGGCTGGGTGTGCAGCCTGCACAGTGGTGCTGCTTGCTTGGCGCCCGCCACCAAGTGTGGATGGCGTTACCGTGGGCTACTTTTGATGATGATGTTGGTTACAATCCACTTCTGGCGGTCACACGTACGGTTCCAAAGCTCCAGTGGGACTTAGAGAAACAAGGCTCAAGGCCCACAAAAGGTCAAGCTACAAGTAGCCCACGGTAACGCCATCCACACTTGGTGGCGGGCGCCAAGCAAGCAGCACCACTGTGCAGGCTGCACAACCAGCCCCTCAAATGGCCAGAGGGCGGACCCAAGGTATAAAACCATGAAGGGACCAAAAAGCCCTCCCCAGACCACCGGAAGCGGGGCTAGTAGCACACCCGCCGCAGCACTCTACTCAGCGAACACACCGCACCCGCCACCGCACGCGTGTGGCGCCACCTCCCCTTCAAAAACACCCCCAGAGAGAATGCCATCTAGCAAGCAGGTGCAGGCACCCGCTCGCCGTCAACGACGAGGCGCGCGCGGTGGAACTGCGCCGCTTCCCCGCAACCTTGGCGGCGAGGAAAGCGGGCCACAGCGCCTGGTGCTGCGCCTCCTCGCGGTCACTGAGGACGTCGAAGACTGCAGTCGAGTCCACGCAGCGGCGCTGCTCGTGGCGCCAGCGCACGACAGTGTCGGACACGGCGTCAGATGCCACGGTGAAGAGCACACGCAGCACACCGCCCCCGCGTGGCTCCACGCCGATGCCCCCGACGGCAGGCTTGGCGTTGAGGAGCGACGCGGACACGACGCCACCATCAGCCGGCTCCCGCCGGCCGGTGCCGCCGTAGAGGAAGCGCACGACATCCCTAGCCAGGCGGACGGGCAGGCTGGTGCCGTCCTCGGCAGCTGCAGCGATCCGCTCCGCCGCCGCCGCCGTCGCCTCCTCTTCATCCATCCGCCTGCCACCGCCCGCGAGGAGCCAGTTGGCGCCGCGTGCCACCGGGATGGACAGCACGAAGCTGCGGCGCAGCTACTTGTAGCTTGACCTTTTGTGGGCCTTGAGCCTTGTTTCTCTAAGTCCCACTGGAGCTTTGGAACCGTACGTGTGACCGCCAGAAGTGGATTGTAAAACTCTCATCATCAGGCAGCAAGAGGCGTCGTCAGGCATAAACACAAAAATTGTTGCTGTTGATCCTGCCCTACTTGTGGCAGGACCCTCGGTAGTACCCAGCAGTGGCGCGACGACTAGGGGTTAAACACCACGCACACGGCTTAGGTGCGTGCTTTGGCCCGCGTGTTTTGACCACCATCCCCCGATTACGCCACCGAGTACCCACTTTCCCTCCCACACGAGTATATAACACGCATCCCCGCTCCCCACTGCACCATACGCACTAGCCTGCTCTCCACCCACCCAAGACCACCAGAGCCTACCACAAAAACTGCTACCTGCGGCACGCCCGTGTGCCCCTCAAGTCAGTCGCAGTCGCCACCACGAATCGCGTGTCTCCGATGGCGGACGCGCCACCCCTCCTGTCCACGTCCAATGACGATTCTGCCGAGGATCACACTGCCCCAACTACCAAGCACACAACCCTGGAGATCGATGGAGGCAACCACTGTCATTGCCCGTCCAAGGGCGCTACCCTCGCCACGCTGACATGGAAGAACCTCACCGTGTCCGCCAAGGACGGCAAGGGCAACGAGAAGCAGCTGCTGAAGGTGGGATGAGCTGTGATTGTAAAGTGGTGCACGCACGCACGGGTTACGACATTGGTTATTAGCCCCCCGTCTGCGTCGCTCACATTCGCGCGTGCCCCTCCCCCCTCACGCAGAGCGTCACTGGCTTCCTGGCGCCCAAGCACATGCTGGCTATCATGGTGAGAGGGAGGGGAGGGAGAGAGGCGCCAACTGTTGCACGCCCTGTTGCACGCCCTGTTGCCACTCAAGCAGCAGCAGCAGCGCACTGCTCCTCCAACCAGGCGCAAGCCTGTCTGGGTACACACACATACACACTCACTCACTCACTCACACACAGCTCTCTTTGCACCCCTCGTTAACCCGCTGACTCCCCACCCCGTCCCCCCCTCTTCAGGGCCCCTCTGGCTGCGGCAAGACCACGCTGCTCGACACGCTCGCCGGCCGGAAGCCGGCCGGCCTGTCCGTCACCGGCGAGATGCTGCTCAACGGCCACCCGTCCAAGCTGTGCTTCGGCCGCTCGGCGTACGTGACGCAGGACGAGATGCTCGTGGGCACGCTGTCAGTGCGCGAGTGCCTGTGGTACACGGCGATGCTGCGGCTGCCAAAGACGATGAGCACGGAAGAGAAGGAGAAGCGCGCTGAGGAGGTGCTCGCCGACATGGGCCTCACAGAATGCGCCGACACGCTCATCGGCGACTGGTTCTTCAAGGGCATCTCGGGCGGGCAAAAGCGCCGCGTGTCGATCGCGTGCGAGCTCATCACGCAGCCCACGCTGCTCTTCCTTGACGAGCCCACGTCCGGCCTCGACGCCGCGTCGGCCTACTTCGTCATGGCCACGATCCGCGACCTCGCGGCCACCGGTCGGACGGTCGTGACCGTCATCCACCAGCCCTCGTCCGAGGTGTTTGACCTCTTCGACAAGCTGTGCCTGCTGTCACGCGGCACGGTCGTGTACTTTGGCACCGCGACGGCTGCGCTCGGCATGTTTGAGGCCGCGGGCCTGCCGTGCCCCAACTACCGCAACCCCACCGACCACTTCCTGCACTGCATCAACGAGGACTTCCAGGTAAGCGCGCGTTTGGAGCGGCCGAGTCACCACGCATGCATAGCCGCACGTGGCGCCCCGCATTCACCACACATGGTGTCGTGCCTCACCCTCGCACACCCCTCCCTGCCTCCCTCCCTCCCTCCCTCCCTCCCTCCCCCTCGTGCCGCACATTCACCACCTTGCTTCCTTCCCTCCCCTCCCCACAGGTTGACCACAAGGTGGACAACATGGCCACGCTCGTCACACAGTACACGACCACGCTGTACCCAGCCATCGAGTCGAGCGTCGTCAGTAACTCGTGCTTGGGCGACGAGTACAAGGGCAACATCAACCAGGCGTCGCTGCTCACGCAGAACCTTGTGCTGGCCAAGCGCATGTTCGTCAACAACACACGCAACATCGGTGAGCCGCCTCTCCACATGGGGTGTCTTGTGGGGGTAGTGCCTGCCGTGCTCTGTCCCTCATGCCTTGCCGCGATCTGTCTGCCGTGCACTGCGCACATGCGCACCACTGCCATGCCACGCTGTCTGTCGTGCCCCGCCGCGCCCTACCATGCATTGTGCACATGCCTCCTTGCAGCGCCGCTGCCACCACTGCCAGTCACTGCGCACACGCCTTGCCTTCTGGCAGCACCCTATCAACACGCACGTGTGAGGCCCTATTGCCTGCTGTTCCAGTGCCATCCACGGCCCATTCTGAACACAGGCTCTCCGCCCCCCCCCCTCCTCTCTCCTCCCCAGGCGTCTTCTGGCTGCGCCTTGGCATGTACATTGTTCTGTGCATCATGATGGGCACTATCTTCCTGAACCTTGGCAAGACATGGAAGGACACGTACTCGTTCACGTCGATGATGTTCTTCGTGGTGGCCTTCTTGACGTGAGTTGTTTATGTGTGGCATGGGGTCGTGTTGGGCGATGAGTCATGGGGGGGCAGTGCCCGTCGATGATGTGCGCGCTGGGCCACCTCCCGATCTGCTTCTACCCAGACATGTTGGGAGGTGAGGATGGACGGGCAGCGGGTGGCAGGGGTGGTGGGTACTGGGAACAGAACGCCCAAGCGCCACCATATGCTCTCTCTCACACACACACCCTCACATGCGCGCAGCTTCATGTCCATCGCCGGCTTCCCCGCATTTGCCGAGGACATGGCCGTGTTCTCGCGCGAGCGCAAGAACGGCTACTACGGCGTGTCGACGTTTGTCGTCGCCAACACGCTAGCGTCGGCGCCGTTCATCTTTGGCATCGCGCTGATCTCGTCGCTCGTCGTCTACTGGCTCGTCGGCCTCAACGACCAAGGCGACCGCTTCCCCTACTTTGTCCTCAACCTTTACGCCTCCCTCACGGTCGTCGAGTCGATCATGATGATGATTGCCGCGATCGTGCCGCACTACCTCATGGGCATCGCTGGTGGCGCCGGCATCCTCGGCATGTTCATGCTCGTGTCCGGGTTCTTCCAGCCCGTCGCCCAGATCCCCGCGCCAGTGTGGCGCTACCCGCTGCACTTCATGGCATACCACTCGTACGCGTTTGGCGGCTTCATGCAGAACCAGTTCGACGGGACCGACGGCTGGGGCTGCCCGCCGGGCGCGGGTAGTTTGATCGACCCCGCGTGCACGCTCTCCGGCAAGGAGGTTGTGTTTTACTGGATCCCGTCGGGCGCGGGCACGCTGAACAAGTGGGGCGGCATTGGCGTGCAGTGGGGCATGACGCTCATCTACCGCGGCATCTTCTACGGGGTGCTCAAGATGAAGGAGCGCATGCAGGGCGGGTGCTAAGGGAGTGCACTGAGAGAGAGTGCGCACGGGGGAGAGGAATGAAGAAAGAGAGAATGGGGGCCTCTCTGGACGGGGGACCGCCTGGGTGTTCAGAACACCGCGCCGGTCCAATGCATACCTCTGTACATTAACGTGGGTTACTTTTTTTAACCCTGCACTTGGTTCAATGAATGATATCGGTAATGGGTTTACTACCCTGTTGCACAGTTTGCACTTACATTTGACAAATTTAATTGAATTTGATGCATTTGCAGTCCCGCAGGCTCGTGTAAGCACCGACAGATCAGATTCCCCCTGTGTACGCTGTCTCTCGTTGTCATCCTCGTCCTCCTCTTCATACGCCTCGGCATCGTGCGCGGGCACGCGCTGGCCGTGCGTGGCCGGTAAGCACCAATGCCACAGCCGCACACAACTCTCACTAGGAGAGGGCCTGTGCCCCCCCCCCCTCTCTCTCATCTCTCTTCCTACCCGCAGCGCTGCTGAAGTAGTACTTGAACAGAGCAAATCGTGTGGACTGCACTTATCCCTGGGGCGCCGTGTTTGTATGTGTGTGCGCCGCACGGAGCTCGATTGCTTGTTGCCTGCAACCCACGCCGTCGTTATTCCGCGCCGCATCCCTTGGTAGGCTGGCGCGCTGCGTGGCCCTGCGGGCTCTAATAGAGCTCCCCTAGACGTGTAGTCTAGGTTTTAACTCACGCCCCGAGGTCCTCCGGACGCGTACTTGTAACAACTGTAACAACGCGCCGCATTCCCAATTTCACCCTCCCCGGCTGCGGTGGACCCGCCAGGAACTCCTGCTCATGCAGGGGCGGTGCACACCCCACAGCTCCTCCCTGTGATGACCTCGCCTTAGGCCCCCGACGCCTTGAGCGCATGGCCCGTGATTCCCCAGCGCACGAGTGGGCAGGGGAGGGGAGGTCCACCACCACTACAGCTACCTCGCAAGATCCTCCTCCTCCATATCCTCGAGCACCGCGTCGGTAGGCTGGCGCTTGTGCGGCCTCGCAGCCTCTCCTTGTATAGCCTCCCTCTAGACCTCTGGCATAGGCCTTGTACAGTTACAGTTACAGTTACATCGGCTTTCCAGCAAAGACTACCGCGTAGGCCTTGACTTATGTGAAAAGTCTGCTTTGCCCTTACTGTCACGCGTCCCTTGTTCGGGCCTTGGCCTTAGCTTGTCCCACTGTCAGGTTTAGGTTTCGCGTAACACGCCCCCCCCAGCCCCCCCCCCCCAAAAAACTCACGCCCCTGGGTCCTCCGGCCACGCGCATGCTAAACCTGTCAAACCTCCTCGAGCAGCGCGAGTGAGCGCAGACGTGAGCGCGAGGCGACAGGCACGTGCGCGACCAGATGGCCCCGCCCCACACTGTGACTAACCTAGCTCGGCACGCCACATTTCAGTCTAGCCGAGTGACCGAGCAGGGTCAGCCAGCGCGTACCGTCGGGTGTAGTCTATACTGCGCCGGCTGCGTCGCCCTGCCCCCAGTGATTTTGTTTTCAGTTTTTTTGTTACTTTCTGGGAGACGAGAGGCGCGCAGACCGACGCCCCGTTGACCGCTTTGACTGCCTCCTTAGCATTGACCGTTGACCGTCAAATATAGGTAATTTCCAAGCTCGTGACGAGTTCTATCCGATGGGATCGTCAGACCATCAAGCAACGTGGTTGGTTGAGCTGTATCTGATGGGATCTTCAGGAGCCAAATGGCTCCCAATGGCTCCCAGGAGCCCAAAACAAAAGGACTGCCTGCCCCGCCCCTGCCGTTGCCCCTGTTGACCTGCTGGCTGTTGACCTGCTGGCTGCGTGCTGCCCGGCCAGGCGGACCTGGTTGGTGCGCCAGTCGTCTTTCGCTGCACCTGCTGCTGAAGCTACGCTGTGGTGCCTGCTGCTGCGCCTGCTGCAGCTGCTGCTCACCCGCCGGCTGCGTGCTGCCAGGCCAGGCGGACACGGTGGGTGAGCCAGGCATCTGACGCTGCTGAGCTGTGGTGCCTGCCGCTGCGATATCCATGCTCCTTTGGAACTCTATATATGGATGAATATGTGTGTGTGTGTGTGTGTGTGTGTGTGCGTATGCATGGTGCGTGTGTGTTCGTGTGTCGTCAGCCAATGTGACGTGGCTCGTATGGGCCATGTGACACGCTCGTATGCTCTCTCCGCACATTCGAGGACTGAGGGGGTTAACTACAGTTACTACAGAACGCACGCGGCGTTGGTGCGGGCTTTGACCTGCTTGTTTTGACCTCCTCCCTGAGATTACGCCAGAGGTACCCTCGCCCACACGGAGTACATTACAGCCCCCCACTGCATTAACACGCACTCTCTCTTGTTTCCCACCCACCCAAGCACCCAAGCACCTACACACCGTACCTGCGTGCCACCTTACTGCTACCTACGCCCGCTTGTGACCCCAGCCAGCCAGCGTGTCGACGCGCGTGGTTCCGACGATGGCGGACGCGCCACCTCTCGCCGTGTCCAATGACGATTCTGCTGATTCTGTAGAGGACCACAGTGCTCCTACTACCAAGCACACAACCCTGGAGATAGACGGAGGCAAGCACTGTCACTGTCCTACGAAGGGCGCTACCCTCGCCACGCTTACATGGAAGAACCTCACCGTGTCCGCCAAGGACGGCAAAGGCAACGAGAAGCAGCTGCTGAAGGTGACACCATGTGTACGCGTGCGTGCGAGTTGTTACACTGTTTGTTTGTTCGCTGTGCTCACATTCGCGTGCCACCCACCCCCCACGCAGAGCGTCACCGGCTTCCTGGCGCCCAAGCACATGCTGGCCATCATGGTGAGAGGGAGGGGAGGGAGGTGCAGCTTGCATACTCACAGAAGTGTTGCAAGCCACATGCACACAGCCTTGCGCCAGCCACAGTACCCGTGACACACGCCACCCTCTCTCCGCATCTCCTAAACTCCCCTCCTCCCCACCACCACCCCCCTCACTCACAGGGCCCCTCTGGCTGCGGCAAGACCACGCTACTCGACACGCTCGCCGGCCGGAAGCCGGCCGGCCTGTCCGTTACCGGCGAGATGCTGCTCAACGGCCACCCGTCCAAGCTGTGCTTCGGCCGCTCGGCGTACGTGACGCAGGACGAGATGCTCGTGGGCACGCTGTCGGTGCGCGAGTGCCTGTGGTACACGGCGATGCTTCGGCTGCCAAAGACGATGAGCACGGAAGAGAAGGAGAAGCGCGCTGAGGAGGTGCTCGCCGACATGGGCCTCACAGAATGCGCCGACACGCTCATCGGCGACTGGTTCTTCAAGGGCATCTCGGGCGGGCAAAAGCGTCGCGTGTCGATCGCGTGCGAGCTCATCACGCAGCCCACGCTGCTCTTCCTTGACGAGCCCACGTCCGGCCTCGACGCCGCGTCGGCCTACTTCGTCATGGCCACGATCCGCGACCTCGCGGCCACCGGTCGGACGGTCGTGACCGTCATCCACCAGCCCTCGTCCGAGGTGTTTGACCTCTTCGACAAGCTGTGCCTGCTGTCACGCGGCACGGTCGTGTACTTTGGCACCGCGACGGCTGCGCTCGGCATGTTTGAGGCCGCGGGCCTGCCGTGCCCCAACTACCGCAACCCCACCGACCACTTCCTGCACTGCATCAACGAGGACTTCCAGGTAAGCGCGCGTTTGGAGCGGCCGAGTCACCACGCATGCATAGCCGCACGTGGCGCCCCGCATTCACCACACATGGTGTCGTGCCTCACCCTCGCACACCCCTCCCTGCCTCCCTGCCTCCCTCCCTCCCTCCCTCCCTCCCCCTCGTGCCGCACATTCACCACCTTGCTTCCTTCCCTCCCCTCCCCACAGGTTGACCACAAGGTGGACAACATGGCCACGCTCGTCACACAGTACACGACCACGCTGTACCCAGCCATCGAGTCGAGCGTCGTCAGTAACTCGTGCTTGGGCGACGAGTACAAGGGCAACATCAACCAGGCGTCGCTGCTCACGCAGAACCTTGTGCTGGCCAAGCGCATGTTCGTCAACAACACACGCAACATCGGTGAGCCGCCTCTCCACATGGGGTGGCTTGTGGGGGTGGTGCCTGCCGTGCTCTGTCCCTCATGCCATGCCGCGATCTGTCTGCCGTGCACTGCGCACATGCGCACCACTGCCATGCCACGCTGTCTGTCGTGCCCCGCCGCGCCCTACCATGCATTGTGCACATGCCTCCTTGCAGCGCCGCTGCCACCACTGCCAGTCACTGCGCACACGCCTTGCCTTCTGGCAGCACCCTATCAACACGCACGTGTGAGGCCCTATTGCCTGCTGTTCCAGTGCCATCCACGGCCCATTCTGAACACAGGCTCTCCGCCCCCCCCCCTCCTCTCTCCTCCCCAGGCGTCTTCTGGCTGCGCCTTGGCATGTACATCGTGCTGTGCATCATGATGGGCACAATCTTCCTGGACCTTGGCAAGACGTGGAAGGACACGTACTCGTTCACGTCGATGATGTTCTTCGTGGTGGCCTTCTTGACGTGAGTTTATTGGGCACGAGGCGTGGGACTAGTTGTTGGGGGAGCGCCTGTCAAGGATATGCGCGCTGGGCCAACTCCCAATCATCTCATCCCCAGACATGCACCACATGCTCTCACGCACACACACTCTCACACACGCGCGCAGCTTCATGTCCATCGCCGGCTTCCCCGCGTTTGCCGAGGACATGGCCGTGTTCTCGCGCGAGCGCAAGAACGGCTACTACGGCGTGTCGACGTTTGTCGTCGCCAACACGCTCGCGTCGGCGCCGTTCATCTTTGGCATCGCGCTGATCTCGTCGCTCGTCGTCTACTGGCTCGTCGGCCTCAACGACCAAGGCGACCGCTTCCCCTACTTCGTCCTCAACCTGTACGCCTCCCTCACGGTCGTCGAGTCGATCATGATGATGATTGCCGCGATCGTGCCGCACTACCTCATGGGCATCGCTGGTGGCGCCGGCATCATGGGCATGTTCATGCTCGTGTCCGGGTTCTTCCAGCCCGTCGCCCAGATCCCCGCGCCAGTGTGGCGCTACCCGCTGCACTTCATGGCGTACCACTCGTACGCATTTGGCGGCTTCATGCAGAACCAGTTCGACGGGACCGACGGCTGGGGCTGCCCGCCGGGCGCGGGTGGCGTGTACGACCCCACGTGCACCCTCACGGGCGAGGAGATTGTGTACTACTGGATCCCGACGGGCGCAGGCAGGCTCACCAAGTGGGGCGGCATCGGCGTGCAGTGGGGCATGACGCTCATCTACCGCGGCATCTTCTACGGGGTGCTCAAGATGAAGGAGCGCATGCAGGGCGGGTGCTAAGAGAGAGAGCACGAGGAAGAGGGATGAAGGACGTGACAGTGGGGGCCTCTCCGAAAGGGAGAATGCCTGGGTGTCTGCCACTCCGCTCCCGGCCCAAGACGAAATTGTGTACATAAGCGACTATCTTTTGAAGAAGGAAATATAATTGGTTTTATTACTTGCATGAAAAATATGACCGGTTTTATGACGTTAGGACTCGCAACCTGGTTTCCTGACCTGTTGTGATGCGCGGTGATCACGCAGGCTTCCTGTCCGACCTGCTTCGACACTTTCTGTATGTTCTGAGAAACTGACTGATGGTGACATCTCTTGTAAGCACTGAGGAACTGACTGATGCTGTGCTGACGCCCTGTGACGCAACCGTCTGCCTTCAACTTAACAAACAGAGCAAATAGCCTGCGCTGCAGGGCTGCAGTGCTGCTTGTATATTGACGCTCCTTTGTGACAATGTATGTGCATGGAGGGAGGGCCCTCTCTGGGTTGGGCCCAGTCACAGCCCCCACAGCATATGCGTCGATGGTGGCACGTTACACTCGCGCACCAATCCGCAACGATCTGGTATGTGTGCCGGCTGCCAGCTACCTCCCAGCCAACTGCCTGCTACCTTGTACCAGCCAGCTCTCTTCTACCGTGCGCCCCGCGAGTACTCCCACCTGCATATGCGTGTGTGTGCGTGTGTGTGTGTGTGTGTTTTGAAGGGGTGGAGGGGGGGACACGTTGGCTAAGGGGCCCACACAAGCAGCACACGCCACCACAAGATGTGTGCGATGGCAGCTGCATCGCACGCCGAGGGCCTGCCCTGCCACATCCCCAACGCCTGAGGCGGCGCCTCAGACGGCGCATTTACTTGCGCGGAACAGGCGGCGCCCCAGGCGCGCCGACCGCTTAAGGCGCACCCCTGATCACCTCGGGCGCCGCCTTAATCGTCATCACGACCGCCTCAGGCGCCATCCCGACCGCCTTAGGCGCCCACCACCGCCTGAGGCGCATCCCCGACCGCCTCAGGCGTTGCGATCGCATTCACTTGCGCGGATCAGGCGATGGGGCTGTGGTAGGGCTGGGGCAGCCACCAGCACACGGGGCTGTCTGTGCATTCACGCGACGCACACCTCCATCTCAGGCCTCTAGGGTCTCAACCCTAGACCCTCTAGGCCCCCGAGACCGCCTAGACCCTAGACCCGAGGTGAAATCCCGCCCCTGACTGCACTACCCTGGCAGAAAATCACAGCACCCATCGGTACACGAGGTTGTCCCACGCAATCGCAGCGACCCCGCGCAGGAGAATAACTAGAGGCCCCCACCTAGTGGCCAACTAGCGGCCAGCCACATGTCTGAAGCGCTCGAGCGCTATACGCCCAGCAAGGTCGAAAACGCTGCCGGTAGGTGCGTCACGCACGACTGTAAAATCCATCATCATCAGAGGAAGCAGAGAAAACCCAACAGCAAATCACAGCACCCACCGGTACACGAGGTTGTCGTACGCAACCGCGACGACCGACATTGCAGCCATGAGTAGGCCGTTGGCGCCGCCCCACACCTCGCGCCAGCTCGCCGACATCGCCACCGCCCCTGCGCACGTGTGTGTGCGTGTGTGTGTGCGTGCGTGCGTGTGCGTGTGTGTGTGTGCGTGTGTTGTGTGTGTGTGTGTGTGCATGCGTGTGTGCACACCCCTGCGCGCGTGTGTGTGTGTGTGTGTGCGCGCATGTGTGTATTTGTGTGTGTGCGCGCACCCCTGTACGCGTGTGCGTGTGGGTGTGCGCGCGTGCGTGTACGCGCGTGTGTGTGTATGTGTGTGCGTTTGTGTGCGCATGCGTGTGTGCGCACCCCTGTGCGCGTGTGCGTGTGGGTGTGCGCGTGCGTGTACGTGTGTGCGCATGCGTGTGTGCGTGCGAACGTGTGTGTGTGTGTGCGTGCGTGCGTGTGCGTACGCGTGTGTGTGTGTGTGTGTGCGCACATGTGTGCAGCGTCCCTCATGTCATGTCTTGCCGAGCAGCAACAGTAACAGTTACATCGGCTTTCCAGCGAAGACGACCTTCCAGTCCTAGTACCACCGCCTAGACCCAAGTCCAGTTCTGGCTCTAACAACTACTTGTGAGGGGCGGTAGCCACTAGCACGCACGAGCCCCTTGAGGACAATGCCCTTTACATACACAGCAAGCGCCCGACAAGCAGTCGACCCATGTCTACCTGCATACACCAGGCTGACAGCAGTTGACGCGTAGAGCGGCGCCCACAGCGCGGCGTCGACGTTTACGTCCGCGCCCCATGCGTGCACTTGGCACAGGGCGTACGCCTGGGGAGGAGGGGGGGAGGACTCTTTAACAGGGGCAGGGCAGGGCAGGGACAGGGCAGGCATGCAGCCAGGCAGGAGTGAGAGAGGGTTCGGACTCTCATATCGCCTGGAGGGAGTCAGCCGCAAGCATGGCCACGTGCAGCCGGTGCAGCGGTGCTAGTGTTTTTTCTTTCTTTCTAGGGTTTGATTGAGGGTCTGAGGGTCTGAAGGTCCGAGGGTAGCCAGCCATCCCAGTCAAGTGCTTGAGCACTACGTGCTGAGCACGGCCTGACACGAGGTGCCCTAGAGTGTGGCATCCATCACCAACACGGGTGTAAGAACTCCCAGTTAGGTGCTCGAGCACTACGCACCGAGCACGGCCTGACACGAGGTGCCCTAGACTGTGGCATCCATCACCAACACGGGTTCAGGAACTCGCCTGGAGCGCGGCGGCCGCCAGCAGCGTCACGTGCATGTCGGTGAAGCGGTGCTAGGGGTGCTAGGGTTATACGGTTTTAGGGTTAAAGGTTCAGGGTTTAAGGGTTCGATGTTCCAGGGTAAAGGAACTCGCGTGGAGTGCCGCAGCCGCCAGCAGCGTGACGTGGATGTGCCAGTGGAGTGGAGCTAGGGGTGCTATGGTCCCATGGTTGTAGGGTTTAGGGTTCAGGGTTTAAGGGTTTGATGTTTCAGGGTATAGGAACTCGCCTGGAGCGCCGCAGCCGCCAGCAGCGTGACGTGGATATGCCAGTGGAGTGGAGCTAGGGGTGCTAGGGTCCCATGGTTTTAAGATTTAGGGTTAAAGGGTTTGATGTTTCAGGGTGAAGGAACTTGCCTAGAGCGCGGCAGCCGCCAGCAGCGTCACGTGCATGCCGGTGAAGCGGTGCTAGGGTTCAGGCAGAGCCCAGGGATTTAGATGTTTTTGTGTTTTTTGAAACAGAGGTGCAGGATTTTTGGGGCTTTAGTAGTCTTAGTAGTCTGCTTCCCCCGGGTGAACAACTTTGACATTGGGGTGTGGATACACACCTTGGTTGAAGGGTGGGGGGGGGTGCAGGTGACTCGAACCACACATGTTTAAAAACAAAAACTGTGTTCCGGGTAAAACTGTAGACTCCATTAATTAGCCTTCACCTATAATTAATTGCTCGACCCCCTAGATAAAATGAGCAGCTAAAGCTTAATGAATTAGTATTCGGGGTCGCAAAAGTCGCGACGGAGATATAATCGCCGACCAATGAGGCAAGTGTGGACAGCCACTGCGCCCCTGCCAAACGTTTCCCAACGTACTGCCTAATGCTCTCAAAGCGCTAAACATGGCTGATTCAGACTCTAAGGGAGTGCACAGCAGCCCCCACCGGGCGAGGGCTAAAGTGAGAAGAAATGTATATTACCCCTCGCTAAATCAAAATGCTCAAAACAAATGCTCCGCTGCGCTGGCTAAAGTGTCTAAGGGATCTCTAAATTCGTATTTTTCGAGGCGGTAGCTAAAGGCTAATGGAGTTTACGGTACATGGTATTACGGGTAATACAGCCCCGAGAATTCAGAGTAGGGCAATGTAACTCGCCTGTAGCGCGGCAGCCGCGAGGAGCGTCACGTGCATGCCGGTGAAGCGGTGCGGTGGCGGGCGCACGGCCGCGTGGAGGCGGTCCTCGGAAGAGAGGTCCCTGTGTGTGTGTGTGTGCGCGTGTGTGTGCATGCGTGTGTGTGCATGTGTGTGTGTGTGTGTTTATGTGTGTGTTTGTGTGTATGTGTATGTGTGTGTGGATGCGTGTGTGTGTGTGTGTGTGTGTGTGTGTGTGTGCACGGCCGCGTGCACGGCCGCGTGGAGGCGGTCCTCGGAAGAGAGGTCCCTGTGTGAGTGTGTGTGCGTGCGTGTATGTGCATGTGTGTGTGTGTGTGTGTGTGTGTATGTGTGTGTGTTTGTGTATGTGTATGTGTGTGTGGATGCGTGTGTGTGTGTGTGTGTGCACGGCCGCGTGCACGGCCGCGTGGAGGCGGTCCTCGGAAGAGAGGTCCCTGTGTGAGTGTGTGTGCGTGCGTGTGTGTGCATGTGTGTGTGTGTGTGTGTGTGTGTATGTTTGTGTGTATGTGTATGTGTGTGTGTGTGGATGCGTGTGTGTGTGTGTGTGTGTGTGTGCACGGCCGCGTGCACGGCCGCGTGGAGGCGGTCCTCGGAAAAGAGGTCCCTGTGTGCGTGTGTGTGCGTGCGTGTGTGTGCATGTGTGTGTGTGTGTGTGTATGTGTGTGTGTATGTGTATGTGTATGTGTATGTGTGTGTGTGTGTGTGGATGCGTGTGTGTGTGTGTGTGTGTGCACGGCCACGTGCACGGCCGCGTGGAGGCGGTCCTCGGAAGAGAGGTCCCTGTGTGCGTGTGTGTGCGTGCGTGTGTGTGCGTGTGTGTGTGTGTGTATGTGTGTGTGTATGTGTATGTGTATGTGTATGTGTGTGTGTGTGTGGATGCGTGTGTGCGTGCACGGCCGCGTGGAGGCGGTCCTCGGAAGAGAGGTCCCGGTGTGCGTGTGTGTGCATGTGTGTGTGTGTGTGTGTGTGTGTATGTGTATGTGTGTGGATGCGTGTGTGTGTGTGTGTGTGTGTGTGTGCACGGCCGCGTGCACGGCCGCGTGGAGGGCGGTCCTCGGAAGAGAGGTCCCTGTGTGCGTGTGTGTGCGTGTGTGTGTGTGTATGTGTGTGTGTG
>VFSX01001083.1:0-13657 GCA_016618255.1 Chlamydomonas sp. UWO 241 | reverse complement strand
TTTTAAAAGGTATTACATCAAAGCAACACCTTATGCCGACACCTAAGCGACAGCAACACAGGAAACGAAGAGGAAACAAGAGACCCTGGTTTTTTTTTTTTGTTGTTAAAAAGGTATTACATCAAAGCAACGCCTTATGCCGACGCCTAGGCTACAGCAACACGGGGACCATGGAACAAGGAAACTGGTATTGGTATTTTTGGTAAACCGGAAACCAGAAACCGGTGAGCGGGTGTTAGAACGGAGACTCCCCCGAAGGCACGGCCGGAGCCGTGGCGGACCCTGAAAACACAGGGACACGCAAGCCAATCCATCGAGAGCACCAGAGCCGACAGGACTAAAGGAAGTTGGACTCGGGGAAACGGGACTTGAGGATAAGGAAGACGAAGGACACGGACACGAGGGAAAGGAAGTCAGGAAACTCGAGGCACGTGGGACAATGGAACGATGACGGAACGACTGGAAGAAAGCTGAAAAGGACTCGAGGGGAGAGGGAGACGTAGAAGCAAAGGATGACGAAAGAATACCTGTGCGGAGGGGGAGGGAGGGGGGGGCGGCGGGGGCGGGGCACGCAAGGAGGGGAGGGAGGGCAGGGAAGGGGAACAAGCAGGGAGTGGGCAGGCAGGGAGAGGGAAGGGGGGAATGGCAGACACGAAAGGATGGTGGTGCAGGCAGGGCGGGAAGGGGCAGGCAGGTATGGGGTGGAGAGAGAAAGACAGGGAGATGCAGGGGAGGGGACAGGCAGGGATGGGAGGGAGAGGTTAAGACAGGGAGATGCGGGGGGCCAATAAGAACAGTGAAGGGAGTGAGAAACAGGCAGGATGAGCGGGGAGCACGTTTTTTTTTTTTTTTTTTTTTTAAAGGTATTACATCAAAGCAACACCTTATGCCGACGCCTAGGCTACAGCAACACGGGAACTGAGGAACAGGGAAACTGGTATTGGTATTTTTGGTAAACCGGAAACCAGAAACCGGTGAGCGACCCAGGAATCGAACCTGGAGCCTTTAGGATTGCAGATAACATTGTTAACCACTAGCCCAAAGGTGGAACCATCCCCCCCCGGGGATGACGGGGGGATGACGGGGGGATGACGGGGGGATGACGGGGGAGAGAAGAGGGCAGGGAAAGCAGGGAGGCGTGGGAGAGTGGGAAGGAGCGTGGGGGGTTTGTGGGAGGTGAAGACCGGGGAGCGTGGGACGAGCAAACAGAGCAGAGAGAGGGGGAGACGGACCAGATTGGGGAGAGGAGAGAGGGAGGAGGGGGTAGGGATAGGAAGAGTGGAAGAACCGGGAGGCGGGCGTGGTGGCTGAGGAGAGGGCGAGAGGCAGAGGAGAAGAACAGGGAGTGGGAGGAAGAATGAAGGGGGCGAGAGGCAGAGGAGACGAATAGGGGGAGGGAGGAAAAAAGAAGGGGGCGGAGCCAGAAGTCAGATGGGGAGGCAGGTGCACAGGGAATGGGGAGGGCTGGCGGAGGGACTCCTCCGCCAGCCCCCTCCCCCCCCACCTGCCCACCGGCTTGAGCCAGAGGGCAGGTGGGGGGGATGAAAGGAGGGGCACAGAGAGGACTAAAAAGCACGCCTAACTGGGAAAGCAGCAAACTCAAAAATGGGAGGGATTTTTTTTTTTTTTTTTTTTTTTTAGGGAGACGTGAGAGAGAAGGTGGGGGGGGTGGGAGGTGAAGACCGGGGAGCGTGGGACGAGCAAACAGAGCAGTGAGAGGGGGAGACGGACCAGAGTGGGGAGAGGAGAGAGGGACGAGGGGTAGGGATAGTAAAAGTGGAAGAACCGGGAGGCGGGCATGGTGGCTGAGGAGAGGGCGAGAGGCAGAGGAGAAGAACAGGGAGAGGGAGGAAGAATGAAGGGGGCGAGAGGCAGAGGAGACGAATAGGGAGAGGGAGGAAAAGGGAAGGGGGCGGAGCTGGAAGGCAGGGGGGGGATGGTTCCACCTTTGGGCTAGTGGTTAACGATGTTATCTGCAATCCTAAAGGCTCCAGGTTCGATTCCTGGGTCGCTCACCGGTTTCTGGTTTGCGGTTTACCAAAAATATTAATACCAGTTTCTCTGTTCCTCAGTTCCCGTGTTGCTGTAGCCTAGGCGTCAGCAAAAGGTGTTGCTTTGATGTAATACCTTTTAAAAAAAAAAAAAAAAAAATTGGAGAAGAACATGGAGAGGGAGGAAAAAGGAAGGGGTTGGAGCCGGACGGCAGATGGGGAGGCAGGTGCACAGGGAATGGGGAGGACTGGCGGAGGGACTCCTCCGCCAGCCCCCCCCCCACACCTGCCCACCTGCTTGAGCCAGAGGGCAGGTGGGGGGGATGAATGGATGGGCACAGAGAAGACTAAAAAGCACGCCTAACCGGGAGAGCAGCAAACTCAAAACGTTGAAGGGAGGCGTGGGAGAGAAGGTGGGGGGGTGGGAGGTGAAGACAGCCGTGCCTCCGGCCGTGCCTTCGGGAGTCTCCGTTCCAACACCAGGGTCTCTTGTTTCCTCTTTGTTTCCTGTGTTGCTGTCGCTTAGGTGTCGGCATGGCTGCGTTGCTTGAGTGTAACGTTGGCCTCTGAAAAAAAAAAAAAAAAAACTGGGTTCCGACACCTCTTGTTTCCTCTTTGTTTCCTGTGTTGCTGTCGCTGAGGTGTTGGCATGGCAGCGTTGCTTGGGTGTAACGTTGGCCTCTAAAAAAAAAAAAAAAAGTCAAAGCCACGCCACCTTCCTGGGGCTGGTCCCGCTGTTGGCGTTTTTTTTTTTTTTTTAATGTATAAAATCAAAGCAACACATCATGCCGACGCCACTTTTTTTTTTTTTTTTTCAGAGGCCAACGTTACACTCAGGCAACGCAGCCATGCCGACACCTAAGCGACAGCAACACAGGAAACAAAGAGGAAACAAGAGACCCGGTTTATTTTTTATTTAAAAAAAAGGTATTTCATCAAAGCAACACCTTATGCCGACGCCTAGGCTACAGCAACACGGGCACCATGGATCAAGGAAACTGGTATTGGTATTTTTGGTAAACCGGAAACCAGAAACCGGTGAGCGGGTGTTGGAACGGAGACTCCCCGAAGGCACGGCCGGAGCCGTGGCGGACCCTGAAAACACAGGGACACGCAAGCCAATCCATCGAGAGCACCAGAGCCGACAGGACTAAAGGAACTTGGACTCGGGGAACGGGACTTGAGGATAAGGAAGACGAAGGACACGGACACGAGGGAAAGGAAGTCAGGAAACTCGAGGCACGTGGGACAATGGAACGATGAGGGAACGACTGGAAGAAAGCTGAAAAGGACTCGAGGGAGAGGGAGACGTAGAAGCAAAGGATGACGAAAGAATACCTGTGCGGAGGGGAGGGAGGGGGGGGGGCACGGGGGGGCGTGGGCGGCACGCAAGGAGGGGAGGGAGGGCAGGGCGAGGGAACAAGCAGGGAGTGGGCAGGCAGGGAGAGGGAAGGGGGAAATGGCAGACAAGAAGGGACGGTGGTGCAGGCAGGGCGGAAAGGGGCAGGCAGGGATGGGGGGGAGAGAAAGACAGGGAGATGCCGGGGAGGGGGCAGGCAGGGATGGGAGGGAGAGGTAAACACAGGGAGATGCGGGGGGCCAATAAGAACAGTGAAGGGAGTGAGAAACAGGCAGGATGAGCGGGGAGCACGGGGGAGAGAAGAGGGCAGGGAAAGCAGGGAGGCGTGGGAGGGTGGGAGGGAGCGTGGGTGGGGGTGGGAGGTGAATATCAACTAGGCTCTGCTTTTGCTCCTCTCCCTGTTCTTGCCACCCTCCCACACAGCCCACGCCGCCGCCGATTCCTAGAGGGCCCCTCCTCCCGCACACGCCGCCGCCGGTTCTTAGAGTGTCCGCCCCCCCCCCCCCAGCCCTCCGTTGCTCCTTCCCGCCCACGCGCCGCTGGTTCCTAGAGGGCCCCTCCCCCCGCCCACGCCGCCGCCGGTTCTTAGACCTTTGGACCTGCGCGCACACGCACGCACACGCACGCACGCACGCACGCACGCACGCACGCACGCACGCACGCACGCACGCACGCACGCACGCACGCACGCACGACGCACGCACGCACGCACGCACGCACGCACGCACGCACGCACGCACGCACGCACGCACGCACGCACACGCTGGCACGCACGCTCGCTCGCTCGCGTGCACACGCCTTGTTTTGAACCTAGAACCAGTGGTGGCTCCTGTGAGCGCTCCTTGCCTTTCCCGGAGCCTAGGCACTACTAGTGTCCCTTTCTCTAGGTAGCCAGAACTCCTAGTGGCCCCCCTAGCGTTTCCCCCCTAGCGACTCCCAAGGGGCCCTCCTGGGCACCCCTTTTTTTTTTTTTTTTTTTAAAGTATTACATCAAAGCAACACCTTATGCCGACGCCTAGGCTACCCTCCGTAGAGGACTCTTTCTGCGGCCCTCTTTTTCCAGTCTCCACTCTCCACTCTCCACTCTCCACTCTCCACTCTCCACTCTCCACTCTCCACTCTCCACTCTCCACTCTCCCATCTCCACTCTCCACTCTCCACTCTCCACTCTCCACTCTCCACTCTCCACTCTCCACTCTCCACACTCTCCACTCTCCACTCTCATCTCTCCACTCTCCACTCTCCACTCTCCACTCTCCACTCTCCACTCTCCACTCTCCACTCTCCACTCTCCACTCTCCACTCTCACTCTCCACTCTCCACTCTCCACTCTCCACTCTCCACTCTCCACTCTCCACTCTCCACTCTCCACTCTCCACTCTCCACTCTACTCTCCACTCTCCACTCTCCACTCTCCACTCTCCACTCTCCACTCTCAACTCTCAACTCTCCACTCTCCACTCTCCACTCTCCACTCTCCACTCTCCACTCTCCACTCTCCACTCTCCACTCTCCACTCTCCACTCTCCACTCTCCATCTCCACTCTCCACTCTCCACTCTCCACTCTCCACTCTCCACTCTCCACTCTCCACTCTCCACTCTCCACTCCTCACTCTCCACTCTCCACTCTCCACTCTCCACTCTCCACTCTCCACTTCCCACTCTCCACTCTCCACTCTCCACTCTCCACTCTCCACTCTCCACTCTCCAGCCGCCTTTTTCAGTAGTTTCCGACTCCGTGGACGGATTTCCTCGATTTCGGTTGCGTTGGAGCCTTTAACGTGCGCTTCGACGCTAGAGTGACGGCGGAGGCACTGGCTCAGCCGCGCGTCGCCGCATTTTCTCTGTGGCCGACGACCGTTACCCCTGCTCGTCACCACTGTCGTTCGGCTACCTGGCTCAGCCGGTGACACCCAGACCTGCTGGTCTGTGCGACGTGGAGTGGCCTCTGCTCTGGTATTGGCCCAGGTGAGTGCCTCCATGCATTTCGGCATGCACATGCGCATGGACCCCATGTGCGCGTGACCCCTGCCCCCCCGGGCTGCCCCCCCTGTCTCCGCCTTTCGCCCCTCCAACTAGGCTCTGCTTTTGCTCCTCTCCCTGTTCCTGCCACCCTCCCACACAGCCCACGCCGCTGCCGATTCCTAGAGGGCCCCTCCTCCCGCCCACGCCGCCGCCGGTTCTTAGACCTTTGGACCTGCGCGCACACGCACGCACGCACGCACGCACGCACGCACGCACGCACGCACGCACGCACGCACGCACGCACGCACGCACGCACGCACGCACGCACGCTTGCTTCTGCACGCGCTGGCACGCACGTTCGCTCGCTCGCGTGCACACGCCTTGTTTTGAACCTAGAACCAGTGGTGGCTCCTGTGAGCGCTCCTTGCCTTTCCCGGAGCCTAGGCACTACTAGTGTCCCTTTCTCTAGGTAGCCAGCACTCCTAGTGGCCCCCCTAGCGTTCCCCCCTAGCGACTCCCAAGGGGCCCTCCTGGGCACCCCTCCGTAGAGGACTCTTTCTGCGGCCCTCTTTTTCCAGTCTCCACAACCCCCACCCGACGCCGTAAACCCCCTTTCACGTGCTCCCCACGCACCCTCTCCCCTCCGTCTGTTGTAGCCAGCTGGCAGCTTCGGCCTCTGGTTTTCCCTTTGCCCCTCCCCCCAGGATCTGTCTTTCCCCCTCTGGGCTACACTCCCCCCCACCACCTGCGTCGCCGCCGCCACGTCCCATAGTCCCTTGGATATTGCCGCTTACACCCCGAGGCCCCTAAGCCCTTTTGGGATCCCTGGCCCTTTGGCCCCCCTAGTGCCGCCCGCTCTCCCTCCTCGCACCGCCTCTGACCCTTAGCCCCAGCGGCCTCTAGGCCCCTGCTCCCCCAACCCCTCTCTCCGCCGCTGCATCCTTTTGGTTTTTGGTGTGCACGCACGCACGCACGCACGCACGCACGCACGCACGCACGCACGCACGCACGCACGCACGCACGCACGCACCAACGCACGCACGCACGCACGCACGCACGCACGCACGCACGCACGAACGCACGCTCGAACACGCACAGGCACAAACGTTTGCCTGAGCACGCATCGGCACGCATGCACGCCCACTAGAATGCACGCCATCCTTTGATTCTAGCGCTGCCGGTGCCTCCTCTAGCTGCTCCCTGTCTTTCCCGGAGCCTTCCGACTCGTAGTTTTCTCCTGCCCCTCCCAGTGGCCGCCCTAGAGACTCACAAGGGGCACTGAGCCCCCCCCCTCCCCCGGGGCCTCTGGTTTTCTCTGCCCGCTTCCCTTTTAGCCCTCTGGCAACTCCAGCCACTGGACCCGCCCACCCCAGCACCCTTAGTACCACCGCTTTCCACGCGCACTCGCACCCCTTTTCTCTGCCCTGAAGCGGCGCCAGCTCAAGCGGCTCCGACCAGACGGGGGTCGTACTCCGCTGCCACCCCAAACCGTGCCGCTCTGACCCCCTCCTGGCCTCCTCTGGCCTGCCGACTCACCGACCCCCTGAGCCGCCGACCCCTAGGTAGGTCCCTGACCTGCCGGACTGCTGACCCCCCCACGCCCCCAATTCCCGATCCACCAGCCCAAAGCCCCTCCCGTCCGCACTTCCCCCCCGGCCTCGCCTTCCCTGTTTTCTTACTTTTCTTCTAAGTTTGTCCTGCCCGTATAGGAGCCGGCTTGCCGCCGCCCGGCCCCGACGACTCGCGGCCCGGGTTGTCGGTGCCTGTGCGGGTGGTTTGAACTTAAAAGGAGGGGACGAAGGCGGCGACTCAGAGCCCCGGCGGGATTTCCGGCCGTTGCGGTTTAGAGGCAGTTTGATCGGGAGTTTGACGGTTGTGTGGGGGACCGGTAGGTCAGCCCTAGGGTAGTCGACTCCTACGGCATGCTCGTTCGGAGCGCGCTGTGGGCGGGTGACCACTCTTTGGTCGCCCGCGTAGTCGACCATGGCCAACGCCTCGGTGGTGGGACGGTTGACAACGTCCACGCGCGCACGTCGGTCTTCTGCCTGATGGTGGGGGACGCAGCCGGCAGGCCGCACCAGGACAGCATTCACGCGGCAATGATGACCGACCTGACCACCAGATTTGGTGTCGGGAAGGATCACCCACCTGTATGCACCATCCGCAAGAGCGGGCTCATCGAGATTGAGCTCCAGCTGAACCAGATGACCGCATCGTATGGCTCCCTCTACCGTTACCTGACCAGCGGTGGGGCGTACCCAGTAGAGTGGCGTAACGGCATCTGGCAGGTGGCTGTTAAGCGCGCTGAGCACCCGCTCCCCAACACTGCCATCCAGATCCTGGTGCAGAATGTGCCTGCTGCCCTCTCCACTCACGAGCTTGCGGCGGCCCTCCTCGCGATGGCTGGCTACGCACCAGTGACCCCACTAATGGGCACGGCGCCGGCTGACGTGGTGCGCTTCAACAGCGACCCCGATGCCGTCGTCGTGCTGCGCATGCGGCTCGGTCGGGACAAGGCTACCAACCAGCCCGACGGTGGAAAAATCGTGGTGTGGGTAACCCCGCCGGCGTCGGACCCTTGGCTGCGCCGCCTCCCGGCTGCGCTCTACGTGCCGGGCATCACAACCTCACCGGTGCTCGTGCTCCTGAAGGACGACCCGCTCGTGCGAGCTTCTGTGCTCACCCCCGCGGTCCTCTACTCACCAGGGCACCCTTCTCCGGCGGCTATGCCTGCCGTCGCGGCTGCCGCCATCGGGGGCGGCTCGGCCACGCTGCCGGGGACCACGCTGCCAAACGGGGTCATGCTGCCCGCCGCGACCGCCAGGCGCCCGCGCGTGCCGCCGACCACTGCGCGCGCAGCGCCCGAGAGGGCATGCTTGCTGCAGCAGCATCCGGGGGGGACGTCGGTGCGGCTGCCACCATTTGGCTCGCGCAGAAGGACAACGCTGCGGCGGCATGGCGTGCGCTCTCCGCATTGGCATGGGACGTGGCTGCCACCCTCGACCAGAACAAGGGTGAAACCAGCTCGTACTACTTCCACCACCAGGCACGCGAGATGCACACAGTCACCACCATGCTCTCCCTCAACCGACCCGGCCGTGCCCCTACTGACAGCCCCGATGCCGCCTCGTTTGTGTCGGACGCTCCGAAAGCGACCAAGTACGTTGTCGACTTCTTCTCTTCTGAGTCTTCCATCGGTCTGTTCCGCCCGCAGCTGGGCCTTGACCCCGCAGCCCAGCACACCCTCCTGACCACCCTGCCCAGGAGGCTGGATGGGCCCTTCGCTGCCTTGGCCGAGGGCGTCGACTGTGCCAACGACGCGCTTGCTGGCATGCTTACGGCAGAAGAGCTGCAGGTTGCGCTCTCCCACGCGGCTAGGGGCAAGGTCCCCGGCGGCGACGGCATTCCATACGAGGTCTACCGCCACTGGCGCGGTTCCCTCTCCCCCCTCCTCCTCCATGTGTTAAACACCGGCTTTGGAGAGGCTGGCCGCACGTCACCTACCCCGTTTGCTCTGCTCCTCCGTGGGGTTGTTTGCTTGCTCTCCAAGCCAGGCAAGCCGGGCGATGAGCTCGATGGCTACCGGCCCATCACGCTCCTCAATTCAGACGTGAAGCTTGTGATGAGCATCATAGCCAACCGCCTACAAGTCCCGCTTGACTACCTCATCGACATCGGGCAGGGCGCGTTCATCCATGGCCGTGACATCTCTCACAACGTGCGCTACCATCTCGCGCTGGCTGCCCGCTTCCGCGACCTCGGCCTGCCCGGCTGGCTGGTGCACAGCGACCTGACTAAGGCGTACGACACGGTGAACAGGGGCTGGCTCGACCAAGCCATGATCCGCATGGGTTTCCGACCCGACGGGGTGGTTAGGTGGTGTCGAATCCTCCTCGGAGGGGCCAAGGTCAGGGTGCGCGTCAACGGCTTCTTCACGCCAGATTTCCCGATGGACTCTGGTCTCTTTCAGGGCTCGGCGCTCTCATGCGTGGAGTGGGTCATCGTTCTGCAGCCCGTGATGTCCTACCTGTCGTCGCTGCAGGCTGGCGGTACACTCACCACGTTCAGGCTGCCCCGACCAAACGGGGTCGGTGAGGGGTCGGAGGCCCCTCCGGCGCAGGCGTTCGCGGATGACGTCACGCTCGCCACGCGCTGCCCCGAGAGCGACATCGCGAAGTTCCAGACGGCGCTCGCCCTCTCCCGCAGCGCTGGCAACCCGGGCGAGTCGGTCAACAAGTTCTTCTTCACACGGCTCGCCGGTCCGACCCCCGATGATCTCATGTTTCAGGCAGGTGTCCGCGAGCGCCACGTTGCGACTGGCTACCCCCTCCGTGACATTGCAGCTGCAGTCTCTCGCCACCTCGGCGTGCCTATCGCCCCTGATAACCTGGACGCCGTCGTTGCCGCCGCGTACGGCACCATGGCGGGTTCCATGCTTGCTGCCACTAGGCAGTGGGCAGGCGTCGCGCCCACGCTCATCGGCCGTGCTCACGTCGCCACGCAGTGCATCGCGGCCAAGCTCGTCTACCAGGCGGGTTTCACCATGACCGTACGTGCCCTGCTTCAGGCCATGCAACAGGTCACAAACCGCTACGTCGCAGCCTCTGCGCGTGCGGAGGAGGACACTCCAAACGCGGGGTGCCTCTACCCGTGCGCTGCTGTGTCCCACCTGCCCCGGGGCAAGGGGGGCATTGGCCTGCCCGACCTCGATTTGCACGCGACGGCCATGCGGGCGAAGGCCATCTGGCAGCTGTTCGGCTTCAACTCACACCCGTGGGCAGCACTGTACGCGTCGGAAGTCGCAAAGCCTGCTGCTGCCGTCCCCCATCTCCCGCCTGGGCCACTCTGGGTTGCTACGCAGCCGGGGGCGGTTTCCGGCCTCAGCATGGATGCGACGTCTATTGTGCGGGAAGGCGTCAAGGCGTTCATGCAGCTGCGCATCACGCCCATCATGCCTCCGGACTCGCTGTCTTTTGAGTCTGTCATGCGCGAGGCCACTTTTGGCAACGACGCCGTGCCGGGCATCGATTTCCAGGGCCTCCGCACCGATGCGGCGCGGCGGTGGAGGCGCCTCTGCGACGTGCGTGATGCATGGTGCAAGCGCGCCGCCCTGTCAGCGGCCGCTCTCTCTGACCTTGATCTCATCATCGCGGCATTGCCTGCCGCGTGGCGCATCAATGTGCAATGCAGCGCTGCGCCGACTGCCCCCTGGTGGCGTGTTGGCACTGACGCAGCAACAGGCTGGGCAATCATCCGCGGTGCTGACCCGATGGCGCCAGAGGATGCAGGCTCGGCAGCAGTGCGCCGGTGGTTGGTTTGGCCGTCTGGTAGGCTGCAACCGCTGCCGGGAGGCGCGGGGCGGCCTGGTCAGGCGGCGATGGTCGTCATCCGCCCAAAGCCGCGTCAGCGCTGGCTCCGCGCTGACTACAACTACTACGCGGCCGAAATGGTCAAGGTTGACCCCGACGATCGCCGCGCTGTCGCTGAGCCATGGCTGGTGGGTGTGTGGGACACCATGCAGCTTGACCCGTGGGCCTGGGGCATCCCGGCCGTCGCAGGGATCGGCCAAGATACCGTCTCTCTCCTCGAAATGACCGTTCGTGCTGCGCGGCTGCGCCTGCGCTACACCACGGCAGCCAGCGAGGACATGGGCTTCGGCTCCAACGTTTTTGGGGTCCGAACAGACGGTGCGGTCTTCCCCCCAGCGTGGCGCCTCCCGAGCGAGGCTGGCATCAGTGCGGGCGCCCTCCGCAACCGCGCAACGATCCCTACTGGCAGCTCGATCGCCACGGGCTTGTTGGGCGTGACGAGCGCTGGTGCCGCACGCTAGAGGTGGTCAGGAACGGTTTTCCGCCAGAGGACGTTGACAACCCCGTGGCGTGGGTGCGCGGGGTCCAGTCAGGTGCCGGCCCCTCCGCGCCTCGGCAGCCCAACCGCCTGCAGGTGCGTCGCTGCGAGGGGGAGGCTGCTGCTCAGGCCCAGCCTCCTCCCAGCGGGGCGCCGATCAGCGACCCCGACCTACCAGAGGGGTTTGCTCAAGTCTGGACCCGCCTCCTCGACCCGACCATCCACCGGCCTTTTGTAATCACCGCTTGGCGCATCCTCCACTGCTGCCTTGGCTGCAACGCCTTCATCGCGGTCAAGCTCCTCGACCCGGACACCGCGCCGGCTGATGCGGACGGTAACCCAGACGTGTCAACTGCGTGTTGCGGTCACCCGTTCTGTGCCTCTCTCACCGACCCGCCTTTCGAGACCCTCGCTCACACGTTTCTCGACTGCCCGGCGGCACGACCAGCCATGCTATGGCTTTGTGACACGTGGGCGGCGCTGACGGGTGGCGCGCCGCCGCCGCTCACCGCCGCCGTTATGCTTGCCGATGACATGTCCGGGTGGAGTGGCGCGCCCGTGGCGAAAGCTAAGAAGAAGGAGCTGCGCGCGTGGACGCGCCTCCGTGTCACGGTCATCGGCGCCATCTGGCGTGTGCGCTGTGACCGCCAGGCGAGTGGGCTGTTGGGGGACAGCCTTGCCCTTCGCGCCGTCCGCCTGGCCCTCGACTCTGTCACCGGTGCCATCCGGCGGGATTGGCAGCGTACCGAGGAGGACATCACCATGGTGGATGATGGCTTCTTCTGCGTGGACTGGTGGCGTGGCTTTGACGCAGAGCGTGACAAGGACTGGTTCTGCAGCCAATGGGCGACACCGCCGCTCCTTTGCGCGGTGCTTGCTGCGCCCGGTGCCACTACAGGCGACACAACGTACACCCTCGACGTCCGCGTGGGCGTCGTGGGGCAGGTCCCGCTGCCGGCGTGAAAGGTTTCCTGCTGTACGTACGCCATTGCTTGCCTGACCTCCACGTGTCTGCTTACTTTGGTGCCCCAGAGACCACCACTGTGGGGATGGTTCCACCTTTGGGCTAGTGGTTAACAATGTTATCTGCAATCCTAAAGGCTCCAGGTTCGATTCCTGGGTCGCTCACCGGTTTCTGGTTTCCGGTTTACCAAAAATACCAATACCAGTTTCCTTGTTCCTTGGTCCCCGTGTTGCTGTAGCCTAGGCGTCGGCATAAGGTGTTGCTTTGATGTAATACCTTTGAAAAAAAAAAAAAAAAAGGAGGGGAGGGAGGGAAGGGAAAGGGAACAACCCCCGTGCGCCCCCCCCTCCCTCCCCTTCCCCACAGGTATTCTTTCGTCATCCTTTGCTTTTACGTCTCCCTCTCCCCTCGAGTCCTTTTCAACTTTCTTCCATTTAAAAAAAATGTATTACATCAAAGCAACACACTATGCCTGACTTTCATTCCCTTTTGTCCGTGCCCTTCACCTTCCTTCTCCTCAAGTCCCGTTCCCCCGAGTCAAAGTTCTTGTAGTCCTGTCGGCTCTGGTGCTCTTGATGGATTGGCTTGCGTGTCCCTGTGTTTGCAGGGGCCGCCACGGCTTCGGCCGTGCCTTCGGGAGTCTCCGTTCCAACACCAGGGTCTCTTGTTTCCTCTTTGTTTCCTGTGTTGCTGTCGCTTAGGTGTCGGCATGGCTGCGTTGCTTGAGTGTAACGTTGGCCTCTGAAAAAAAAAAATGAAAAAAAAGGAGGGGAGGGAGGGTGTGAGATGAAGCCGAACGGCTGCTATGGCCTTTGCCCGCATCGCCGTCGCGTGCGAATCGAGGTCGGGCAGACCAATGCCCCCCTCCCCTAGTGGTTAACGATGTTATCTGCAATCCTAAAGGCTCCAGGTTCGATTCCTGGGTCGCTCACCGGTTTCTGGTTTCCGGTTAACCAAAAATACCAATACCAGTTTCCTTGTTCCTTGGTCCCCGTGTTGCTGTAGCCCAGGCGTCGGCATAAGGCGTTGCTTTGATGTAATACCTTTTAAAAAAAAAAAAAAAAAAACCACCCTTCCCGCGCCCCCCCCCCCTCTCCCTCCCCCTCCGCACAGGTGTTCTTTCGTCATCCTTTGCTTCTACGTCTCCCTCTCCCCTCAAGTCCTTTTCAGCTTTCTTCCAGTCGTTCCCTCATCGTTCCATTGTCCCACGTGCCTCGAGTTTCCTGAATTCCATTCCCTCGTGTCCGTGTCCTTCGTCTTCCTTATCCTCAAGTCCCAATCCCACGAGTCCAAGTTCCTTAGTCCTGTCGGCTCTGGTGCTCTAGATGGATTGGCTTGCGTGTCCCTGTGTTTCCAGGGGCCGCCATGGCTCCGGCCGTGCCTTCGGGAGTCTCCGTTCCAACACCAGGGTCTCTTGTTTCCTCTTTGTTTCCTGTGTTGCTGTCGCTTAGGTGTCGGCATGGCAACGTTGCTTGGGTGTAACGTTGGCCTCTTAAAAAAAAAAAAAAAAAAAAAAGGGGGGGGGGGGG
>VFSX01001110.1:0-12607 GCA_016618255.1 Chlamydomonas sp. UWO 241 | reverse complement strand
TCTCCCTTTTTTTTTTTTTTTTTTTAAAAGGTATTACATCAAAGCAACACCTTATGCCGACGCGTAGGCTACAGCAACACGGGAACTGAGGAACAGAGAAGTTGATATTGGTATTTTTGGTAAACCGGAAACCAAAACCGGTGAGCGACCCAGGAAACCCTGTCTTTCTCTCTCCCCCCCTTTCGTCCCTGCCCCTTCCCGACCTGCCAGCACCACCATCCCTGCTTGTCTGCCATGCCCCCCCTCCCTCTCCCTGCCTGGCCACTCTCTGCTTGTTCTCTTCCCTGCCCTCCCTCCCCTTCCTTCGTGCGCCGCCCCCGCCCTCCCCCCCCCGTGCCCCCCCCCTACCTTCCCTTCCGCACAGGTATGTTTTCGTCATCATTTGCTTCTACGTGTTCCTCTCCCCACGAGTCCTTTTCAGCTTTCTTCCAGTTGTTCCCTCATCGTTCCATCATCACACGTGCCTCTTTTTTTTTTTTTTTTTTTTAATGGTATGACATCAAAGCAACACCTTATGCCGACGCCTAGGCTACAGCAACACGGGAACTGAGGAACAGAGAAACTGGTATTGGTATTTTTGGTAAAACGGAAACCAGAAACCGGTGAGCGACCCAGGAATCGAACCTGGAGGCTTTAGGATTGCAGATAACATCGTTAACCACTAGCCCAAAGGTGGAACCATCCCCCCCCATCGAGTTTCCTGACTTCCATTCCCTCGTGTCCGTGTCCTCCGTCTTCCTTATCCTCAAGTCCCGTTCCCCCAATCCCAAGTTCCTTTAGTCCTGTCGGCTCTGGTGCTCTAGACGGATTGGCTTGCGAGTCCTTGTGTTTTCAGGGGCCGCCACGGCTCCGGCCGTGCTTTCGGGAGTCTCCGTTCCAACACCAGGGTCTCTTGTTTCCTCTTTGTTTCCTGTGTTGCTGTCGCTTAGGTGTCGGCATGGCTGCATTGCTTGAGTGTAACGTTGGGCTCTGAAAAAAAAATATATCCCCCGCATCTACCTGTCCACCTTTGCGCTAGTGGTTAACGATGTTATCTGCAATCCTAAAGGCTCCAGGTACGATTCCTGGGCCGCTCACCGGTTTCTGGTTTCCGGTTTACCAAAAATACCAATACCAGTTTTCTTGTTCCTTTGTCCCCGTGTTGCTGTAGCCTAGGCGTCGGCATAAGGTGTTGCTTTGATGTAATACCTTTTTTTTTTTTTTTTAAATCTCCCCCCCATTCGTCCCTGCCCTTTCCCGACCTGCCAGCACCACCATCCCTGCTTGTCTGCACTGCCCCCCCTCCCTCTCCCTGACTGCCCACTCTCTGCTTGTTCTCTTCCCTGCCATCCCGCCCCTTCCTGCGTGCCCCGCTCCCGCCCCCCCCCCCCCCTTTTTTTTTTTTTTTTTTCAGAGGCCAACGTCACACTCAAGCAACGCAGCCATGCCGACACCTAAGCGACAGCAACACAGGAAACAAAGAGGAAACAAGAGACCCTGGTGTTGAAACGGAGACTCCCGAAGGCACGGCCGGAACCGTGGCGGCCCCTGCAAACACAGGGACACGCAAGCCAATTCATCTAGAGCACCAGAGCCGACAGGACTACAGGAACTTTGCCTCGGGGGAACGGGACTTGAGGAGAAGGAAGACGAAGGACACGGACACGAGGGAATGGAAGTCAGGAAACTCGAGGCACGTGGGACAATGGAACGATGAGGGAACGACTGGAAGAAAGCTGAAAAGGACTCGAGGGGAGAGGGAGACGAAGCAAAGGATGACGAAAGAATACCTGTTCGGAGGGGGAGGGAGGGGGGGGGCAACACCGGGGGGGGGGGCAGGGGCGGGGCACGCAAGGAGGGGAGGGAGGGCAGGGAGAGGGAACAAGCAGGGAGTGGGCAGGCAGGGAGAGGGAAGGGGGGAATGGCAGACACGAAAGGATGGTGGTGCAGGCAGGGCGGGAAGGGGCAGGCAGGTATTTTTTTTTTTTTTTTTTAAAGGTATTACATCAAAGCAACACCTTATGCCGACGCCTAGGCTACAGCAACACGGGAACTGAGGAACAGGGAAACTGGTATTGGTATTTTTGGTTAACCGGAAACCAGAAACCGGTGAGCGACCCAGGAATCGAACCTGGAGCCTTCAGGATTGCAGATAACATCATCAACCACTAGCCCAAAGGTGGAACCATCCCCCCCCAAAAGGCAGGCAGGGCGGGAAGGGGCAGGCAGGTATGGGGTGGAGAGAGAAAGACAGGGAGATGCAGGGGAGGGGACAGGCAGGGTGGGAGGGAGAGGTTAAGACAGGGAGATGCGGGGGGCCAATAAGAACAGTGAAGGGAGTGAGAAACAGGCAGGATGAGCGGGGAGCACGGGGGAGAGAAGAGGGCAGGGAAAGCAGGGAGGCGTGGGAGAGTGGGAAGGAGCGTGGGGGGTTTGTGGGAGGTGAAGACCGGGGAGCGTGGGACGAGCAAACAGAGCAGAGAGAGGGGGAGACGGACCAGATTGAGGAGAGGAGAGAGGGAGGAGGAGGTAGGGATAGGAAGAGTGGAAGAACCGGGAGGCGGGCGTGGTGGCTGAGGAGAGGGCAAGAGGCAGAGGAGAAGAACAGGGAGTGGGAGGAAGAATGAAGGGGGGGAGAGGCAGATTTTTTTTTTTTTTTTTTTTTTTTTTTTTTTTTTTTTTTTTTTTTTTTGAAGGGTGCGAGAGGCAGAGGAGACGAATAGGGAGAGGGAGGAAAAGGGAAGGGGGCGGAGCTGGAAGGCAGATGGGGAGGCAGGTGCACAGGGAATGGTTAGGACTGGCGGAGGGACTCCTCTGCCAGCCCCCCCCCCACCCCACCTGCCCACCGGCTTGAGCCAGAGGGCAGAGCCAGAGGGCAGAGCCAGAGGCCCCGTGCCCCCCCCTCCCTCCCCTTCCGCAAAAAAAAAAAAGCACAGGTATTTTTCCGTCATCATTTGCTTCTACGTGTCCCTCTCCCCTCGAGTCCTTTCCAGCTTTCTTCCAGTTGTTCCCTCATCGTTCCATCATTTCACGTGCCTCGAGTTTCCTGACTTCCATTCCCTCGTGTCCGTGTCCTCCGTCTTCCTTATCCTCAAGTCCCGTTCCAAGAATCCCAAGATCCTTTAGTCCTGCCGGCTCTGGTGCTCTAGATGGATTGGCTTGCGTGTCCCTATGTTTTCGGAGGCCGCCACGGCTCCGGCCGTGCCTTCGGGAGTCTCCGTTCCAACACCAGGGTCTCTTGTTTCCTCTTCGTTTCCTGTGTTGCTGTCGCTTAGGTGTCGGCATGGCTGCGTTGCTTAAGTGTAACGTTGGCCTCTGAAAAAAAAAAAAAAATGGTGGATGATTGCCTCTTCTGCGTGGACTTTTTTTTTCTTTAAAAGGTATAACATCAAAGCAACACCTTATGCCGACGCCTAGGCTACAGCAACTCGGGAACTGAGGAACAGAGAAACTGGTATTGGTATTTTTGGTAAACCGGAAACCAAAACCGGTGAGCGACCCAGGAAACCCTGTCTTTCTCTCTCCCCCCCTTTCGTCCCTGCCCCTTCCCGACCTGCCAGCACCACCATCCCTGCTTGTCTGCCATGCCCCCCCTCCCTCTCCCTGCCTGGCCACTCTCTGCTTGTTCTCTTCCCTGCCCTCCCTCCCCTTCCTTCGTGCGCCGCCCCCGCCCCCCCCCCCCCGTGCCCCCCCCCTACCTTCCCTTCCGCACAGGTATGTTTTCGTCATCATTTGCTTCTACGTGTTCCTCTCCCCACGAGTCCTTTTCAGCTTTCTTCCAGTTGTTCCCTCATCGTTCCATCATCACACGTGCCTCTTTTTTTTTTTTTTTTTTTTTAATGGTATGACATCAAAGCAACACCTTATGCCGACGCCTAGGCTACAGCAACACGGGAACTGAGGAACAGAGAAACTGGTATTGGTATTTTTGGTAAACCGGAAACCAGAAACCGGTGAGCGACCCAGGAATCGAACCTGCAGCCTTTAGGATTGCAGATAACATCGTTACCCACTAGCCCAAAGGTGGAACCATCCCCCCCCATCGAGTTTCCTGACTTCCATTCCCTCGTGTCCGTGTCCTCCGTCTTCCTTATCCTCAAGTCCCGTTCCCCCAATCCCAAGTTCCTTTAGTCCTGTCGGCTCTGGTGCTCTAGACGGATTGGCTTGCGAGTCCTGTGTTTTCAGGGGCCGCCACGGCTCCGGCCGTGCTTTCGGGAGTCTCCGTTCCAACACCAGGGTCTCTTGTTTCCTCTTTGTTTCCTGTGTTGCTGTCGCTTAGGTGTCGGCATGGCTGCGTTGCTTGAGTGTAACGTTGGGCTCTGAAAAAAAAAATATATCCCCCGCATCTACCTGTCCACCTTTGCGCTAGTGGTTAACGATGTTATCTGCAATCCTAAAGGCTCTAGGTACGATTCCTGGGCCGCTCACCGGTTTCTGGTTTCCGGTTTACCAAAAATACCAATACCAGTTTCTCTTGTTCCTCAGTCCCGTGTTGCTGTAGCCTAGGCGTCGGCATAAGGTGTTGCTTTGATGTAATACCTTTTTTTTTTTTTTTTAAATCTCCCCCCCATTCGTCCCTGCCCTTTCCCGACCTGCCAGCACCACCATCCCTGCTTGTCTGCACTGCCCCCCCTCCCTCTCCCTGACTGCCCACTCTCTGCTTGTTCTCTTCCCTGCCCTCCCGCCCCTTCCTGCGTGCCCCGCCCCCGCCCCCCCCCCGTTTTTTTTTTTTTTTTTTTTCAGAGGCCAACGTTACACTCAAGCAACGCAGCCATGCCGTCACCTAAGCGACAGCAACACAGGAAACAAAGAGGAAACAAGAGACCCGGGTGTTGGGACGGAGACTCCCGAAGGCACGGCCGGAGCCGTGGCGGACCCTGAAAACACAGGGACACGCAAGCCAATCCATCGAGAGCACCAGAGCCGACAGGACTAAAGGAACTTGGACTCGGGGGAACGGGACTTGAGGAAAAGGAAGACGAAGGACTCGGACACGAGGGAATGGAAGTCAGGAAACTCGAGGCACGTGGGACAATGGAACGATGAGGGAACGACTGGAAGAAAGCTGAAAAGGACTCGAGGGGAGAGGGAGACGTAGAAGCAAAGGATGACGAAAGAATACCTGTGTGGAGAGTGGAGAGTGGAGAGTGGAGAGTGGAGAGTGGAGAGTGGGGCACGCAAGGAGGGGAGGGAGGGAAGGGAAGGGGAACAAGCAGGGAGTGGGCAGGCAGGGAGAGGGAAGGGGGGAATGGCAGACACGAAAGGATGGTGGTGCAGGCAGGGCGGGAAGGGGCAGGCAGGTATTTTTTTTTTTTTTTTTAAAGGTATTACATCAAAGCAACACCTTATGCCGACGCCTAGGCTACAGCAACACGGGAACTAAGGAACAGGGAAACTGGTATTGATATTTTTGGTAAACCGGAAACCAGAAACCGGTGAGAGACCCAGGAATCGAACCTGGAGCCTTCAGGATCGTGGATAACATCGTTAACCACTAGCCCAAAGGTGGAACCATCCCCCCCCATGGGGAGAGAGAAAGACAGGGAGATGCAGGGGAGGGGACAGGCAGGGATGGGAGGGAGAGGTTAAGACAGGGAGATGCGGGGGGCCAATAAGAACAGTGAAGGGAGTGAGAAACAGGCAGGATGAGCGTGGAGCACGGGGGAGAGAAGAGGGCAGGGAAAGCAGGGAGGCGTGGGAGAGTGGGACGGAGCGTGGGGGGTTTGTGGGAGGTGAAGACCGGGGAGCGTGGGACGAGCAAACAGAGCAGAGAGAGGGGGAGACGGACCAGATTGGGGAGAGGAGAGAGGGAGGAGGGGGTAGGGTTAGGAAGAGTGGAAGAACCAGGAGGCGGGCGTGGTGGCTGAGGAGAGGGCGAGAGGCAGAGGAGAAGAACAGGGAGTGGGAGGAAGAATGAAGGGGGGGAGAGGCAGATTTTTTTTTTTTTTTTTTTTTTTTTTTTTTTTTTTTTTTTTTTTTTTTTGAAGGGTGCGAGAGGCAGAGGAGACGAATAGGGAGAGGGAGGAAAAGGGAAGGGGGCGGAGCTGGAAGGCAGATGGGGAGGCAGGTGCACAGGGAATGGTTAGGACTGGCGGAGGGACTCCTCTGCCAGCCCCCCCCCCACCCCACCTGCCCACCGGCTTGAGCCAGAGGGCAGAGCCAGAGGGCAGAGCCAGAGGCCCCGTGCCCCCCCCTCCCTCCCCTTCCGCAAAAAAAAAAAAGCACAGGTATTTTTTCGTCATCATTTGCTTCTACGTGTCCCTCTCCCCTCGAGTCCTTTTCAGCTTTCTTCCGTTGTTCCCTATTCGTTCCATCATTTCACGTGCCTCGAGTTTCTGATTCCATCCCTCGTGTCCGTGCCTGCGTCTTCCTTATCCTCAAGTTCCCGTTCCAAGAATCCAATGACTTATCCTGCCGGCTCTGGTGCTCTAGCATGGATTGCTTTGCGTGTCCCTATGTTTTTCGGAGCCGCACGGCTCCGGCCGTGCCTTCGGGAGTCTCCGCTTCCAAATCTGGCTCTCTTGTTTCCTCTTGTTTCCTGTGTTGCTGTCGCTTAGGATGTCGGCATGGCTGCGTTGCCTTTATGTGTAACGTTGGCCTCTGAAAAAAAAAAAATCCCCGCATTCTCCCTTTTTTTTTTTTTTTTTTATAAGGTATTACATCAAAGCAACACCTTATGCCGACGCCTAGGCTACAGCAACACGGGAACTGAGGAACAGAGAAACTGGTATTGGTATTTTTGGTAAACCGGAAACCAGAAACCGGTGAGCGACCCAGGAAACCCTGTCTTTCTCTCTCCCCCCCTTTCGTCCCTGCCCCTTCCCGACCTGCCAGCACCACCATCCCTGCTTGTCTGCCATGCCCCCCCTCCCTCTCCCTGCCTGGCCACTGTCTGCTTGTTCTCTTCCCTGCCCTCCCTCCCCTTCCTTCGTGCGCCGCCCAAGCCCCCCCCCCCGTGCCCCCCCCCTACCTTCCCTTCCGCACAGGTATGTTTTCGTCATCATTTGCTTCTACGTGTTCCTCTCCCCACGAGTCCTTTTCAGCTTTCTTCCAGTTGTTCCCTCATCGTTCCATCATCACACGTGCCTCTTTTTTTTTTTTTTTTTTTTTAATGGTATGACATCAAAGCAACACCTTATGCCGACGCCTAGGCTACAGCAACACGGGAACTGAGGAACAGAGGAACTGGTATTGGTATTTTTGGTAAACCGGAAACCAGAAACCGGTGAGCGACCCAGGAATCGAACCTGCAGCCTTTAGGATTGCAGATAACATCGTTACCCACTAGCCCAAAGGTGGAACCATCCCCCCCCATCGAGTTTCCTGACTTCCATTCCCTCGTGTCCGTGTCCTCCGTCTTCCTTATCCTCAAGTCCCGTTCCCCCAATCCCAAGTTCCTTTAGTCCTGTCGGCTCTGGTGCTCTAGACGGATTGGCTTGCGAGGCCCTGTGTTTTCAGGGGCCGCCACGGCTCCGGCCGTGCTTTCGGGAGTCTCCGTTCCAACACCAGGGTCTCTTGTTTCCTCTTTGCTTCCTGTGTTGCTGTCGCTTAGGTGTCGGCATGGCTGCGTTGCTTGAGTGTAACGTTGGGCTCTGAAAAAAAAAATATATCCCCCGCATCTACCTGTCCACCTTTGCGCTAGTGGTTAACGATGTTATCTGCAATCCTAAAGGCTCCAGGTTCGATTCCTGGGTCGCTCACCGGGTTTCTGGTTTCCGGTTTACCAAAAATACCAATACCAGTTTCTCTGTTCCTCAGTTCCCGTGTTGCTGTAGCCTAGGCGTCGGCATAAGGTGTTGCTTTGATGTAATACCTTTTTTTTTTTTTTTTAAATCTCCCCCCCATTCGTCCATGCCCTTTCCCGACCTGCCAGCACCACCATCCCTGCTTGTCTGCCATGCCCCCCCTCCCTCTCCCTGACTGCCCCCTCTCTGCTTGTTCTCTTCCCTGCCCCCCCGCCCCTTCCTGCGTGCCCCGCTCCCGCCCCCCCCCCCGTTTTTTTTTTCATTTTTTTTTCAGAGGCCAACGTTACACTCAAGCAACGCAGCCATGCCGACACCTAAGCGACAGCAACACAGGAAACGAAGAGGAAACAAGAGACCCTATTTTTTTTTTTCAGAGGCCAACGTTACACTCAAGCAACGCAGCCATGCCGTCACCTAAGCGACAGCAACACAGGAAACAAAGAGGAAACAAGAGACCCGGGTGTTGGGACGGAGACTCCCGAAGGCACGGCCGGAGCCGTGGCGGACCCTGAAAACACAGGGACACGCAAGCCAATCCATCGAGAGCACCAGAGCCGACAGGACTAAAGGAACTTGGACTCGGGGGAACGGGACTTGAGGAAAAGGAAGACGAAGGACTCGGACACGAGGGAATGGAAGTCAGGAAACTCGAGGCACGTGGGACAATGGAACGATGAGGGAACGACTGGAAGAAAGCTGAAAAGGACTCGAGGGGAGAGGGAGACGTAGAAGCAAAGGATGACGAAAGAATACCTGTGTGGAGAGTGGAGAGTGGAGAGTGGAGAGTGGAGAGTGGAGAGTGGGGCACGCAAGGAGGGGAGGGAGGGAAGGGAAGGGGAACAAGCAGGGAGTGGGCAGTCAGGGAGAGGGAAGGGGGGAATGGCAGACACGAAAGGATGGTGGTGCAGGCAGGGCGGGAAGGGGCAGGCAGGTATTTTTTTTTTTTTTTTTAAAGGTATTACATCAAAGCAACACCTTATGCCGACGCCTAGGCTACAGCAACACGGGAACTAAGGAACAGGGAAACTGGTATTGATATTTTTGGTAAACCGGAAACCAGAAACCGGTGAGAGACCCAGGAATCGAACCTGGAGCCTTCAGGATCGTGGATAACATCGTTAACCACTAGCCCAAAGGTGGAACCATCCCCCCCCATGGGGAGAGAGAAAGACAGGGAGATGCAGGGGAGGGGACAGGCAGGGATGGGAGGGAGAGGTTAAGACAGGGAGATGCGGGGGGCCAATAAGAACAGTGAAGGGAGTGAGAAACAGGCAGGATGAGCGTGGAGCACGGGGGAGAGAAGAGGGCAGGGAAAGCAGGGAGGCGTGGGAGAGTGGGAAGGAGCGTGGGGGGTTTGTGGGAGGTGAAGACCGGGGAGCGTGGGACGAGCAAACAGAGCAGAGAGAGGGGGAGACGGACCAGATTGGGGAGAGGAGAGAGGGAGGAGGGGGTAGGGTTAGGAAGAGTGGAAGAACCAGGAGGCGGGCGTGGTGGCTGAGGAGAGGGCGAGAGGCAGAGGAGAAGAACAGGGAGTGGGAGGAAGAATGAAGGGGGGGAGAGGCAGATTTTTTTTTTTTTTTTTTTTTTTTTTTTTTTTTTTTTTTTTTTTTTTTTGAAGGGTGCGAGAGGCAGAGGAGACGAATAGGGAGAGGGAGGAAAAGGGAAGGGGGCGGAGCTGGAAGGCAGATGGGGAGGCAGGTGCACAGGGAATGGTTAGGACTGGCGGAGGGACTCCTCTGCCAGCCCCCCCCCCACCCCACCTGCCCACCGGCTTGAGCCAGAGGGCAGAGCCAGAGGGCAGAGCCAGAGGCCCCGTGCCCCCCCCTCCCTCCCCTTCCGCAAAAAAAAAAAAGCACAGGTTTTTCAGTAGCTTCCGACTCCGTGGACGGATTTCCTCGATTTCGGTTGCGTTGGAGGCCCTTTAACGTGCGCTTCGACGCTAGAGTGACGGCGGAGGCACTGGCTCAGCCGCGCGTCGCCGCATTTTCTCTGTGGCCGACGACCGTTACCCCTGCTCGTCGCCACTGCCGTTCGGCTACCTGGCTCAGCCGGTGACACCCAGACCTGCTGGTCTGTGCGACGTGGAGTGGCCTCTGCTCTGGTATTGGCCCAGGTGAGAGCCTCCATGCATTTCGGCATGCACATGCGCATGGACCCCATGTGCGCGTGACCCCTTTCCCCCCGGGCTGCCCCCCCTGTCTCCGCCTTTCGCCCCTCCAACTAGGCTCTGCTTTTGCTCCTCTCCCTGTTCCTGCCGCCCTCCCACACAGCCCACGCCGCCGCCGATTCCTAGAGGGCCCCTCCTCCCGCCCACGCCGCCGCCGGTTCTTAGACCTTTGGACCTGCGCGCACACGCACGCACACGCACGCACGCACGTACGCACGCACGCACGCACGCACGCACGCACGCACGCACGCACGCACGCACGCACGCACGCACGCACGCACGCACGCACGCACGCACGCACGCACGCACGCACGCACGCTTGCTTCTGCACGCGCTGGCACGCACGTTCGCTCGCTCGCGTGCACACGCCTTGTTTTTGAACCTAGAACCAGTGGTGGCTCCTGTGAGCGCTCCTTGCCTTTCCCGGAGCCTAGGCACTACTAGTGTCCCTTTCTCTAGGTAGCCAGCACTCCTAGTGGCCCCCCTAGCGTTTCCCCCCTAGCAACCCCCAAGGGGCGCTCCTGGGCACCCCTCCGTAGAGGACTCTTTCTGCGGCCCTCTTTTTCCAGTCTCCACCACCCCCACCCGACGCCGTAAACCCCCTTTCACGTGCTCCCCACGCACCCTCTCCCCTCCGTCTGTTGTAGCCAGCTGGCAGCTTCGGCCTCTGGTTTTCCCTTTGCCCCTTCCCCCAGGATCTGTCTTTCCCCCTCTGGGCTACACTCCCCCCCACCACCTGCGTCGCCGCCGCCACGTCCCATAGTCCTTTGGATATTGCCGCTTACACCCCGAGGCCCCTAAGCCCTTTTGGGATCCCTGGCCCTTTGGCCCCCCTAGTGCCGCCCGCTCTCCCTCCTCGCACCGCCTCTGACCTTTAGCCCCAGCGGCCTCTAGGCCCCTGCTCCCCCAACCCCTCTCTCCGCCGCTGCATCCTTTTGGTTTTTGGTGTGCACGCACGCACGCACGCACGCACGCACGCACGCACGCACGCACGCACGCACGCACGCACGCACGCACGCACGCACGCCAGCACGCACGCACGCACGCACGCACGCACGCACGCACGCACGGACGCACGCACGCACGCACGCACGCACGCACGCACGCACGCACGCACGCACGCACGCACGAACACGCACAAACGTTTGCCTGAGCACGCATCGGCACGCATGCACGCCCACTAGAATGCGCGCCATCCTTTGAGTCTAGCGCTGCCGGTGCCTCCTCTAGCTGCTTCCTGTCTTTCCCGGAGCCTTCGAATTCGAAGTTTTTCCTGCCCCTCCCAGTGGCCGCCCTAGTGACTCACAAGGGGCCCTGAGCCCCCCCCCTCCCCCGGGGCCTCTGGTTTTCTCTGCCCGCTTCCCTTTTAGCCCTCTGGCAACTTCAGCCACTGGACCCGCCCACCCCAGCACCCTTAGTACCACCGCTTTCCACGCGCACTCGCACCCCTTTTCTCTGCCCTGAAGCGGCGCCAGCTCAAGCGGCTCCGACCAGACGGGGGTCGTACTCCGCTGCCACCCCAAACCGTGCCGCTCTGACCCCCTCCTGGCCTCCTCTGGCCTGCCGACTCACCGACCCCCTAAGCCGCCGACCCCTAGGTAGGTCCCTGACCTGCCGGACTGCTGACCCCCCCACGCCCCCAATTCCCGATCCACCAGCCCAAAGCCCCTCCCGTCCGCACTTCCCCCCCGGCCTCGCCTTCCCTGTTTTTTTACTTTTCTTCTAAGTTTGTCCTGCCCGTATAGGAGCCGGCTTGCCGCCGCCCGGCCCCGACGACTCGCGGCCCGGGTTGTCGGTGCCTGTGCGGGTGGTTTGAACTTAGAAGGAGGGGACGAAGGCGGCGACTCAGAGCCCCGGCGTGATTTCCGGCCGTTGCGGTTTAGAGGCAGTTTGATCGGGAGTTTGACGGTTGTGTGGGGGACCGGTAGGTCAGCCCTAGGGTAGTCGACTCCTACGGCATGCTCGTTCGGAGCGCGCTGTGGGCGGGTGACCACTCTTTGGTCGCCGGCGTAGTCGACCATGGCCAACGCCTCGGTGGTGGGACGGTTGACAACGTCCACGCACGCACGTCGGTCTTCTGCCTGATGGTGGGGGACGCAGCCGGCAGGCCGCACCAGGACAGCCTTCACGCGGCACTGATGACCGACCTGACCACCAGAATTGGTGTCGGGAAGGATCACCCACCTGCATGCACCATCCGCAAGAGCGGGCTCATCGTGATTGAGCTCCAGCTGAACCAGATGACCGCATCGTATGGCTCCCTCTACCGTTACATGACCAGCGGTGGGGCGTACCCAGTAGAGTGGCGTAACGGCATCTGGCAGGTGGCTGTTAAGCGCGCTGAGCACCCGCTCCCTAACACTGCCATCCAGATCCTGGTGCAGAATGTGCCTGCTGCCCTCTCCACTCACGAGCTTGCGGCGGCCCTCCTCGCGATGGCTGGCTACGCACCAGTGACCCACTAATGGGCACGGCGCCGGCTGACGTGGTGCGCTTCAACAGCGACCCCGATGCCGTCGTCGTGCTGCGCATGCGGCTCGGTCGGGACAAGGCTACCAACAAGCCCGACGGTGGAAAAATCGTGGTGTGGGTAACCCCGCCGGCGTCGGACCCTTGGCTGCGCCGCCTCCCGGCTGCGCTCTACGTGCCGGGCATCACAACCTCACCGGTGCTCGTGCTCCTAAAAGACGGCCCGCTCGTGCGAGCTTCTGTGCTC
>VFSX01000761.1:20000-42985 GCA_016618255.1 Chlamydomonas sp. UWO 241 | reverse complement strand
ACAGTAGGCTGCTGTGGTGATGGGGAGCGTGCTGCCGGTGTCCATTAATTTCCTGACTTTGTTTTGCCAAGTTTTCGGCCCGAACCAGTTTACATGTCAAGCGGTACGCGTAACGCGTAACGCGCGGTGCAGTGTCAACAACCTCCTACGTTCCTCCGCCACGTGCGGCACTGTCTACGCACCATCTACACCATCCCCTCCTCCCTCTCCTCCCACTCCTCCTCCTCCTCTGCGTACGAGTCCTCCGCCTCCTCCTCTGACAGCTCGAGCCCTCCTTGCCGCTGCAATTCTTGCAGAACAGCTTGCACACGCCCTCGGCGCACAGGCGCGGCTCAAACTGACCCCTCCAACCGGCCTTGCCCTTCGCTACTTGCGCCCTGAGCAGCCCGAGCACTTCAGCGGGCAGCTTCTTCTCATTTCGATACCCCTGCTTGCCATCGGCATCTAGCGACATGGTGCCTGTGGTCTGGCGGCAGGAACCTCCCATGCACACCTCCCCATTCACACCCCACACCAGCACACCAGCACACCACAGAGCAACACAAACAATTGCATGTTATCTAAAATAATTGGTCTTACCAGAGAGCTCAACCCCATTGGAATTCATGCAGATTTCAGTAAGTTGAACTCGCGTCCCAAATTTGCAACATGTCGCCGGCGAATTATAATGTTATTATAACGTTGTTATAACGTTATGTTATTATTGTTATGTTATATTATTCCGACCCCGCTCCGGGCGGTGACCAGCTGGACGCCATGCTGTTGCGGTGCCCACCTGCCATCGCATGGCTCCACCGGGTCATCATCGCCGTATGGCGGTCGGGGAGAGCCCCGAGGGAATGGAAAGCTGCTATTATCACACCGTTATATAAGGGGAAGGGTCCGCGTGACTCCCCTGGTAACTACCGCGGTATCAGCCTTCTCTCTATTGCCGGGAAAGTGTACGCTGCCATACTTCTGCACCGCGTCTCCACGCAGGTTGATGGTCAGTTGCATGAGGCTCAGTGTGGTTTCAGAAAAAACAGAGGCACTGTTGATGCAATTTTTACTCTGCGCTCGCTGAGCGCGGCACATGCCGAGTACAAACAATGCATGGCTGTGGCATTGTCGACTATTCTAAAGCTTACGATTGCATAAACCGTGCGGCACTGTGGAGAGTCCTTAGAATATAGTGTTCATCCGCACATTATTGATCTGTTGGAGGATCTTCACACCAACACCGCAGCTGCCGTGCGGCTGGCTGGGAAAATCGGGCACGAATTCCCCGTGTCGTCTGGTGTGCAACAGGGGTGCGTCATTGCTCCTGTGTTGTTCAATGTTTTTATCGACCACATAGTGAAAAAGGCGCTAGACATGATGCTAGAGGGGGCTGGCGTGTCAGTCGTGACCCGAGCCGGCGCTCTGTGTTGTCGTCGTCGGTTGAGCGCATAGTAATGCTGATGTATGCCGACGATTTATGTTTGTTCTCGCATGACCCAGCTCAGTTGGCGCTTCTGCTGAAAATCCTTGACAAAGTGTCCTCTAGCTTTGGCATGCAAATCAACGCTGCCAAGACAGAAGTGAGGATTTTGCCAGCAGATTTTGACGCGGATCTGCCCACATTTGCGCTGACTGGTGGTGAAGTCAAGACCGTCTCTGCATTTAAGTATCTAGGGAGTTGGATAACCCAGAGTGGTGTGGAGAAGGAGATCGGTGTGCGTGTCGGTCGCGCGCTGGGCGTGTTTGCGTCTTTTGATAAGATTTGGCCAGCAAGAAGATGCAAGTGCAGTCTAAGATGCGGGTTTACAACACTTTCGTGCTGCCCCACTTTCTGTACGGCTGCGAAACATGGCCCCCTACTAAAACACAACTGACTCGATTGGAGGTTGCCCACTCTAACTGCCTTCGTCGCATTCTGGGTGTGCGCCTGGTCGACCGGCACAGATTAACTTAATTCGGCAGGCGTGCGACACTGAGCCAATTGAGAGCCTTGTGGCAAAGCGACCAATGCAGTGGCTAGGCCATGTGATGCGCATGCCGGCTTCTCGTCTTCCTCGTACGACTTTGACTGCACAATGGATGTGGCTCGGCAGCAAGGCCGGCCTCCAGCCTCCTCCCGACACTATTTCTTAAGCTACTGATTCAGCAGCTAGGCGAAACTAGTGGCACTCGTTCTGATTGGAAGACTTTTTCGGACACGGCGTTTGAGCGTGCTCAGGATAGGGTCGGGTGGAGAACCGTGGTGTACGGTCCGGCTGCCCCTCAGGCGCCGGCCCCTCCACCACGGCGGTCAAGTAGATTGGCAAGCGCCACTTGACCCCCTATCCCCTAGAAGCAGTTAGGACCTATTTTGGAGGCGTCGCACAATAGCTCTCCTTTTGCTCTGGGACTACACGTTGGCAGGCAGCCGGCTGGTGGCTACCGCCCCTCACAAATAATTGTTAGGGCCAGAACTGGACTTGGGTCTAGGCGGTGGTACTAGGACTAGAGGTAGTCTTTGCTGGAAAGCCGATGTAACTGTAACTGTAACTGTACATATAGGGCGTGCGTCAGTTGGCGGCAACCAACAGAGCAGTGTGCACACAACAGGGCCACAGGGAGGAGATGCAGAGGGGGCACTCTCCCGACAGTATCATGTCCTTGCGCGTGGGTGCCAGCTGCTGGCTGACGAGCTGCACTGAGGGCATGCGTCCGGGGCAGGGGTCCCTGGTCCGGGGATTGTCGAGGATGGGCTGTTGGCTCGGTGTTGTGTATGTGACCAGGGTCGGCGTCAGCTTGCAAGCCAGCCAGTGGGCAGCAGCATGTGCTGGGTTGGAGAGTGGCACACGCATGCCTGCCTGGCGCCACATGGGCGCCACGCATGCATGCGCCATCTCCATGCACGCCCCATGTGAGCCCTTCTCGCCCGAGCCTGCCTCTGGCTGGCCGCATCATAACCACCCTACCTCAAGCTTGTGCTCCACTGGCGGCTGCTTGGGAGCCGACGAGGAGGTGGACTTGGCAGACGCAACAAGGCGGGCCCCGCGAGTGGGGATGATGCGGCCGCCGGCCAGCGCAGGCGCCTGCGGTCACGAGGGGTACAGCAACCACTCGACACAGCATCGGCAAGCTCCCACCGACCTCCAATTCGTGAGAGGGGGGCGCAAAGGGGGGACTGGGAGTGCCCAGTTGTTCGTCACGATAGGGTAACAGGTGGTGTGCGCCCCAGTGGGATCCATGCCCCCGCCGCACCACAATCCACGCATGCTACTCACGTTGCATGGTCTCAGAGAGACGTATTCCACCACCACAGAGCGGGGGGCGAGCACAGCCGGCCTGGGAGCACAGCCTGTGTTGGCCGATTTGCGCACTGCAACATTGCTGCTTGTGCGCTGCTGTTGCTGCTGTGCAAGAGACCGCATGTTGAAATTACTACAGTGGCAACCGTCGGTACGCTCAAAAAGGACCACTCTCTTGAACTTGGTATTGAACTTGGTTTTATTTCTACACTTTTCAACTGCCTCGTATCTTCGCTCTTCGCATCGCATCGGTCTGAGGTCGGAGCATTGCGAGGTAGTAGCCAGGGGGGTAGTGTCGGGACACTAACAGCTCAACATGGAGCAGGGATGGAGCTTGTATGTGCGAGGCAAGGTCCTGGGCAAGGGCTCGTTCGGCGCGGCCATCCTGGTTACGCGCAAGAAGGATGGCAAGCAATTCGTCATCAAAGAGATCGACATCAGCCGCATGCCGCCCGCGGAGAAGGTTGCATCCAAGCAGGAGGCGCAGGTGTGTCCCCCCCCCCCCCATTGGCGTGCCACGACAGCGTAGATCAGGTGCCCACAGCTTTTTAGCTGCTGCACGGAATCGCACTGGGCGGCAGGGCGGGCACGCACAGCGCAGGTGGGGCGAAGCGCCGACAGCGCCTTCGATGCCCGCTCGCCTGTAAACCCCCCCAAGCTGCCTTCAGGCAGTGCAACATGGTGTTTGTAGATGCATGGTGCTCTCATCGGGATGGTTAGGGCTGGGGGAGGCTGAGGGGGGAGGGGTGCAAGGCTAGAGGTGCATGGGGCGCATGGCAACAAGCCATGCAACATCCCGTATAAAGTGCTGCTCACCAGCAGGTGTTCACCCTGAGGGGGTGCACACATGCGTCACCATCACATATTACTAGTTTTGCGCTGTGTATCCATCTGAAGGCGACAGTATACACGCCACTCTCTGTCAGTGAGCGTCAGTATATCAATAAATTCCCGGCCATTTGTAAAACCATTCCACTCAACACGTGAGCTGCTACCACCCACACGATGACCGCGTTGCGCACCCCCTCTCCTTCCCTCCCCCTCCCCTCCACGACCACACACACACACACACACAAACACACACACACACGCACACACACACACACACACACTGTCTCTCTCTCAACTTCACCGCAGCTGCTCATGGCGCTCAACCACCCGAACATTGTGCGCTGCTACGACACATTCACGGAGGCCAACAAGATGTGCATCGTCATGGAGCTGTGCTCGGAGGGTGGGTGTACATACGTATGTGTGTGTGTGCAGGGTGTGTGGGGGGGGGGGGCGTGTGTGTGGTTTAGGGTTTAGGGTTTAAACCCTAAAGCTCATGGAAGGCCAACACGATGTGCATCATCATGGAGCTGTGCTCAGAGGGTGGGTGGTCGAGTTAACAGTATGTCAGGTGCCTATGTTAGCATGGCATTCCTGGCTGCATGCGTGTGTGCTTGAAGGGTGGGGGGGGGGGTGCGGGCGTGCAGGGTGTGTGTGTGGGGGTACGTGCGTCTGTCCATCTGAGGCCAACATGATGTGAATTGTCATGGAGCTGTGCTCAGAGGGTGGTTGGTCGTTTTGGCGGTCATTCGGACGCCTATGTTGGCGTAGTGTGCATTTGTGTGTGCTTGTAGGGTGGTGGTGTGGGTGCACGCGTGTGTGCGGAGGGTGTGTGTGTGTGTGTGTGTACACGGAGGAAACGAGTTGTGCAGTATCATGGAGGTGTGCTCGGAGGGTGGGTATACACACGTTTACGTACGTGCGTGTGTGCAGGGTTGGTCTGTATGGGGGTGGGGTGGGGGAGTTTGTGCGTGTGTGTGTGCTCATGAAAGGCCAACAAGATGTGCATCGTCATAGAGCTGTGTTCGGAGGGTGTGTGTGTGAAGTGTGCTGGGGAGGGGGTGGTGCGCATGTGTGTAGGGTGGGGGTGGGGGTGCACATGTGTGTGTGTGTGTGTGTGTGTGTGTATGTGTCCACCTCCCGCCCGTGCGCCCTCACACGCGCCGACCCCATGCTGCCCCTCCCCCACCCCCCACCCCACCCCAGCCTTTCCTCCCCCCGCCCCTGCCTCCATTCCCTGCCTACCTACATCATCGCCCATGGAGATGATCCGCCACACCACCCCCACGCCCCAGCCTCTCCTCCCTCGCCTCCTGCCTCCGCCCCCTGCCTACCTACATCATGGCCCCATGGAGTTCAGAGGCCAATGGAGATGATCCACCGCCCCATCCCTGCGCCCCTGCCTACGTTCATCATCGCCCCATCGAGTTCGAGGGCTCATGGAGATGATCCGCCGCCGCCCCCTATCCCAGGCCCGCCTGCGTTCGTCCGTCACCCCATCGAGGAGCTGATCTGACGTCCTCTAGGCCTGCCTAAACCCAACTATCGCCCCATGGAATTAATCGGCCCATGGGGAGATGATACGCCGCGATTGAAGTTGAAGTTGGTTGGCCAGAGTGGCAACCAAGTTGTAGTTGGTTGGCCAGAGTGGCAACCCAAGTTGAAGTTGGTTGGCCAGAGTGGCAGCCCCCCCCCCAGACCCCCCCAAACCAAGGATACTACCCACTCGATTCAGGCGCTGGTTGGTCACCCGCTATTCGAAAGACATCCCAGTGCGCGGGTCAGACTTCGTAACAATTGCCGGGGTGTATTGCTGTTAGTAGTACAGGCATTGCCGGTGCATGCGGACGGCCTCATGTAACGCTTGGTTGGTTGGTTGGTTGGTTGGTTGTATGTGTCCATCTGAGGCAACACGATGTGCACCGTGATGGACCTGTCCTTGGAGGGCGACGGAAGGGAGGCGGTGAATGATGCATGTGTTGGGTGTGGGTTGGTGTGGGGTGCGTCTGGGTTTGCAACACACACAACATGCACACACACACAAACACACACACACACACACATACACACACACGCACACGCACACATACTCACACACACACAGGTGACCTCTATGGTATCCTGAACAAGAAGAAGGGGCAGCAGCTGACACACACTTACACACACACACACACACATACACACACACACACATGCACCCCCCTCTCACACACACACGCAGGTGACCTCTATGGTATCCTGAACAAGAAGAAGGGGCAGCAGCTTCCGGAGGAAACCATCCTGGACTGGTTTGTTCAAATGTGCCTGGGCCTGAAGCACGTGCACGACCGCAAGATCCTGCACAGGTGTAGAAGTGTTGGGTGTGGATGTGTGGGGTGTGGGGGACATGCATGCGCTACATTAAACAACCTACACGGGACATCAAGACTCAGAACGTGTTCACACACACACACACACACCACCACCGTAGGGACATCAAGACTCAGAACGTGTTCACACACACACACACACACACACACACATACACAAACGCACACACACACCACCGCAGGAACATCAAGACTCAGAACGTGTTCACACACACACACACACATACACAAACGCACACACACACCACCGCAGGAACATCAAGACTCAGAACGTGTTCACACACACACACACACACACACACACACACACACGCACGCACACACACACCACCGCAGGGACTTCAACACTGAGAACGTGTTCACACACACACACACACACACAAACAAACACACACACACATACACAAACGCACACACACACCACCGCAGGGACATCAAGACTGAGAACGTGTTCAGCCACACACACCTACACAAACGCACACACACCCCTCCGCAGGGACATCAAGACTCAGAACGTGTTCACACACACACACACACACACACACGCACACACACGCACACACCACCGCAGGGACATCAAGACTCGGAACGTGTTCACACACACACGCACACACACACACACCACCGCAGGACATCAAGACTCAGACCGTGTTCACACACACGCACACACACACACACATACACCACCGCAGGGACATCAAGACTCAGAACGTGTTCACACACACACATACACACACACACGCACACACACACACACACACGCACACATACGCACACACACACACCACCGCAGGGACATCAAGACTCAGAATGTGTTTGTGTCATCGGGCGGGATCCTCAAGCTGGGAGACTTTGGGGTGTCCAAGGTTCGTTTCGTTTGTTGGTGGCGTGGGGGTGGTTGTGGGGAGGGCGTGGGGGAGGGCGTAGGGGTGGTTGTGGGGTGGTGGGGAGGGCGTGGGGGTGGTTGTGGGGGAGGGCGTGGGAGTGGTTGTGGGGAGGTTGTGGGAGGGATTCTCAAGCTGGGGGACTTCGGTGTGTCCAAGGTTTTTTTTGTCTGTGGCGTGGGAGTGGTTGTGGGGAGGGCATGGGGGTGGTTGTGGGGAGGTTGTGGGGGTGGTTGTGGGGAGGGCGTGGGGTAGGACGTGGGGGTGGTCGTGGGGAGGTTGTGGGAGGGAAGAGGGACCATCAAGCTGGGAGACGTTGCGTGTGTTCAAGGTTAGTTGTTGCGAGGTTGGGGGGGAGGTTGGGGGGAAGGGCATGAGGGAAGGCGTGGGGAGGGCGTGGGGGAGGGCGTGGGGGTGGGGGGGAGAGCGGGGGTGGCTGTGGGGAGGGCTTGGGGGAGGGAGTGGGGGTGGGTGTGGGGAGAGCATGGGGAGGGAGGAGGGCTTGACTACGGCCGATGGCCGGGAAACTGACACACACACACGCGCACACATGCACACACACGCGCACGCACACACACACACACACACACGTCAACATAGGCATCCAACTGTAACATTGCTCTCACACACACACAAGCACACATGCACACACACACGCACACACACACACGCATGCACGCACACGCACACACATCCACCCACACACACACACATGCACAGATCCTCGCGTCCACGTGGCAGATGGCCGGCACATCAGTTGGTACGCCGTACTACCTCTCGCCGGAAATCTGCCAGAACAAGAAGTAAGTCCAGGGTTTCTTCATGTCGCTCCCGTTGTTTGTGCTGGTTTCGGAAACGTTGGCCTCCTCAACAAGCACAGTGCCTAGGGGGTATTTCCACCAAGAAATTCCGGGGTGGTTCCCAGCTTGCACTTTTCCTGCCCGGGACCACCCGGGGCGACTCGGACCCTGCCCCGGCCTTCCCTGGGTCAAGACCTGGGGATTTGAACGTGACGCTCTGATTGACGCTGCGATTTTCGCTCAGAGGGTCTGACCGAGTCAATCCAGACCCCGGGAATTTACCCTGGGCATTCTTGGTGGAAATACCCCCGACTCCACACACACACACACACTCCCACCCCACACTGTCCACACGTGTGGGCTGCATAGAAGCAGCGAGAAGGGCGGCGTGCGGTCGTTTTGGTGCATGCCAGTGGTTACGTTCGCCAACCCGCAACCCGATCAAGCGCGCTTCCGGGTTGAGATTGGCCGATTCCGGCCGCCGACGCTGCGGGGTGAGATTGAGGTAGTGAGGTCGAGACGCACGGCGAGGGGCAAAATCCTCCACCACTGCCCCACCAAAATCGCAACGTCTGAGGCGCGTGAGTGGAGGCGGTCGTGACCGCCTGAGGCGGTCGCGGGTGCGCCTCAGGCGGTGATGGGTGCCTTCGGCGGTCGAGGTGACGCCTCTTAAGGCGGCGCCTCAGGTGGCGCCTCAGGCGGTCGAAGCGCCATAGACGCCGCCTGAGGCGCCGCCTGATCCGCGCAGGTGAAGGTGCCGCCTGAGGTGTCTAATTTTGACAGCTGCCGGCCTCTTTCCTAGGGTCTAATGCGCCATAAAAGGCGTCCGACGGACTGTAAAATCGACCACACTGGAAACAATCAACAAGCCTCCTAACCCCTTACTCACACGCATCCACATACCTAAGGTACAACCAAAAGAGCGACGTGTGGTCGCTCGGATGCGTTCTCTATGAGCTGGCGACGCAGCAGCACGCGTTTGAGGCGCCCAACATGCGCGCGCTGATCCAGAAGGTAAGAGGGGGGGAGAGAGAGAGAGAGAGAGAGAGAGAGAGAGAGAGAGGAAGAGAGAGAGAGAGAGGAAGAGAGAGAGAGAGGAAGAGAGAGGTACAAAGGGGGAAAGAGAGGAAGAGAGAGGTACAGAGAGAGAGGGAGAGGAAGAGAGAGGAACAGGGACAGAGAGATGGACAGTGAGAGAGAGGGAGACACGGTGAGAGACCGCTGTGACCTCATTGCACGCACACGAAAACACTCACATCTCCCTCCACCCGACTCGGAATTCGATGTCAACTTGCTCTCTGGAAAGCAATACTTGTTGTTTTCACCACCTGCCCCTCTCACACCTGCCCCTCCCACACCTGCCCCTCCTACACCTGCCTCGCCCACACCTGCCCCGCCCACACAGATCGTCAGGGCGCTACAACCCAGCTACAACCCCCTGCCATCCACGCGCTCCACATCTTGCGCACAACGGGGATCGATGAAAATGTGCTCCTGGCTAGTCAAACGATCACACCCGCCCTCCCCCACAGATCGTGACTGGGCGCTACAGCCTCCTGCCGTCCACGCGCTTCAACGACCCCCGTGGCCTCATCGCGCACATGCGCAAACACTCACACCTCCTTCCACGCTCCACGGAATTCGATGAAAACTGGCTCCCTGACTAGCCTAACGACCGCACCTGCCCTCCCCCCACAGATTTTCACAGGGCGCTACAACCCCCTGCCATCCACACGCTCCGCATCTTGCTCCCGAACGAAAATGAATAAAAAAAATGTGCTCCCTGGCTATCCGAACGACCACACCTGCCCTTTCTCACCGATTGTCACGGGACGCTACAACCCCCTGCCGTCCACGCGCCTCAAGGATCTCCGTGGCCTGATTGCGCACATGCGCATACACTCACATCTCACTCCCAACTCAACGGAAATCGATGGAAATGTGCCCCCTGTAGTAAAACGACCACACCTGCCACCGATTGTGACTGGGCGCTACAGCCCCCTGCCGTCCACGCGCTCCAAAGACCTCCGTGGCCTCATCGCGCGCATGCGCAAACACTAACATCTCGCTCCACACTCCACGGAAATCAATGAAAATGTGCTCCCTGACTAGCCAAACGACCGCACCTGCCCTCCCCTACAGATTTTCATGGGGCGCTACAACCCCCTGCCATCCACACACTTCAAGGACCCTCCGTGGCCTCATCGTGCACACGTGCAAACACTCACATCTCGATCCAAAATCAACGGAAGTCGATCAAAATGTGACCCCTGCCTAGGCAAGCGACCGCACCTGCCGTCTCCCACAGATCGTGACTGGGCGCTACCGACACCCTGCCGTCCACGCGCTCCAAGTCCTCCGTGGCCTCATCATGTGAATGCGAAAACACTCACATCTCGCTCCACACTCCACGGAATTCGATGAAAATTGGCTCCCTGACTATCCAAACGACCACACCTGCCGGCCCTCCACAGATTGTGACTGGGCGCTACAACCCCCTGCCGTCGGCACGCTCCAAAGACCTCCGTGGCCTCATCGCGCGCATGCGCAAACACTAACATCTCGCTACACACTCCACGGAAATCAATGAAAATGTGCTCCCTGACTAGCCAAACGACCGCACCTGCCCTCCCCTACAGATTTTCATGGGGCGCTACAACCCCCTACCATCCACACACTTCAAGGACCCTCCGTGGCCTCATCGTGCACACGTGCAAACACTCACATCTCGATCCAAAATCAACGGAAGTCGATCAAAATGTGACCCCTGCCTAGGCAAGCGACCGCACCCGCCGTCTCCCACAGATCGTGACTGGGCGCTACCGACACCCTGCCGTCCACGCGCTCCAAGTCCTCCGTGGCCTCATCATGTGAATGCGAAAACACTCACATCTCGCTCCACACTCCACGGAATTCGACGAAAATTGGCTCCCTGACTATCCAAATGACCACACCTGTCGGCCCTCCACAGATTGTGACTGGGCGCTACAACCCCCTGCCGTCGGCACGCTCCAAGGACCTCCGTGGCCTCATCGCGCGCATGCACAAACACTCACATCTCGCTCCACACTCCACGGAAATCAATGAAAATGTGCTCCCTGACTAGCCAAACAATCGCACCCGCCCCCTCCCCCCCCACACACACACAGATTGTGACCGGGCGCTACAACCCCCTTCCGTCGACACGCTCCAAGGACCTGCGCGACCTCATCGCGCGCATGTGCAAACACACACATCCCCTGTTACACCCCACGGAAATCGATGAAAAGTGGCTCTCTGGAAAGCTGCTGGAAAGCCATGCTTGTTTTTCAACCACCTGCCTCTCGCCCACAGATCGTCACGGGGCGCTACAACCCCCTGCCGTCCGCACGCTCCAAGGACCTGCGTGACCTCATCGCGCGCATGCTGGTGATCGACCAGTCAAAGCGCGCATCGATCAACGACCTGCTACAGACGCCGTTCGTCAAGGCGCGCATCCAGAAGTTCCTCTCGGCAACGCTTCACGTGAGTACTTCTGTCTGTCTTGTCTGCCTGACGGTCGGCCTGGTTAGTTTGGGATTCAGGCTATGCCGTTCGTCAAGGCGCGCATCCAAAAGTTCCTCTCGGCAACGCTGCACGTGAGTTCTTCTGTCTGCCTGCCTTCCTGCCTGCTTGCCTGCCTGCCTGCCTGCCTGCCTGTCTGCCTGTCTGCATGCCTCCCGCAGCTGCTCTCCCTGGCACACGTATAAGCTATCACACCATCATCCATGGCAGGCAGGCATGCAGGCCCACCCCACCCACTGCACCCCACACTACCGTCCTCCCCCATTCGCACCCACCCCACCCCACGCCACCCACCCACCCATTCACCCACCCACCCACGCATGCCGCAGAACAACGAGTTCAGCCACACCACCACCCACTGCAAGCCTCCACACCTTTGCACCTCCACTCCACTCAACCAGCCAACTTAACCACCAACCCAGGTTCAGCCACACATTCATGGCAGGCCACACACACACGCATGCGTATGGAAACAAACACACACACACAAACAAACACACACACAAACACACACACACACAATCCTACACAAACAAACACACACACACACACACACACACACGCGCACACACACACACCCCGCAGAACAACGAGTTCAGCCACACGATCATCCACGGCAGGCCGCAGCCACACAAACACACACATAAACACACAGACAGACACACACACGCACCCACCCACGCACACCGCAGAACAACGAGTTCAGCCACACCATCATCCACGGCAGGCCGCAGCCGGGGCAGCTGGTCGTGGGTGCAGCAGCAGCGCAGGCAGCGAGCCTAGCAGCAGCAGCGGGTGCACTGGGTGCCAAGCCGCCTGCGCCAGGTGAGGCACAGAAAGAGAGAGAGAGAGAGAGAATAGATGGCTCAAGGCTTTTTGCATTGCCCTCCTAGCTAGGCGGCCACGAGATTCTTCCTCTAGCACCAGTGCATGGGGCAGCTGGTTGTGGGTTCAGCTGCAGCACACGCGGCAAGCCTAGCAGCAGCAGCGGGTGCACTGGGTGCCAAGCCGCCCGCACCATGTGAGATTGTGTGTGATGGTCCCACGCACATACATGCGTGTGCGCACACAAACACAAACACATGCACACACACACACACACAGCACACACACACACACACACGTGCAGCACACACACACACACACACGCAGCAGCAGCAGCAGCAGGTGCCGCCCCCACCAAGCCAGCAGCGCTGGGTGGCACCACACACACTAGCACACACACGCACACACACACTCACACACACACACACAGCAGGCCCGTCTCCATCCCCTGCCAAGCCAGCAGCGCCGGGTGTCATCGCAGCTGCACGGCCGCCGCCACCAGCACGTGAGACACACACACACACACACACTCTCCCACACACACACACACACACAGGAGCAGCAGCAGCTGCGCGGCCGCTGCCACCGCCAGTAGGCCAGACCGACACACACACACACACACACACACATCGAGAGAGAAATGTGGTGTCCCGACTCACATCAATTCAGGTCCTGGCTTGCAGCTCTTGCTTGTGCTATCGCATACACACACTCGCTTTTACACAAACACACACACACACACACAGACACGCCCCCCCCCGCCACACAAGCACACACACACACACACAGGCATTGGCTACGCCAGCCCCGCACGCGCAGGCGCCGCGCCAGCCCCGGGCTTCGGGTCCCCCGCCGCGCCCGGCGCGCGCCCATCGCCTGGGGGGATACCCGCCAAGGGTCCTTCGCCAGTGAGGGGGCCTTCGCCTGTCCCGGCAGGTATACACACACACACACATGCACACACACCCACACATGCGTGCACACACACACACACACACACACACGCAGCCACACACACACACACATGCACACACACACACACGCATGCATACGCACACATGCTCACACACACACACACACATGCGCACACACACACACGCACGCATACGCATGCATGCATGCTCACACATGCATTTGTGGCAGTCACGAGCGGTGCCCGCAAAGGGTCCATCTCCAGTGAGGGGGCCATCTCCTGTGCTGGCAGGTAGGGTGTGGAGACGGCAGCAGCAGCAGCAGCAGCAACACACACACACACACACACACGTGCACGGCCGTTGCCGGCACTTAAACGCACACACACACACACACACACACACACACGCATGCACACATGCACACACACACACACACACGCACATGCAGCCAAGGGGCCGTCGCCTGTCCGCGGGCCGTCCCCGCCGTCAGGAGCGTCTCGTGCACAGGTGTGTGTGTGTGTGTGTGTTTGTGTGTGTGCGTGTGTGTGCATGCGTGCGTGTGTGTACGTGCGTGTGTGGGTGTGTGCGTGCGTACGTGTCTATTTGTATGTGTATGTATGTGTGTGTGTGTGTCTGTGTGTGTGTGTGTGTGCATGGGTGTGGTGTGTGTGTGTGCTCGTGCATGTTTGTGTGTGCATGCGTGTGTGCAAGTATGTGTACGTGTGTTTTGCGCATGCGTGCAGACATGGGTCATCATCTGCAGCTGCAAAGCTGTGCGCAGTCTGTAACAGACTGTAACCGACAAAATGTGAAACTGATCACCCCACCCCACCCCACCCAGCCCCCGTGTATGCAGCACAGGCAGATGCGGCAGATGCCGCAAAGCTGCGCAAAGACCGCAAAGACCGCAGCCCCTCTCAGACTGCAACAAACTGTTACAGACCGACGACATTAAAAAACAACAATCCACCACACAAACACAGGCAGAGGCGGCAGCTGCCGCGAAGCTACGTGCAGAGTCGGAGGCACGGGACGCTCGCAGGTGTGTGGGGTGTGGGGTGTAAAAGTGGTGGTGGTGCTTTTGTGTTGTGTGGGAGGGGAGTGCACAGCGCATGCGCGCACGCGTGTGTGTGTGAGAGAGAGAGAGAGAGGGGGGGGGGGGGGTATGCAGAAAGAGAGAAGAGAGGAGAGCCAGAGAGGTTTGCAGAAGCTGCGCGCAGAGTCTGAGGCACGGGACGTGCACAGGTGCTTGGTGTGTGGGGTGTGTGGGGTGGCTGGAGGGGGAGGGTTCTAGAGAGAGAAAGAGGGAGATGTGTGTGCAGTTGCCGCAGCTGCCACGAAGCTGCGCGCAGAGGCGGAGGCGCGGGGCGCGCGCAGGTGCGTGGGGTGTGTGTGGGGGGGGGTAGGGGGCGGGCGCGGCGACGGGGGAGGGGGGGGAGCTCAGAACACTCACCGGGCAGAATCACTGCTAGTAACAGCGTTAGCGGTGCATGCGGCTCAGTAACAGTAACACGGGGTTTCCAGCCAAGCAGGCTACTCTTCTACTAGAGACACCCGCCGATACTCCAGCACACTTAAGTACTAGAGTACCGCCGGCTCCCGGCCGATAGACTACCGCTCCCGCCGGCTAGACTACCCCAAACAGCGGTCTCTGAGAGACATGTCTGGCAAGGAGCATATAGGAGAGGACCTTCCTCAGGGTCACAGTAGTGGCCTTGTGGCCAGTCAAGCCGGCAGAGCCGACTGGCGCTGACTGGAACGGTCCCCGCCTGGCAGTGCATGGCTGTCCAGCTCTCGTTTGCATGGGGCTCAGCCGGCGCCCCATGCCTCATGCATGGCCAGGTCCCACCCTCCAGGGGTGAATGGACGACAGAGTTGTCATGGAGGCTGCCTGAAGACCTTCCAACGCCAGTCACCGGCAGACGAGCGACCCCGAGGATGAGCGCGGTGACGAACGCTGCAATTGGTGAAGCGGATTTACTCTGTGTTGCCTCGGCGGTCGCCACCGCTGAAGCCGTGATGGTAGCCCGCCTCCACGGGCAGCCATCTTGACCAATGTCCAGCATGCATTGACGTGCGCCAGCTCCTCCGCTCTTCGATCAACTCGTCGAGATCGGTGCTGCATGGTGTCCTGCATGGGGGGAGGATAAGGGCCGTCTCCCAGCACGGGCCGCGGCAGCGCCGCGGCTACTCGCCAAGCCATGGCAGCGCCGGGCAAGCCGCTCCTATTCCACCGAGTGGCAGTCTAGCAGGAGCCGGGCCTGTCGTATTTTACCCCGCTCGTCAGCGGCACGGAGATCCTCGTCACCAGCAGCGCCGCATTGCTGGGTCCAGGGCTCGGCGACGAGAAACGCGCCTCCGTTAATCGAGCCCCAAATGCATGCGGCTCACAGCCGTGAAATGGCGCGTTGGGTGCCTGGACATGTCTCTCAGAGACCGCTGTTTGGGGTAGTCTAGCCGGCGGGAGCGGCAGTCTATCAGCCGGGAGCCGGCGGTACTCTAGTACTTAAGTGTGCTGGAGTATCGGCGGGTGTCTCTAGTAGAAGAGTACCCTGCTTAGCTGGAAGCCCTGTGTTACTGTGTTACTGTGGGTGCCTGAGGGGTCCGGGGGGGGGGGGAGCACGAGTTCCAGAGTACGTGCTTGGAGTGGGAATGTGGGGAGCAGATACACACACGCACACATATGCGCGCACACATGCACACATACATACACTCACACATGCATGTAGAGAGAGATAGCCACATACACGCACACGTGCAAACACACACAGATACACACACACACACACACGCAGGCGCGAGCAGGAACGCCACGCCGCTGCGGCCGCGTCTGAGGACGCACATTAACACACACACACACACACACACACACACACACACGCGCACGCGCGCGCGCGTGCGACGCGCACACACACGCGCAGGCGCAAGCAGGAGCGCCGCACCGCTGCGGCCGCATCTGAGGACGCACACACACACACACACACACACACACACACACACACAAACACACACAGAGAGAGAGGGAGAGACATTCGTTACAGTTCCCACCACACGGGCAACCTGGATTACAGCTCATGCCTGTGCTAACTAAAGCACACACCCCGGCAATCGTTTCAGAAGTCGAAAACACCCTTGGATCTTAAGTTCGTTTGCTGCAGGTGACCAGCCATGTGCGCTAGCATGAGAGAGGATATCCGTGGGCTTGGGGATTTTGGTAGGGACAGGTAGCAGGACGTCGGCCGATCATCATCGCCGCCGCCGATCTTCATGGTGGGATGAACAGGTAGGATGAACAGGTAGGCAGAGGTCGGCCGATGGAGGGTGGTACGTGGCGGACGACATGCTCGCTCTGTGAATGGGAGGGTGGGTGACGTGGAAGAGGGGGTGCAGGAGGGGATGGAAAGAGGGATGCAGGAGGGCGGGTGCAGTCACCATGGGACGGGGACTGCATGCGGGCGCATGGGGTGCCCGCATGGGCGCATGGGGCGGAGGAGGGGAAATCCATGTGGGGGCCAGGGTGTGGTGGCGCAGGTACTCGATGTGGGGGGCGGCGTGGGTGACGGAAGAAGGACGCTGTAGAGTGAGTTGCTGACGGAAGCGGTCCATGAGTCAGCGGCGATCTGTGGTAAACCGGATTCAAAATTTGGCGCCACATAAAACACACACACACACATACACACACATAAGCAGGCGCGAGCAGGAGCGCCGCGCCGCTGCGGCCGCATCTGAGGACGCGCGACGCGCGCGCGATGCTGACGCGCGCGCACGGGAGGATGCATCACGGCGGCGGGCAACGGAGGAGGCGTCGAGGCGCCGGGTGGGTGGTTGTGGTCGCCTATTGCCAATTATTTCGGCTTCCTTTCGGAATTTGCATGGGCCACGCAAACAAGCGATGCGCACACGGGAGGATGCGTCACGGCGGCAGGCAACGGAGGAGGCGTCCAGGCGCCGGGTGGGTGGTCGCGGCTGTGTTCTTTTGTGGTCGTCCATGGCAAGTGTTTTGTCGGCTTTTTTGTTCAGATTTTGCGAGCAAAATGCAACCAAGTAATGCTGGTGCGCGCGCACAGGGGGATGCGGCAAGTTATGGAGGAGGCGTCGAGGCGCCGGGTGGGTTGTCTAGGTTGCCTATTGCCAATTCCTTCGGCTTCCTTTCAGAATTTGCAATGTTTTTGTCCGCCTTTCATCCAGATTTTGCGAGCAAAATGCAACCAAGCGATGCTGGTGTGCGCGCACGGGGGGAGGATGCATAATGGCGGCGGGCAACGGAGGAGGCGTCGAGGCGGAGGGTGGGTTGCCGTGGTCGCCTATTGCCGATTCCTTCGGCTTCCTTTCATAATTTGCATGCACCATGCAAACTAGCGATGATGATGCGCGCGGACCGGGGGAGGACGCGTCACGGCGACGGGCAACGGAGGAGGCGTCGAGGCGCCAGGTGGGTGGTTGTGGCTGTGTTCTGTCTGGTCGTCCATGGCCAGTTTTGGTCACATTTATTCAGATTCTGCAATTTAAGTGCAACCAAGCGATGCTGGCGCGCGCGCACGCGAGGATGCGTCACGTCGACAAGGAACGGAGGGTGAGCCTACACCTCTTATTTTCCTTGAGATATCTTTCAATTTGAAATCAGTCGAGCCAAATGTGCGGGGTGTGCAAGGGAAGAAGATGCTTGGTGCGAACTGGGAGGGGGGGGGCGTCACTGCGGCGGGCAACAGAGAGGAGGCGTCCAGGCGCCGGGTGGGTGGTCGTGGTCGCCAATTGCCAATGTCTTCAGTTTCTGTTTCTGTTTCTTTTCAGATTTAAGAATTCCGAGCGGCATCTGAATCCAAGTCGAAGCAAATCCGAATCCAACCAAAATCCAATCCGAAACCAAACAAGCACAGGAGGCCGAGCGAGCTGCAGCCACGAAGCAGGTCGGCGCTGAAAAAAAGGAGTTCATTGAGCGGCAGCCTGTCTTTGCTTTAGAATTCCGAACGGAATCTGAACCCAAGTCGAAGCAAATCCGAATCCAACCGAAATCCAATCCGAAACCAAACAAGCACAGGAGGCCGAGCGAGTTGCAGCCAAGAAGCAGATCGGCGCTGAAAAGAAGGAGTTCATTGAGCGGCAGCCTGTCTTTGCTTTAGAATTCCGAGCGGAATCTGAACCCAAGTCGAAGCAAATCCGAATCCAACCAAAATCCAATCCGAAACCAAACAAGCACAGGAGGCCGAGCGAGCTGCAGCCAAGAAGCAGATCGGCGCTGAAAAGAAGGAGTTCATTGAGGGGCAGCCTGTCTTTGCTTTAGAATTCCGAACGGAATCTGAACCCAAGTCGAAGCAAATCCGAATCCAACCGAAATCCAATCCGAAACCAAACAAGCACAGGAGGCCGAGCGAGCTGCAGCCAAGAAGCAGATCGGCGCTGAAAAGAAGGAGTTCATTGAGCGGCAGCCTGTCTTTGCTTTAGAATTCCGAGCGGAATCTGAACCCAAGTCGAAGCAAATCCGAATCCAACCGAAATCCAATCCGAAACCAAACAAGCACAGGAGGCCGAGCGAGTTGCAGCCAAGAAGCAGATCGGCGCTGAAAAGAAGGAGTTCATTGAGCGGCAGCCTGTCTTTGCTTTAGAATTCCGAGCGGAATCTGAACCCAAGTCGAAGCAAATCCGAATCCAACCGAAATCCAATCCGAAACCAAACAAGCACAGGAGGCCGAGCGAGCTGCAGCCAAGAAGCAGGTCGGCGCTGAAAAAAAGGAGTTCATTGAGCGGCAGCCTGTCTTTGCTTTAGAATTCCGAGCGGAATCTGAACCCAAGTCGAAGCAAATCCGAATCCAACCAAAATCCAATCCGAAACCAAACAAGCACAGGAGGCCGAGCGAGCTGCAGCCAAGAAGCAGGTCGGCGCTGAAAAGAAGGAGTTCATTGAGCGGCAGCCTGTCTTTGCTTTAGAATTCCGAGCGGAATCTGAACCCAAGTCGAAGCAAATCCGAATCCAACCAAAATCCAATCCGAAACCAAACAAGCACAGGAGGCCGAGCGAGCTGCAGCCACGAAGCAGGTCGGCGCTGAAAAAAAGGAGTTCATTGAGCGGCCACCTGTCTTTGCTTTAGAATTCCGAGCGGAATCTGAACCCAAGTCGAAGCAAATCCGAATCCAACCGAAATCCAATCCGAAACCAAACAAGCACAGGAGGCCGAGCGAGCTGCAGCCAAGAAGCAGGTCGGCGCTGAAAAAAAGGAGTTCATTGAGCGGCAGCCTGTCTTTGCTTTAGAATTCCGAGCGGAATCTGAACCCAAGTCGAAGCAAATCCGAATCCAACCAAAATCCAATCCGAAACCAAACAAGCACAGGAGGCCGAGCGAGCTGCAGCCACGAAGCAGGTCGGCGCTGAAAAAAAGGAGTTCATTGAGCGGCCACCTGTCTTTGCTTTAGAATTCCGAGCGGAATCTGAACCCAAGTCGAAGCAAATCCGAATCCAACCGAAATCCAATCCGAAACCAAACAAGCACAGGAGGCCGAGCGAGCTGCAGCCAAGAAGCAGGTCGGCGCTGAAAAAAAGGAGTTCATTGAGCGGCACCTGTCTTTGCTTTAGAATTCCGAACGGAATCTGAACCCAAGTCGAAGCAAATCCGAATCCAACCGAAATCCAATCCGAAACCAAACAGCACAGGAGGCCGAGCGAGTTGCAGCCAAGAAGCAGATCGGCGCTGAAAGAAGGAGTTCATTGAGCGGCAGCCTGTCTTTGCTTTAGAATTCCGAGCGGAATCTGAACCCAAGTCGAAGCAAATCCGAATCCAACCGAAATCCAATCCGAAACCAAACAAGCACAGGAGGCCGAGCGAGCTGCAGCCAAGAAGCAGGTCGGCGCTGAAAAGAAGGAGTTCATTGAGCGGCAGCCTGTCTTTGCTTTAGAATTCCGAGCGGAATCTGAACCCAAGTCGAAGCAAATCCGAATCCAACCGAAATCCAATCCGAAACCAAACAAGCACAGGAGGCCGAGCGAGCTGCAGCCAAGAAGCAGGTCGGCGCTGAAAAGAAGGAGTTCATTGAGCGGCAGCCTGTCTTTGCTTTAGAATTCCGAGCGGAATCTGAACCCAAGTCGAAGCAAATCCGAATGCAACCAAAATCCAATCCGAAACCAAACAAGCACAGGAGGCCGAGCGAGCTGCAGCCAAGAAGCAGGTCGGCGCTGAAAAGAAGGAGTTCATTGAGCGGCAGCCTGTCTTTGCTTTAGAATTCCGAGCGGAATCTGAACCCAAGTCGAAGCAAATCCGAATCCAACCAAAATCCAATCCGAAACCAAACAAGCACAGGAGGCCGAGCGAGCTGCAGCCAAGAAGCAGGTAGATGCACAGAAAGTAGAGTACATTTAGCAGGCATTGGGCGGCAATTTGTTTGGAAACCCAAGCCCAATCCGAACCCATCTGAACCCAATTCCTACCTGCTCCCCACCCCATCCCACACCAACACAGGAGGCTGAGCGAGCTGCAGCCAAGAAGCAAGTTGATGCACAAAAGGCAGAGTACATTGAGCCAACATTTAGTGAGCGGCAGCTAGTTTTATTGTTACCAACCCGATCCCTACCTGTACCCACATTGACCCCCCACCCCCACCCCACCCACGCCACCCCACCCCCAAAACAGGAGGCTGAGCGAGCTGCAGCAAAGAAGCAAGTTGATGCACAAAAGGCGGAGTACATTGAGCGGCAGCAGGCGGCGGCACGGAACCGAGCGGCGGCAGAGGACAGGCCACCCGTGCAGGTGTGTGTGTGTGTGTATGTGTGAGTGTGTGTTTGTATGTGTGTGTGTGTGAGTGTGTGTGTGTGTGTGTGCATGTGTGTGTGTGTGTGTGTGTGTGTGTGCATGTGTGTGTGCACGGAAGTGGGAGGCGACAGATGACAGGCCACCCGTGCAGGTGTTTGTGTGTGTGCCCGTGTGTGTGCGTGTATGTATGTGTGTGAATATGAGTGTGTGCGTGCGTGCATGTGTGTGTGTGTGTGTGTGTGTGCGTGTGTGTGTGTGTGCGTGTGTGTGTGTGAGTGTGTGAGTGTGCACGGAACCGGGCGTCGGCAGAGGACAGCCCTCCCTTGCAGGTGTGTGTAGGGGGGGGGGGTTCCTGTGTGCATGTCTGTCTGGCTGCCTGTCTGTGTGGCTGGCTGGCTGTCTGGCTGGCCGCCTGGCTGGCTGGCTGGCTGGCCGGCTGGCTGTAGCAGTGGTTCGACCCAGACCTGCCAGAGGACAACATACACACACACACACACACACACAGGCCCGCCCACGCAAGCAGTGGGTGTTCCCAGACCTGCCAGAGGACAACACACACACACACAAGTGCACACACACACACACACACACATGCGCGCATCCTTACAAACACACACACACACGAGCACACACACACACAGGCCCACCTGCGCAAGCAGTGGGTGGACCCAGACCTGCCAGAGGACAACACACACACACACACACACACACACAGTCCCGCCCCCGCAAGCAGTGGGTGGACCCAGACCTGCCAGAGGATAAGAACGACAACGGAAACGGTGCTGGTGGTGGCTATGCTGCATATGCTGCGTACGCGGCGGGGGGCGCTGGCGGGGCAGGCGGTGGAGGTGGGTAATGATCGGCATACAAGCACGCACGTGATCACACGTGCACAAACACCCGCATGCACACGCACACAATCACACTGGCAGTGGCTCTGATGCATATGCTGCGTACGCGGTCGGTGGCGTTGGCGGGGCAGGCGGTGGAGGTGGGTGGTGGTCGGCACGCAAGCACGCACGCGTGTGTGTGCGCGTGTGTGCGGGCACACACGCGCACACGCACACACACGCATGCACACGCACACAATGGCACTGGCGGTGGCTATGCTGCGTGTGCTGCGTACGCGGTGGGTGGCGTTGGCGGGGGAGGTGGTGGAGGTGGGTGGTGGTCGACACGCACGCACGCACACACACGTGCATGTGCATGAGCATGAGCATGTGCATGTGCATGTGTACACACACATGCGCATAAGCACACGCATGGTTGTGGCGGTGGCTATGCTGCATTTGCTGCGTATGCGGGCGGTGACAGGGGAGGGGGCAAAGGCAGCGGTAGAGGTGGGTGGTACATGCACATATGCGCAAACACGCACGCACACACGCACTCACACACGCACATGTGCACATGCATGCATACACATGCACGTGCACATGCATGCACGCGCACGCACGCACGCACGCATGCACACGCGCACGCACAACAGCGCTCGCAGTGGCTATGCGGTGTACGCTGCGTACACGGGCGATGGCGGCGGCGGTGGCGGAGGTGCTTCGTGCATGCACATAGGCGACGCGCACGCGAACGCGCACACACACAGATGTGCGCACGTACGCGCATGCACACATGCTTGCACACACGCACTCACACACACCCACGCACACACATACACACACAGGCGGTGGGCGTGGAGGCGGAAAGGAGGGTGTGGAGCTGAGCGCTGAGCAGCGGAGGGCGGTGTGGGATGAGCAGCAGGTGTGTGGGTGTGGGTGTGGGTGTGTACACATGCCCATTTTTGTGTGTGCATGTTTGTGTGTGTGTTT
>VFSX01000761.1:0-12500 GCA_016618255.1 Chlamydomonas sp. UWO 241 | reverse complement strand
CAGCCATCAGATCCCACCTGCCATGCGGGACGTCTCGGGCGCGCTGCACAACGGTCCAGACGGGGTTCTGAAGGCCATGACAGAGTCATTCGACAAGCTATATGGCGGGGAGACCAAGCTCAGCGACGAGACCCTGAACCAGCTGGAGAACGATGTAGCGGCGTTTGAGCTCACACGCGCCACAGAGGTGGACGAGGCGCACGGGCGCCCCCCTGACCTGGCTGAGACGGAGGCGTGTGTGCGAGCGTTGCGCTCGGCCGCCGCTCCGGGCGGTGACCAGCTGGACGCCATGCTGTTGCGGTGCCCACCTGCCATCGCATGGCTCCACCGGGTCATCATCGCCGTATGGCGGTCGGGGAGAGCCCCGAGGGAATGGAAAACTGCTATTATCACACCGTTATATAAGGGGAAGGGTCCGCGTGACTCCCCTGGTAACTACCGCGGTATAAGCCTTCTCTCTATTGCCGGGAAAGTGTACGCTGCCATACTTCTGCACCGCGTCTCCACGCAGGTTGATGGTCAGTTGCATGAGGCTCAGTGTGGTTTCAGAAAAAGCAGAGGCACTGTTGATGCAATTTTTACTCTGCGCTCGCTGAGCGCGGCACATGCCGAGTACAAACAATGCATGGCTGTGGCATTGTGGACTATTCTAAAGCTTACGATTGCATAAACCGTGCGGCACTGTGGAGAGTCCTTAGATTATATAGTGTTCATCCGCACATTATTGAACTGTTGGAGGATCTTCACACCAACACCGCAGCTGCCGTGCGGCTGGCTTGGAAAATCGGGCACGAATTCCCCGTGTCGTCTGGTGTGCGACAGGGGTGCGTCATTGCTCCTGTGTTGTTCAATGTTTTTATTGACCACATCGTAAAAAGGTCGCTAGACATGATGCCGGAGGGGGCTGGCGTGTCAGTCGTGACCCGAGCCGGCGGCTCTGTGTTGTCGTCGTCGGTTGACCGCATAGTAATGCTGATGTATGCCGACGATTTATGTTTGTTCTCGCATGACCCAGCTCAGTTGGCGCTTATGCTGAAAATCCTTGACAAAGTGTCCTCTAGCTTTGGCATGCAAATCAACGCCGCCAAGAAAGAAGTGATGATTTTGCCAGCAGATTTTGACGCGGATCTGCCCACGTTTGCGCTGACTGTGGTGAAGTGAAGACCGTCTCTGCATTTAAGTATCTAGGGAGTTGGATACCCCAGAGTGGTGGTGTGGAAAAGGAGATCGGTGTGCGTGTCGGTCGCGCGCTGGGCGTGTTTGCGTCTTTTGATCAAATTTGGGCCAGCAAGAAGATGCAAGTGCAGTCTAAGATGCGGGTTTACAACACTTTCGTGCTGCCCCACTTTCTGTACGGCTGCGAAACATGGGCCCCTACTAAAACACAACTGACTCGATTGGAGGTTGCCCACTCTAACTGCCTTCGTCGCATTCTGGGTGTGCGCCTGGTCGACCGGCACAGATTAACTTATATTCGGCAGGCGTGCGACACTGAGCCAATTGAGAGCCTTGTGGCAAAGCGATCAATGCAGTGGCTAGGCCATGTGATGCGCATGCCGGCTTCTCGTCTTCCTCGTACGACTTTTGACTGCACAATGGATGTGGCTCGGCAGCAAGGCCGGCCTCCAGCCTCCTCCCGACACTATTTTCTTAAGCTACTGATTCAGCAGCTAGGCGAAACTAGTGCACTCGTTCTGATTGGAAGACTTTTTCGGACACGGCGTTTGAGCGTGCTCAGGATAGGGTCGGGTGGAGAGCCGTGGTGTACGGTCCGGCTGCCCCTCAGGCGCCGGCCCCTCCACCACGGCGGTCAAGTAGATTGGCAAGCGCCACTTGACCCCCTATCCCCTAGAAGCAGTTAGGACCTATTTTGGAGGCGTCGCACAATAGCTCTCCTTTTTGCTCTGGGACTACACGTTGGCAGGCAGCCGGCTGGTGGCTACCGCCCCTCACAAGTAATTGTTAGGGCCAGAACTTGACTTGGGTCTAGGCGGTGGTACTAGGACTAGAGGTAGTCTTTGCTGGAAAGCCGATGTAACTGTAACTGTAACATGCACCAACTGATTGAATGCAAGGATCAGTGCGAGGGCGAGTCACACACGTGATGGGGATCACTCTGATGAGTGCGCCAGCAAGGTAAAGACCCAAACCGTCTTGGGGGCCCAAGGAGGCCAGCCAGGCTGCCCCACCCTGATTGGTGCGAGTGAATAATGCACCTGTAGTATGGACTCAATAATGCGCAGGGAGCGAGGCACAGCGTGTGTGATGGCTCCGTCTCCCACTGTTGGGGGAATATCGTAGACACTGCTAGCATTGGGCCGTCGCGCCAAGCACGGTCTTATACGCCTACAGAGGTGTCCCTGACTTTAACATCCATTGTCATCGGTGACCGCCGAGGCAACACAGAGTATATCCGCTTCACCATTCGCAGCGTTCGTCACCGCGCTCACCCTCGGGGGCGCTCGTCTGCCGGTGACTGGCGTTGGAAGGTCTTCAGGCAGCCTCCATGACAACTCTGTCGTCCATGCCCCCCTGGAGGGTGGGACCTGGCCATGCATGAGGCATGGGGCGCCGGCTGAGCCCCATGCAAACGAGAGCTGGACAGCCATGCACTGCCAGGCGGGGACCGTTCCAGTCAGCGCCAGTCGGCTCTGCCGGCTTGACTGGCCACAAGGCCACTACTGTGACCCTGAGGAAGGTCCTCTCCTATATGCTCCTTGCCAGACATGTCTCTCAGAGACCGCTGTTTGGGGTAGTCTAGCCGGCGGAAGCGGTAGACTATTGGCCGGGAGCCGGCGGTTCTCTAGTACACTCAAGTGGGCTGGAGTATCGGCGGGTGATCTCTAGTCGAAGAGTAGCCTGCTTGTCATCTGTGTAGGTATTCTGGTCTTGACGAGGTACTGTGTCACACATGGCAATTAGTGGTCTGTGCGCCGTCAGGCGCCGCCTGTATGAACTACCACACTCGTGGGGCGTGTCAGGATGTAACAGCATGCTGGGCAGCCTCACGGCCTGCGTGTGACCCTCTCTTCTCTCTTACAGTATACAATGTTTGCCGGTGTGTGTGCGTGCCACAGGCAAGTAGTGATAGTACACGCGCGCAAGCGCGCCCCCTTGTGATGGTGCGCCCCCGCGCCCTCTGTGCGTGTCGCCCTCATAGTGCCCCCTCAGAATCCCCCCCCCCCCTAGCTGCAAGGTCTGTCTCTTGGTCACTTGATGTCTAGTCCCTGGACGTGGCCCATATGACCTGGGCCTGCATCTATTGGCCCCCAGCACAGTAGTGTTGAGCGTCGCCGTCAGGCGCCTGGCTTCTCACTAGCTGCTGCCTGGCTGCTCCCTGGCTCCACTGACTGCTGCACTGAGTGAAGGGTCGCTCGGTGGTCCTCCTCCTGGTGGTCCTCCTCCTCACCCGTGCCTGCCGCAGCGCATGGGCATCTTCCACCATCGCCATCGCCATCAGCCGAGCACGGAAATGCGGAACGCCGCGCCGGACGCCAGCCCGTAGCGCACGCACTGGCGAGGTGCACGTACAGAAGGGTGGTCACGTCGGTCGCTCCGGCTGTTCCTGGCCAGATGTGGCAGACCGAGCCTGCACTGGCACTAGCCTGCACCAGCCACACTGGCAGTCGCAGCTAATCCACGAAGCGCAGTCGGCCGAACACACCATCGTCATCAGCCGAGCACGGGAATGCGGAACGCCGCGCCGGACGCCAGCCCTCCCAGGCGCAGAGACATGAGGCTGTCGGTTGCGCGTGAGAGGACGACGGTGTACAGGAACTCGTGGTTGAACCTGCGGTGTGTGTGTGTGTGTGTGTGTGCTCGTGTGCGTGTGTGTGTGTGTGTGCGTGTTCCCGGGACTAACACTAGGTGTGTGTGTGTGTGTCTGCCTGTGCGTGTGTGTTTGTGTGTGTCTGTGTGTGTGTGTGCGTGTGTGTGTGCGTGCGTGTGCGCGCGTCAGCAAGGTCCTACACCACAGTGAACCACCCCGTTACACAGGCGGGACACGCAATGCAGGGTGGAAAGTTTTTGTGTGTGCATGTCGCTTCATCCAGGGCGACCTCTCTTAACTTACTTGTACAGCGCGCGCCAACTTGAGGGCGCCGCGTGTGAGGGCACGCTGTACACTCTCTGGCACAGCCGCTTCCACAGCTGCTCGCTGCGCACGGCGGCCCTGTGCGTGCATGGGGCATGTTTGAGGGGGTGCGTGCCGGGGCGTAGGCAGGGCAGGGCCGGCATGGCCGGCAGGGTGCCATGTGCGGGTGGGCGCATGGCGCATGGCGTGTACGGCGCATGGGGATTGGGATGCCCATGCGCTCTGCTGCACGCGTACCTGCTCTGCTTGCTGACCTGTTCGAAGCTCAGCAGGTCTTCGAGGTGGTCATCCGCCGAAGCAATGGACAGCGCTATCACTGCCAGCGTGTCAGGAGGCAGGTCAGCAAACGAAGACTCGCGGTAAGTGGGGAGCGGAAATCGAGGGTGGACGATCACCGTCTTGCAAGGGCTCATCGCATCGCACTGTTTCAGTATAGCAACAAGCTCCTGACCGGTGGCGCACTGCGAGGTACGAACCCCGCGTGGGGGCAGTGTGGGGGTATGAATGTGCGTATGAAAAAAGACCCTGCGCCAGCTACACGTACCAGAGTGCTGCAGAAAACCCATCAGACCAGACACACACAGACAAGAGGAGGATCAGCTGCAGGAGAGGCCGTTCCACTCCCCGCGCCCCCAAGTTGTTGTTTGAGCCATGAGCCAGAAGTGGCCCCCACCCAAGCCGAGCCTGGCGCAGGAGGAGTTTGATGAGTCGGTTAGGACGAGCATCGAGGACTTTGACATGACGGTGCGTGCGAGCGATGCGTTGTGCGCACTTATAAGTGCACAGATCGCCCTCGTGTGCCTTCAAGCAGCGTCGACAGCGCCAGAGAGCAGCGAGGACGGACACAGGGTCATGTATGGCATACGGTGTCACCGTTTTGGGAGTAGATAGCTGCTGGGTGGGCCAAACTGCGCCATGCAAGCACATGGACACCTACCGCATGGGTGCATTGCATGGCGCATTGCGTGCATGGCATCTGCTCGCTCACATTAGCACAGCACCAACACCATCCACAATCTCTTCTCAATCCCTCCCTCAGCCCGAGGAGGCCATCAACAGCGCGATTGAGGAGTTCACCGTGCAGGGCTATGACCTGAGTGGCGTGGTGAAGACGGCAGGCGGGGTGGACGCGACAAAGTGGGTGGAGGCAGGGGGGGAGGATGCATGCGTGTGTGTGTGTGTGCGTGTGTTTGTGTGTGTGTTTATGTTTGTGTGTGTGTGTGCGTGTGTGTGTGTGTGTGTGTGTGTCACACCTGGCACTTGTCACACCCTGCTATGTGTGTGTGTGTGTGTGTGTCTGTGCGAGTGTGTGTGTGCGTGTGTGTGCAGGTGTGGGTGCGTCACGCCGCGCAGGTGTGGTTGGTTGCCCCACGTTCACACACGCTGACTCATTCTGACACCCACACGCGCACGCGCACGAGCACGCGCACGCGCACACGCACGCAGCCACCCGATTGCCACCGCCTCTGCCGCACTCTCGACAGCAGTTAATGCAGACTAGCTGCCAATCACAATCACTCACGCATACACATATGCACTGCGCACATGCCGCCCCCCCCCCCCCACACACACAAACACACATGCGCACACGCAGCCACCCAATTTCCACCGCTTCAGCCGCACTCTCGACAGCAGTTCATGCATACAAGCTACCCATCACTGTCACGGTCACACATACACACACGCACGGCACACATGCCGCCCCCCCCTCCCACACACGCACATGCACACACGCAGCCACCCAACTGCCACCGCTTCAGCCGCACTCTCGACAGCAGTTCATGCATGCGAGCTTCCCATCACTGTCACGGTCACGCATACACACACGCACGGCACACATGCCGCCCCCCCCTCCCACACACAAACATGCACACACGCAGCCACCCAATTTCCACCGCTTCAGCCGCACTCTCGTGATGCTGGGTGTGTCGCCCCTCCACCGCCCCACCCACCCACTCACACGCACATGCACACACACACACACATACATACACATACGCACACGCAGCCAACCTATTGCCACCGCTTCAGCTGCACTCTCGACAGCCGTGGATGCTGGAGACATCGACGGGCTGGCCGCCCCCCTTGCGGCAATCGCCAGCGCTCTTTCAGCAGCGGGAGCAGACCCAGTGGAGCTGAGCCAGAGTGGGTGACACACACACACACACACACATAGCAGGGTGTGACACACACGCACACATATATACATACATACACACACAGACACACACACACGAGCGTGCATGCACACACACATAGTCGGGGTTCACATGCACACCGGGTGGGGCAAATTGGGGGTGCGGTGTGCGTGAGTCCTCACAGCGCACGCCCTTGCACACAGACACAGACACTCACACAAACACACGAGCATGCACACACACACACACACACTGCAGTCGCCCTCAAGTTGTCTGCCCTGCGCCCCATTCTAGCCGCTGCAACGCTGTGTGCTGCATCCCTGCCTGGGTCACGTGCACACACACACACACACACACACACACACGCACGCTGCAGTCGCCCTCAAGTCGTCTGCCCTGCGTCCCGTTCTAGCCGCTGCAAAGCTGTGTGCTGCATCCCTGCCTGGGTCACGCGCACAGCTGGTGTCGTCTCTTGTGGTTGCACGTGACGTGATGGGGCTGCAGGTGTGTGTGTGTGTGTGTGTGTGTGTAGGGCGCGGCACGGTATATGTATACGCTATATATCGTATGTATACCGTGACGGTATAAATACCGTATTCGACGGGATGTGTACCGTAAACACCATTTTTTGGAAGACAAGTAAAAGGCGTACATGCCGCAACTCCCTTGAAACTGCATGGATTTCGATGATTCGACTTGCACTGGACAGCTCATGACAAGGGCTATCCTGAACAACGCTTGGATGCAGCATAGGGTGGAGGGAAGAATATGGTGGTTGCATGGAACGCAAGGACGCTCCGGCTGCCATGCAGTGAGAAAACCCTAGTTTTATGTTTCCTCTAAACCAAACATAGCAAAGTATGCTTGTCAGAGTGGATTTGTGATGCCCATCATGTCAGGCATCCGAATCCACCGTTCCTGTCTCAATCGGATCAAGGAATCAAGGGTATACACGTATGCCCTTGTATACGGTATACGGTATTATACGGTATTCGGGCCCACGTATACGGTATACTGCCGCGCCCTATGTGTGTGTGCGCGTGCGTGTGTGTGTGCGTGTGTGCGTGTGTGTGAGCTTGCGTGTGTGTCACGTCGACGGCTGGTGTCGTCTCTTGTGATTGCACGTGATGTTATGGGGCTGCAGGTGTGTGCGTGTGTGTCCGTGTGATGGTGTGTGCATGTACGTGTGTGCGTGTGCGTGTTCGTATGCGCGTGCGTGCGTGCGTGCGCGTTTCACACCCTCCGCTTGTGTCGCCTCTTTTGGTTGCACGTGACGTGATGGGGCTGCAGGTGTGTGTGTGTGTGTGTGTGTGTGTGTGTGTGTGTGTGTGTGTGCGCGTGTGCGTGTGTGTGTGTGTGTGTGTGTGTGTATATGTGTCTGCCTGTCTGTGTGTGCATGTGCGTGCGTGTGTGCGTGTGAATGTGTGTCACACCCTCCGCTGGTGTTGGCTCTTTCGGTCGCATGCGCTGCATGTTGGCGTGTGTGTGTGTGTGTGTGTGCACCAGCTGCTTCACCAACATGCACTAAGGGGAAGTGAGACTATCCGTCGCTTGTCTGCTTTGTAACTTGTGCCTCGCCCTATCATGCATGCACGCACAACGCACACACACACGCACACATACACACACATACACGCGCACACGCGCATGCACACGTGCACACACGCACACATACACCCACCCACCCACATACACCCACCCACCCACATACACCCACACACACACATACACCCACACACCCCCACCCACACCCCCACACACGCACACACACACTCACCACCAGGCTCCCGAAATCAAGGACGCGTTTATAGGCGAGCTGCGAGGAGGCGACCTGCTGATGGGACTGATTGAGGGTGAGTGGCACCTGCACACACGCGCACACAAACATGCACACATACGCACACACAGAGAGAGAGAGAGATTGTTACAAGAAACTCTGAACGGCAGACCTAGATAGTCTGTTTCTGGTCATCAATTGAGGGGATTGTGTTTTGAAGGCGGGAGACCAACCGTGCGCCAGCAAGAGGGCGAATAACCTCACACACACACACACACACACACACACACACACACACACACACAGATTGAGGGTGGGTGGCACATGCACTCTCACACACACGCACTCTGACCGAGGTCGATTGGCACACGCAAACACACACGCGCGCACGCACACACACACGCACACACACACACACACACACACACTCTGATTGATGGGCAGTAACACACACACACACACATGCACAAATGCACACGCACACGCGCACAGATTGGGGGTGATTGGAACTGGTGGTGAAAGGGAGAGAGAAGAGAGATGTGTGTGTGAGAGAGTGATAGGGAGAGAGAGAGAGGCTGAGAGAGAGAGAGAGATGATGGTCCAGAGAGACATTTGTCGCAGGTCCCACCGCCTGGGTTGCGGCGATCACAGACACACATGCACACACGCACACACACACACACAGACACATGGACGCTGCAATGGCTGGGCTGGCGGCGGCAGAGACAGAGAAGTTTGCTGCACACATATGATGCTGCTGGATGCACACACACAGGTGTTGCTGCTCGATGCACACACACACACACACACACACACACACATGCGCACACAGGTGACGCTGCTGCTGACGTGGGACTTATGGCGGAAGTTGCTGCGACTGCGGAAGTTGTGATGAGCCGGGCGGAGAAGAACAAGCAGATGTGGGTTGTGTTGGTGGTTGGTGGTTGGTGGCTGGTGGTTGGTGGTTTGCGGTTGGTGGTTATTTGCGCACATGCAAACACACACAAGCACACTCACACTCAACACACCCACCCACCCACTCACACCCACTCACACACACACACACACACACACACGCCCCCCCCCCGCGCAGCCTCTTTGTCTCTGGTTTCGGCACCAAGTGCCTCCAGCTCCTCGGCTCGCTCACATCCGGTGGACCAGGCGCCGCTCCGCTGGAGGCAAATGACCTTGCGCTCATGCGCGCGCTGTGCGGCGCGCTGGCGGCGCTTATTAACAGCGATGATGAGCGCGCATCGGTAAGAGTGTTGTGTGTGTGTGTGTGTGTGTGGTGGTGGGGGGGTGCGTGTGCGTGGGTGGGTGGGTGGGCGTGCTTGCGCGCGCGCTATGCGGCGCGCTGGCGGCGCTTATTAACAGCGATGATGAGCGCGCATCGATGAGAGAGAGTTTGTGTGTGTGTGCGTGTGTGTGTGTGTGTGTGTGTGTGTGTGCGTGCGTGCGCTCATGCACGCGCTGTGCGGCGCGCTGGCGGCGCTGATTAACAGCGATGACGAGCGCGCATCGGTGGGAGTGTGTGTGTGTGTGCGTGTGTGTGGTGTGTGTGTGTGGGGGGGGCGTGTGTGCGTGTGTGTGTGTATGTTTGCGTGCTCTCATGCACGCGCTGTGCGGCGCGCTGGCGGCGCTGATTAACAGCGACGACGAGCGCGCATCGGTGGGAGTGTGTGTGTGTGTGTGCGTGTGTGTGGTGTGTGTGTGTGTGGGGTGCGTGTGTGTGTGTGTGTATGTGTTTGCGTGCTCTCATGCACACGCTGTGCGGCGCGCTGGCGGCGCTGATAAACAGCGACGACGAGCGTGCATCGGTGAGCTTGGATCTGCATGTGGGTGGGTGGGTGGGTGGTTACGTGGGAACGCTGTGCGGCTGTGTGTGTGTGTATGTTTGTGTGTGTGTGGGGGGGGGGCGCTTTCAGGTAATCGTCGTCATCATCATCATCAGCAGCAGGACCATCTACATCATGCCCGCCCCTCCCCCCCACACGCATCACGCCATTCCACCCCTCACACCCACCCACACCCTGCCCTGCACCCACCCATCCCCAGGCATCAAACGCGTTCAAGAACACGCTCAAGCTAAGTGAAGCTTAAGCACCCACCCAGACACCCCGCACCACCAAAACCTTCATCCTAAGCCCTTAAGGTTTAAGGGTTTTAGGCTTTAGGGTTTAGGATTACGGGTTTAGGATTTTAGGGTTAAGGTTTAGGGTGTTAGGTTTTAGGGTTTAACCCTTATCCCTAAACCCTTACCACCACCCACCCATCTCCAGGCATCAAACGCGCTTGACAACATGCTCAAGCCGAACTGAAGTCCCACACATACACCCACCACCACCCAAGCCCTCAATCCTAGAACCTTAACCCTAAACCCTACACCCTGACCACCCCCACACAAACAGGCGTCCAACGCGTTCAAGAACACGCTGAAGCTTGCAAAGGACGGGGATGGGTCGCAGGTGTGTGTGTGCGTGTGTGTGTGTGTGTGTGCGTGGGTGGTGTGTGTGTGTGTGTGTGTGTGTGTGTGTGTGTGTGACAGGTCGCAGGTGGGGGTGCTCAGGTTCGATGTTAAAATCCTTTGGATATCTCTGTTTGCGTAGTAGACCTGTGCTCACGCACCCTAAAGCTGCGGCTTGTAGATCACACCCATGAGCTCGGGGTTTGGTCGGTGCATGCAGGCTGGTATGGTATGGTATGGTATGTGCCTGCCTGTGTGCCTGCGTGCCTGCCTGCGTGCCTGTCAGTCGGTCGGTCGGTCGGTCGGTCTGCCTGCCTGCCTGTTGGTTTGCCTGCCTGTCTATCTTTCTGTCTGTATGCCTGCCTGCCTGACTGCCTGACTGCCTGTCTGCCTGCCTGCGTGCCTGCCTGCGTGCCTGTCGGTCGGTCGGTCAGTCGGTCGTTCTGCCTGCCTGCCTGTTGGTTTGCCTGCCTGTCTATCTGTCTGTCTGTCTGTCTGTCTGTGTGTGTCTATCTGTCTATCTGTCTGTCTGTCTATCTGCCTATCTGTCTATCTGTCTATCTGTCTGTCTATCTATCTGTCTGTATGCCTGCTTGCCTGCCTGCCTTGCTGAGGAGTAGAGTTTTGTTGCATCTGTGAGGGAGGGTAGGTCACCTGCTGACATGTGTTATATCAGTTGTTCGCCCACGACACGCCACGATCATCAGCTGCATCTCTCAGACGGACGAGCTGCCTGTGTGTGTGTCTGTTGTTCTGTTGGTCTCTCGGTCTGTGTCCCAATAAACACAAACCCCCGCCCCACGCAGGCTCTCATCCGCTCCCTGCGCGCTGCCGCATCCGACGTCCCGACCTACGTGGCCGTGCTGTCATGCGTCACGCGGTTCGCTGCCAACGACGAGATCTGCAAGGAGTTTGCGGTGGACGGCGGGTGTGTGGATGACATGCTGGTGTCGCTGAGGGCGAACTCAGGTGGGAGACAGCATACACACGCACGCACACACACACACACACACACACATGCATGCACGGGCAGCGTGTGTGTGGACGACATGCTGGTGTCGCTGAGGGCGAACTCAGGTGGGAGACAGCATACACACGCACGCACACACACACACACACACACATGCATGCACGGGCAGCGTGTGTGTGGACGACATGCTGGTGTCGCTGAGGGCGAACTCAGGTGGGAGACAGCACACACATGCACACACATGCACACACATGCATGCACGCACGCATGAACACACGCACACACACACACTCACACACACACACACGCGCGCACATGCAGGCGACCGCGGCGTGGTTCGCGCCGTGCTCGCGACGCTGCGGCAGCTCGCTAACAGTGACACCGTCAAGGTGTGGTTTTGCAAACGGGGAACGATTGTCAGGGTGCACACACACACACACATGCACCCAGGTGCTCCTGGCAGAGCACTCTGGCATCCAGCTGCTCATGGGTCTTACACACACACACACACACACACACAGACACACACACACACGCACACGCGCACAGGCACCCAGGTGCTCCTGGCAGAGCACTCTGGCATCCAGCGGCTCATGGGTCCCCCCCCCCACACACACAGAGACACACACACGCAAACACACACACGCACACGCACGCACACGCACGCAGGCAGGCAGGCAGGTGATCCTGGCAGAGCACTCCGGCGTCCAGCTGCTCATGGGTCGCACATACACACACGCACGCACACAGAGAGAGAGACACACACACACACACAGGTGCTCCTGGCAGAGCACTCAGGCATCCAGCTGCTCATGGGGCTGTGCGGCGCATTGGACGCACACACACACACACGCACGCGTGCACGCACACAGGTGCTCCTGGCAGAGCACTCAGGCACCCAGCTGCTCATGGGGCTGTGCGGCGCATGGGACACACACACACACACACACACACACACACATGCACCCAGGGGCTCCTGGCAGAGCACGCTGGCATCTGGCTGCTCATGGGCCGCACACACACACACACACACACACACGCACTCAGGTGCTCCTGGC
>VFSX01000638.1:54459-74459 GCA_016618255.1 Chlamydomonas sp. UWO 241 | reverse complement strand
GTGTGTGTGTGTGTGTGAGTGTGTATGTGAGTGTGTGTGAGACACCGAGAGGGAGAGGGGGAGAGGGGGGGAGGGGGAGAGGAAGAGGGGGAGAGAGCAAGAGAGAGCGAGAGCGACAAAAGGAGAGAGAGAGAGGGAGCGGGCACCAGCAGCGCGTAGCGAATGCGGGAGGCGTCACTGAGGTGCTTGACCTGTGTGTGCATGCGAGAAAGACTGAGAGCGCGAGAGCGCGGGAGCACGGGGGCGCGGGAGAGTGGGAGTGAAAGCGGAGAAAGGGGGACGGGGAGAGGGAGAGGGAGAGGGAGAGAGGAGAGGGAGGGAGAGGGAGAGGGAAGAGAGGGAGAGGAGAGGGAGAGGAGAGGGGAGAGGAGAGGAGAGGGAGAGGGAGAGGGAGAGGGAGAGGGAGAGGGAGGGGAGAGGGAGAGGAGAGGGGAAGGGAGAGGGAGAGGGAGAGGAGAGGGGGGGGGAGAGAGAGGGAGGGGGAGAGGCGAGAGGGCGAGAGGGGGGAGGGGGGAGGGGGAGAGTGGGTAGGGAGACTTTACACACACATGCACCACACGCACACTCACCCACCCACCCACCCACCCACCTGCCCAAAGTCAATCATTGCGAGCCGCATGACCGCCGGCTGCCCGTCGTCCGCCCCTTGGCTGGCGCATGCGAGCAGGTTGCCCGGGTGTGGGTCGGTGTGGAAGAGTCCACACCTCAGGATCTGCACGCCAAACGCGAGGACCTGCGTGTGTGTGTGTGTGCATCAGGAAGAGCCCACATCTCGGGATCTGCACGCCGAACGCGGGGACCTGTGTGCGTGTGTGTGGGGGGGGGGGATGCATGTGTGTGTGTGCATGTGTGTGTGGGGGGGGGGGGCATGTGTGTGCGCGTGAGTGTGTGTGTGCGTGTGCATGTGTGTGTGTGCACGCGCGTGGCCCCTCCCCCCTGCCAACAGCACCGCAACCCCTGCCAACGCACCAGCGCCGACACGAGCTCCTGCTTCACGCCCGCGTCCATGTGCGCGATGTCCAGCAGCGGCACGCCATCGATATGCTCCTGCGCGTACGTGCGGCGGCGGTTATGAACGCGGTTTGAAGGCGGCGGTTTGAAGGCGGCGGCGGCTGTTTGAAGGCGGTTAGCGGGGGTTAGAAGAATCGGCTGCTTGATGTACTGGTCGCCAGCCTCGTGAGGCAGCTCCCTAAATTCCACGCCCCGAGGGTGCGCACTGCAGACCGCCAAAACTTTGGAGGCGGTTTGAGGAAGCAAATGGTGAAAAAGCGCGCCGTCTCGTGTGCTCCGGCGCACGCGGTCTTACGTGCAGCGGCGATTTTGGAGGCGGTTTCAGGGCGGTGCCAAGGCGATTTGGAGAATCAGCGGTTTGATGTAGTGTAGGCGGTTTGGAGAATCAGCGGTACTGTTTGATGTACTGTTTTTTGATGTACTGTTTAAAAACAGTACATAAAAAAATAGTAAAATTGATGTACTGTTTTTTGATGTACTGTTTGATGTACTGAAGGCGGTTTGGAGAATCAGCGGTTTGGTGTACTGGTAGCCAGCCTCGTGAGGCAGCTCCCTAAATTCCACGTCCCAAAGGGGCGCACTGTAGACCGCAGAAAGTGTGAAGGCGATTTGAAGAAGTTATGGCGTAAAGGCGCGCCGTCGTGTGCTCCGACGCACACGTGCTTACGTGCGGCAGTTTGGAGGAGGGTTGAGGGCGGTTTGGAGCGGTCCGGGAGCGGGGATGTGCGTACCAGTGGTGTCCTTAAGGAAACCGATCATTTCCTGTTTGCCCCCGCAAAATTGGAGGGAACATGCCAAGGTGCCCCCGCAGGAAGCGATTTTTTGCGGAAAAGTGTGGGAATCGTCGATTTTCACACTTTTCGGAGCGAAATTCCCGCGATTCGCCCCCGCAGTTTCCCCACAAATTTCCCGGTTTGTCTTCGGGGGCGCTAAGGACATCACTGGTGCGTGCCGCGGATGTGCTCCTGCGCACACGCGCGGCGGCGGCTTGAAGGTGATTTGGGGGCGGTCGCAAACATGATCAGTATGATGATGAGAGTTTTACAATCCACTGCCGGCGGTCACACGTTCGGTTCCAAAGCTCCAGCGGGACTTAAGAGAGCAGGCACGAGGCCCACCAAAGAAAGGTAAAGCTACTAAGGTAGCCCACGGTAGCGCCAAACCACAGCGTGGCGGGCACCAAGCAAGCAGCATCACAGTGCAGGCTCCACACCCAACCCCTCCAGTGTAAGTATGCACACACATGAACACGCATGCACCCCCCCCCCCCCCACACACACACGTGCACCCTCCACCCTCCCCACACACACGCACCATGGTCAGCAGTCGCGGAGTGGTCAGCCCTCCATACACACACACATACGCACACACACACACACACACACGCACACACACACACACACACACCATGGTCAGCAGTCACGGAGTGGTCAGCCCCTCATACACACGACGCACACTCAGACGCACACACCCCATACACACGCACACACACACACACACACACACACATATATATACACACACTATGGTCAGCAGTCGTGGGGTCGTCAGCCCTCCGTACACACGCGGCACGAGCACCCTCCGAAGAAGCGGGAAGTGAGCCGCGTGCGTCGACAGCGACGCAGAGATCTCTGTCGCGCTTCGGCCCTCTCGCACGAAGTCGAACTCGCGTGGCAAGACCTTTGAGGTGTGTGTGTGTGTGTGTGTGAGCAGAGTGCGTGTGTGTGTGTGTGTCTGGGTGAGTGTGTGTGGGTGGGTGGGTGAGTGTGTGGTGTGTGTGTGTGTGTGTTTGTGTGTGTGTGTGTGTGTGTGTGTCGACAGCAACGCGGAGATCTCTTTCGTGCTTCGGCCCTCGTGGAGAGAGTCAAACTCGCGTGGCATGATCTGTCGAGGGGTTGTGTGTGTGTGTGTGTGTGTATGTGTCTGTGTTTGTGTGTGTGTGTGTGTGTTGTGTGTCTGGGTGTGAGTGTGTGTGTGTGCATCGACAGCAACATGGCGGCCTCAGTCGCGCTTTGGCCCTCACAGGGGAAGTCGAACTCGCGGTGCACGACCTTTGAGGTGTGTGTGTGTGCATGTGTGTGTGAGCAGAGTGTGCAGCACTGTGTGTGGGGGAGGGGGGCTTGTGTGTGTGTGTGTCATCAGAGTGTGCAGCACTGTGCGTAGAGGGGGGGGGCATGTGCGCGTGTGTGTGTGTGTGTGTGTGTCATCAGAGTGTGCAGCACTGTGCGTAGGTGTGTGTGTGTGTGTGTATGTCATCAGAGTGTGCAGCACTGTGTGTAGAGGGGGGGGGCGTGTGTGTGTGTGTGCGTGTGTCATCAGAGTGTGCAGCACTGTGTGTAGAGGGGGGGGCGTGTGTGTGTGTGTGTGTGTCATCAGAGTGTGCAGCACTGTGCGTAGGTGTGTGTGTGTGTGTGCGTCATCAGAGTGTGCAGCACTGTGTGTAGAGGGGGGGGGCGTGTGTGTGTGTGTATGAGTGTGTGTGTGTGTGTGTGTGTGTGTGTGTGTGTGTGCGTGTGTCATCAGAGTGTGCAGCACGGTGCCAAAAAGGTGGCGTATATGTGTATGCGTGTGTGTGTGTGGGGCATCAGAGTGTGCAGCGCTGCGGCCCTCGTGGAGCAAGTCACACACACACACACACTCTCGTGCATTCCTAGTCCCCTTACCTCGGCAGTACTCGCGCACCACGCTCCTCAGGTCGAACAGTAGCTCCCCCCCCACACACATGCACAGACACACACACGCACATGCCCCCCTCACACACACACACGCACCTCGCAGGTCTCGCACAACACGCTCCCCAGGTCGAACAGTTGACCCCTCACACACATGCACAGACACACGCACACACGCACATGCCCCCCCCCCACCCACACGCACCTCGCAGTACTCGCGCAACACGCTCCCCAGGTCGAACAGTAGACCCCTCACACATGCACAGACACACGCACACACGCACATGCCCCCCCCCACACACACACACCCACACGCACCTCGCAGTACTCGCGCACCACGCTCCCCAGGTCGAACAGTAGCCCCCCCACACACATGCACAGACACACGCACATGCCCCCCCCCCCCACACACACGCACCTCGCAATATTCGCGCACCACGCTCCCCAGGTCAAACGGCAGCCGCAGCCACAGCCGCAGCGCGTCGAGCGCCCACACACACACTCTCTCTCTCTCACACACTCACACAAACACACACACACACACAGACACACAGACACACACACTCACCTCACAACATTCGAGCCACGCTCCCCAGGTCCAACGGCAGTCGCAGCCGCAGCGCCTCGAGCGCCCACACGCCCACGCTCTCACACACACACACACGCACATGCCCCTCCCTCACCCCCACCCAGCCACCCACACACACCCATGCACGCACCTCGCAATACTCGCGCACCACGCTCCCCAGGTCAAACGGCACCCGCAGCCGAAGCGCCTCCCCCCCCCCCATACTCTTTCTCACACACACACGCACATGCTCCTCCCCCCCACACACACCCACACAAACCTATGCACGCACCTCGCAATATTCGCGCACCACGCTCCCCAGGTCAAACGGCAGCCGCAGCCGCAGCGCTTCGAGTGCCTGCTCCCCCCATACTCTCTCACACACACGCACACAAACACACACACACACACACCACACACACACCCATGCACGCACCTCGCAATATTCGATCACCACGCTCCCCAGGTCGAACGTCAGCCGCAGCTGCAGCGCCTCGAGCCCCCCCCACACTCTCTCACACACATATACACACACACACAAGCCCCTCCCACACACGCACCTCGCAATATTCGCGCACCACGCTCCCCAGGTCAAACGGCAGCCGCAGCCGCAGCGCCTCAAGCGCCCACACGCCCACGCGCATGTTGAGCAGGTCAGCGGCCATCATGCCCTTAGTGCCGCGGTGCTGCACCTTAAGCACGACGCGCGAGCCGTCTCGCAGCGTGGCTTGGTGGACCTGCAGGGGGGGGGGGGGTAGGATCACACGATGCGTACATTGTGTGTGTGTGTGTGTGAGATAGATACAGAGAGACAGACAGAGAAAGCGACAGACAGACAGACAGACAGACAGACAGACAGACAGACAGACCGAGATAGAGGGAGGAGAAGAACGCCGCCCAGGCACTCGCCTGCACGATCGCCGCACTCGCGAGCGGTGGCAGAGAGAGAGAGAGAGAGAGAGGCAGAGAAAGAGACAAGACAAGACAAGACAAGACAAGACAGACAGACGGACGGACGGACGGACGGACGGCTGGACGGACAGACAGACAGACAGACAGACAGACAGACAGACAGACAGACAGACAGACAGACAGACAGACAGACAGACAGACAGACAGACAGACAGGACGGACAGACAGACAGACAGACAGACAGACAGACAGACAGACAGACAGACAGACAGGCAGACAGACGACAGACAGGTAGGCAGGCAGACAGGAGGCAGGCAGGGGGAGGCAGACAGGCAGGCAGGCAGGCGGACAGACAGAAAGACAGACAGACAGACAGACAGACAGACAGACAGACAGACAGACAGACAGACAGACAGACAGACAGACAGACAGACAGACAGACAGACAGACAGACAGACAGACAGACAGACAGACAGACAGACAGACAGACAGACAGACAGACAGACGGACAGACAGACAGACAGACAGACAGACAGACAGACAGACAGACAGACATGCCTGGCAGGAAGCCAGAGACCGACGGAGGCAGGGGAAGAAAAAAGGCACCCACCTGCATAACGGTCGCGCTCGCGAGCGGGAACGAGTCCACGTCCGCAAAGTCTGACGGCGGCGACCGCAGCTCGCGTTCGATCGTAATAGCAACAGAAAAACACAGAGAGGGAAAAAGGGAGACAGAAAAGGAGAGACATCGAGACAGAGAGGGAGAGGGAGAGAGAGGCAGAGGCAGAGAGAGAGACAGAGAGACAGAGAGAGCAGTTACAGTTACAGTTACATCGGCTTTCCAGCAAAGACTACCTCCAGTCCTAGTACCACCGCCTAGACCCAAGTCCAGTTCTGGCCCTAACAATTACTTGTGAGGGGCGGTAGCCACCAGCCGGCTGCCTGCCAACGTGTAGTCCCAGAGCAAAAAGGAGAGCTATTGTGCGACGCCTCCAAAATAGGTCCTAACTGCTTCTAGGGGATAGGGGGTCAAGTGGCGCTTGCCAATCTACTTGACCGCCGTGGTGGAGGGGCCGGCGCCTGAGGGGCAGCCGGACCGTACACCACGGCTCTCCACCCGACCCTATCCTGAGCACGCTCAAACGCCGTGTCCGAAAAAGTCTTCCAATCAGAACGAGTGCCACTAGTTTCGCCTAGCTGCTGAATCAGTAGCTTAAGAAAATAGTGTCGGGAGGAGGCTGGAGGCCGGCCTTGCTGCCGAGCCACATCCATTGTGCAGTCAAAAGTCGTACGAGGAAGACGAGAAGCCGGCATGCGCATCACATGGCCTAGCCACTGCATTGATCGCTTTGCCACAAGGCTCTCAATTGGCTCAATGTCGCACGCCTGCCGAATATAAGTTAATCTGTGCCGGTCGACCAGGCGCACACCCAGAATGCGACGAAGGCATTTAGAGTGGGCAACCTCCAATCGAGTCAGTTGTGTTTTAGTAGGGGCCCATGTTTCACAGAGAGAGCGAGACAGAGAAAAGGAAGAGCCTTGCTGTGCAACAGTCGCGCTCGCGAGCAGGAACGGGTCCACGTCCTCAAAGTCCGACGGCAGTGGCGACCGCAGCTCACGCTCGATGAACATACCAACAGAAAAACACAGAGAGGGAGAAAGCAAGACAGAAAAGGAGACCGAGTCCGAGACTGAGAGGGAGAGGGAGAGGGAGACAGACAAAGAAAGAGATAGAGAGCCAGAGAGAAAGACAGAGGATCAGAAAGACAAAGAGAGACAGAGAGAGGCAGAGAAAGACAGACAGAGAGAGACAGAGAGAGAGAGACAGAGACAAACAGAGATAGGCACAGAAAAGGAAGAGCCTTGCCTGCGCAACAGTCGCGCTCGCGAGCGGGAACGGGTCCACGTCCGCAAAGTCCGATGACAGCGGCGACCGCAGCTCGCGCTCGATAGTGCGCCGCACAGACGAAAAGCTGTCGGGCGGCATCTGTGTGGATGGGGTGTGGATGGGGGAGCAGGTGGGGGGCATCACATCACATCACATCTATAGGGTGGATCTGGGGGCCCAGTGCCCTGTCTAGGTCCAGTGCGTGCGTGCATGTGGGGGGGGGTACCCTCACCCCTACCAGGTAGCCAGCCAGTTTCCCACTGAAAGTGAGTTCAAGGTGTCGGGCGCTAGCGCCGACACGAGTCTTATACATCAGTAATGGTGTCAGACAAGACTGTAATATCCATCACATCACAGAACATCACAGCACAACGCAGCACATCACAGCACATCACAACGCAGCACCACACGAGTTGCAGCACACCTTGTCGAGCAGGCGCGCGAGCGAGTCGGTGTTACGCCCTCGGCAGCGTGTTGGCCTTGGTCTTGGTGGGCAAGGCAGCACAGCACAGCACAGCAAAGCACTGACACAACACGAGACCTTCACAATCTGTGCTACTTGAAGCTTATAATTATCACCCCTGGACGTATACCTTGCCGAGCAGCCGCGCGAGCGAGTTGGTGTACGCCTTTGGCAGCAAGTCGGTCTTGGTCTTGGTGGGCCAGACAGCACAGCACATCACAGCACTGACACAACACGAGACCTTCATAATCTGTGCCATTTGAAGCTTAGAATGATGAGCCCCGGGCGCGCACCTTGTCGAGCAGGCGCGCGAACGAGTCGGTGTACGCCCTCGGCAGCGTGTCGGTCTTGGTGGGCCAGACAGCAGAGCACAACAAAGCACAGGGTCGCACCACAAGAAGGACATATTTGCTAATTGTTGTTTAAACGTAAGACTGAGGGGCGCGCGCCTTGTCGAGCAGCCGCACGAGCGAGTCGGTGTACGCCTTCGGCAGCATGTCGGTCTTGGTCGCGAGGATCTGTGCGAGCTTCAGGTAGAAGCCCTTGAGGTCGCACAGCACGCAGAAGATCGCGTCCGCAGCGTCGTCGTGCTGACGCGCCCAGATCTCAGCCACTGCCTCGGCCGCCGCCGGCGCACCCGTGCGCGCAGCACGCGCCGCGCGGCGCCCCGCGCCAAAGTAGCTCGCCACGACTGGGACGAAGCGCTGCCTGTCAGGGTGTGGTTTGGGGTGTGGGTGGGTGGGGCAGGGTGGGTGGTGGGCTGGCTGCTGCCACCGGCGCGCTGGCGCGTGCCGCGCGCCGCCCCGCGCCCAAGTAGCTGGCCACGACTGGGAAGAAGCGCTGCCTGCCATGTGGTTTGGGGTGTGGGTGTGGGGTGGGTGGGGTGCGTAGGACGGGGCCCTGAACTCTAAACCCGCGTGCCCTTTGATGATGGATCTTACAGTCTGTGTGACACCAGTAATGATGTATAAGACCGGTGTCGGCGCTAGCGCCCGACACCTTAAACTCAGTTTCAGTGGGAAACTGGCTGGCTACCTGGTAGGGGTGAGGGTAAACCCCCACACGCGCGCACGCACTGGACCTAGACAGGACACTGGGCCCCCAGATCCACCCTATACCACCCAGGTAGTGACAGCAACGCATTGTTGGTGTGCGCCTGTGTTCTACTACTAGTCCCGCCGCCGCCATTGGCTCCAGCAATCTCCTCCATGCCCGCCAGCAATCTCCTCCACGCCCGCCAGCAATCTCCTGTATGCCCGCCAGCAATCTCCGCCATGCCCACCAGCAATCTCCTGTATGCCCGCCAGCAATCTCGTCCATGCATGGGCGCCGCCATGCGATCTCCATGCGCCGCGCCGCGCTCCATGCGCGCCAGCACCCGTACCACCCGCCTCATTCCCGTTCTTTAGCCATTCCCCGTGACACCTATGGCTGATCCTTGTTCCGCCGTCCCCTTTGGCATCTGTAACCCGTATCCTCTCCCTGTAGCCTCATTCCCCGTTCTTAACCGCCATCTCCATTATGGTGCCCGCCCGCTGGTGGGGCCTCGCCTCGCCCCATGCCGCACGGCTAGTGTATTGATTGCTGCGCCATCTATAATCTGCGCCTTGGGGCAGGGAACCCCTGCGCCACAACCTCCTCACAAAGCCTAGCCGCATGTGCCTCGCTTCCCATGTTTCTCAATTTCTCGCCATCCGCTTCCATGCTGCCGCCTGCAATCTCCTCCACGCCCGCGAGCAATCTCCTCCATGCCCGCCAGCAATCTCCTCCATGCATGCACGCGCAGAGCGCCGCCATGCAACCCCCATGCGCCGCGCGCGCCATGCGCGCGCCGCGCCCGCCAGCTCCCGTAGCCTCATTCCCCGTTCTTTACCCATGCGCCGTGACGCATTAGCCTTGTCCGCCGTCCCCTGGCATGCATAACCCGTAGCCTCATCCCCGGTAGCCGCATTCCCCGTTCTTAGCCGCCATCTCCATTATGGTGCCCGCCCGCTGGTGGGGCCTCGCCTCGCCCCATGCCGCACGGCTGGTGCATCGATCGCGTCGCCATCTAATAATCTGCGCCTTGGGGCAGGGAACCCCTGCGCCGCAACCTCCTCACAAAGCCTAGCCGCATGTGCCTCGCTTCCCATGTTTCTCAATTTCTCGCCATCCGTCTCTCTCTTCCATCCAGCACAGTAAACCATTAGGAGCCGCAATCTGGTTGAGTTCCGATCGTTGTGAGAGGGGGTGCATGCTCGCCGCAATTCTCGCCATCGTGCATCGTGTTCTCCATCGTACCGCTGCCCCATCTGCCACATAGCCTCGCCCCATCAGGACCAGTTCATCAGTAGCGCTGTGCGTCACAGCCGCTCAGGGTAAATTTCCAGATTTTCAGCCGCCCAGTACCAAGCGCAGTTGTCCCGGTTGTCCGCCATCGAGCGGCGCCAGGGCGGGAGCCCCTGGCGAAGAGCTTATGAACTTAACATGGTAGAAACCCTGGAGCCCTTTGAACAACCCTCTACCCCTTGCCGGCGCACGCATCCCCCCCCCTCCCTCGTCGCGCAAAGCGGCCGCTCCATTGATTTCCGTTTCGACGTTTGGAGCCGGATTCTGGAGCCATGGAGCCGGATTTCCAGTCAAATGGCTCCAGAAAATCAATCGAACATCCTGAAAAGGAAATCACTGGGCCCCTCCTACCAGTAGAGCACGGTGCGCCACAACCCCGGCAGCGCGAGCGGCAGCACCGCCCACATGCCGCCGTAGACCGCAAACGGGCGGAGGCCCAGCGCGAGAACACCGCCCCCCGCGCGCCCGCCCGTGGCAGTGGCGGGGGCCGTGGGGCGGGGCTGCGCGCGCCCCCGCCGCAGCAGGCGCGCGCACACGGGCGCCGCGTGTGACGCGGAGGCGAGCGCGCTGAGCGCCTTTGCGACGCGCGGGTAGAAGCAGCACACGCCCGCGGCCGCGGCGTAGCGCGTGGCTGCGCCGAGCGCCATCAGAGGCACGGCCACGAGCGCCGTCAGCGGCATCGGCCGTGATCGACCGGAAGGGCGCCTCTCCCTCTTTCTGCCACCACGCCGGCGGCGGAGTACCACTGCTTCTCCCTCTGCATTGATTGTGCGCGTGCGGCACGAGGCTTTCAGCAGAGGCACGCCATGCATGCATGCACACGCGCGCCATGCATGCACACGCTTGACTGCGGCGCACCCTCAATCTGGAAGTCCAGGTCCACCATCTCATAACTAGGCTCCAGTGCCTCGTCTGTCGCGTCCGCCTGGCCATCCTGTTCACCTCCAGGAGCTGCTGGTGGCGCAGAGACCACGCCACCCATTGCTGCTGTCCTTGGCGGCTGTACTCTCTCACACTGCTAGATCGCGCAGGGTGCCTTGCCTTATAGCTATAATGTTGTTTTGTAACAAGCCTTGTTGTTGTTGCTGAGGTTTTGGGGGTTTGGGGCATCTTTAACAGTGTTGCGCTGCTTGTCAGACAGACCGGACCACACACAGCCAATAGGATGGTTCAGATGTAGACGATCTTGCCGATTCTCTGTGCCATGCCGTTCGATTCGCGACCAGAGAGCGTAGCCGGGACGGAGCCTGGTGACGCCGATCGCAATGATGAGGAGCCGCTGGTGGCGATGAACATTGGGGGAGGGGCCGTGGGCGATGGCCTTCATGAGGACGGCGGACCCAAGCCCACGGACGCGGCGCGCAAGAAGAAACGAGGTGCGTTCGAGCACGGTGCACCGTCGTGCGCCGCGTCGGGGAGTCAGGTGGCGAACTGGGCAGGACAGGGGGGTGCAGCCCAGGCGCACTGACAGCACCTCCCCATGCCCCATGCACGCCATGCGCCCCATGCGCAGCCAACCCAAAGCCTCCGGCCGCGGTGCGCACTTGGCTGCGCATCGAGCCCACTGGGGAGAGCAACGTCCTGCAGGCGGTGAGCAACTCCGCCCGCTCCGCCGACCACCATCAATGCCGTGGCGCACTGGTGGCAGCGTGCACACGCTCACACGGCCGGCCTGCATGCTGGCCATCCAGACACGCGCGACCTGCATCTTCTGGACCCACACTTCACACACACACACACACACACACACACACACACACACATGCACAGGACAAGTACAAGCTCACGTCTAAGCTGGGCATCCAGACGCGAGACCTGCGACTGCTGGACCCACACTTCACGACCACATACCCGTCGTGCATCCTGTGCCGCGAGAAGAGTATCGTGGTCAACCTGGAGCACATCAAGGTGTGGGGAAGTTTGGGGTGCGGGGGAGGGGGGCACGTGTGTGCGTGTGTGTGTGTGTGTGTGCATCCTCTGCCACGAGAGTATTGTGGTCAACATGACGCACATCAAGGTGTGGGGAAGTGTGGGGTGCGGGGACACGTGCGTGTGTGTGCATGTGTGCGGGGAGCACGTGTGGGGTGTGGGGTGCGGGGTGCGGGGTGCGTGTGTGCGGGGGGGGCACATGTATGTGTGTGTGTGTGTGTCAGTGATGCAGAAAGGCTATACGCGCATGTTTTCGCATAATTTCGGGTCGTTTGGCGGGACCCGCGCGTAGCGCGGCGGGACGCGGCGAAGCCGCGTTTTGCCTTGCGCGTAGCGTGGCGCCCCCTGGCGCCTTGCGCGTAGGGCGCCTTGGGCGGCGAGCATCGGATCCGATCAGCGCTCAGCTCGCGCAATGATCGGTGGAGGGGGGCGGAGATGGAGGAGGTGGAGGTGGTGGGTCACACTTTTGCTTGATTTAAGTGTTACAGCCCCCCTGCCTGGCTCCTGCAGCAGGTCATGCATTCTCTAGTATTAAACACAATGCATCACTGGTTCTTATATCACCTGCGGGGGCTGCGCCCCGGCGCCCACTGCATGCATGCATGCATGCAAACACGCGTGCATGCAAACACGCCACGCGCGACAGCTCGTCTGGGCGTGCGTGCTCAGTTGTTTTCCCCCTTCCAGACTGTTTCCATAGCCTGAAAACAACATTATTAAGGATGCCATCAAATTTAAAATTCCAATGTGGCTCTGGCTTCCGCTGCTTGCATGCACGCGAGCCAGTAGGGGGGAGGGGGCGTCTCACGTCATGCTATGTCCAAGTAAGCTACTTGTCTGCTGTAGGGACAGATTGTGTGTGCTGATCCAACGTGGCTCTGGCTTGCGCTGCTTGCATGCACGCGCACCAGTAGGGGTGAGGGGGAGGGGGCGCCTCAAGTCATGCTACGCCCAAGTTAGCTACTTGTCTGCTGTAGGGGCAGATTGTGTGTGCTGATCCACGCTAAGCCACTCACATGTGCAGAGAGCGGTGCAGGTGCGTGGGTGAAGTGTTCATGCAGATTTGCATCAGGGTCACCTCTGATTTACAACGAGAATCGACACGCTTTGTGTGGGCTTGTGGTTGTGATGTTTGTGAGGCACAGGGAAAGACAAAGTATTATAGGAGAACTAAGCAAGAACGAAGGAAAGAAAGAGAAATGAGGGAGCAGCGTAAAAATATACTGTCTTTCCACCAACAAGAACACTGTGGACAGCGGGGGTCCGGGGGCGCAGCCCCCGGGGAAATGGCCGCGTATAATTGCGCCACAGTCCGCGTAGCAGCGCCGCACCGGCAGGCCCGGCTGGGGCCTCCGCGTCTCTTAAGACCGCCATTACGCCAAAACACATTCTGCATCACTGGTGTGTGTGCGTGTGCATTTGTGTGTGTGTGTGTGTGTGTGTGTGTGTGTGTGTCCATTCAACCTCGACACCGGCGTCAAGCAAGGCTGCCCCCTCTCCCCCCTCCTCTTCAACATCTACATCGATACTGTCGTCCGATTCCTGATTGCCCAACTCCCCGATGCCGGCATCCAAATCGGCTACATGGTCGACGGCACTCTCCAAACCCCTGATTCCCATACTACAGACTACGCGACTACAATCCTCCCCCTCCTTCTCTACGCGGACGACATAGCTCTGATGGCTCTCGACATCAACGTCCTCAGAGACATGCTTGCCCTCCTCGATCAGATCTGCTCTGACCTCGCCCTCGAGATCAACTACGACAAGACTGTGCACCAAACCCTCGGCCACCCTTCTGCCCACACCGACGCCCCAGCACCAATCTCAATCCCTTCCACTTCCTCTGACATCCCCCACCTAGTCCACCCCACGGACAAATTCAAATACCTTGGCAGCATCCTGTCAACCCCCACCCCGTCCCTTGGCACCCTCGATGGAGAGATCTCCCGCCGGATCTCCTCTGCCTGCTACGCCTTCAACCGTCTCACACCCAGACTCTGGAAAAGTAACGACATCCAGCCCTCCACCAAGATCCAACTCTACAACGCCTTTGTCACATCCGCCCTCTTGTACAGCTGCCAAGGCTGGACACTCAACGTCGCCCTCACACACCACCTCGAAGTGACTCACAACCGCTTCCTCCGCAGCATAAAGCGAATCCCCCTTAACCTCTCCCCATCCTCCCCTCACACCTCCACCTCTGAGATGCACGCCAAGGACCCACCCACAGCGCCCATCATCAACGCCATCAACAAACATCGGATGTCGTTTATCGGATCCCTTGCACGCCACCTCCCTCCCTCCCCCCCTCTCCCCCTTCCCCCCACCCACCTATCACCCCCTCCCCACACCTCAATCTTCCCACCTACTGCCGCTCTCTTTATGTTCCGACGCCCGGACGCCCAGATGCCTGACAGGGTGAGTGCCATCACCTCGTACCGTCTCAACGCCCACGAGATGTTCACGTCTGCCCAGTTCATGAGTGTCGTCAAGACGCTTTACGAGAAGGCCGTCAAGGCACACGCCGAGGACCCTGCGATCACCCCTCCTGAGCTCGCCACCATCCTGGAGGCCAGGAGGCTCCATCCCAAGTGGACCACCCTAGCTAGGTTCCCACACCTGTGGGACAGCATCTGCCGCGGGGTAGCTGAGGCCGGATTAGCTCCACAACCGTAACCACACGCAGCAAAACCACAATTGACAGTTTCTGATGACAGTTTTTCGGATCCCGCAAACAACCCCAAGCCCACGGATATCCTCTCGTACTAGCGCATATGGTTGGTCACCCGCTACTGAACGAACTTAAGATCCAAGGGTCCTCGACTCATGAAACGATTGCCGGGGGGTGCTTTAGCACTGGCAAGAGCCGTTATCTAGGTTGCCCGAGCGGTGGGAACTGTAACGTATTTCTCTCTCTCTGTGTGTGTGTGTGTGTGTGTCCCCTGTGCCGCGATACCGTATAGTGGTTAACCTGGAGCACATAAACGTGTGGGGTGGGGTGGGAGGGGCTGTGTGTGCGTGCCTGTGTTCCAAAGCTGTGCGCGAAGCTATTGCGCTGTGAACCTGGGGGTGCACCCACGCTCTTTACAGAGTGGGGGTTCCCTACCACCGACAGCCAGCCAACTCATTAACGTGCTCGTGCCATACGCGCCGAGCACGGTCCTATAGCCTCTAGAGGTGTCCCCGACTGTAACATCCATCATCATGAACTGACCTCACGTACAACACACGCGCACACACACGCACACACGCACACACACACGTACACACATGCACACACGCACGCACAGGCGATCATCACCACCAAGTTCATGCTCGTCGTCAACCCCGACGAGGACACGTCGGTCAAGTTCATCGCGCAGCTCAAGCGACGGCTCGGGTCGCCCGGGCAGGGCGGCGGCGGCGGTCTCGGCAAGTCTGCGTCTATCCCGGGCAATATGCAGGACCTGCAAAAGGTGTGTGAGGAAGCAAGGGAGAGAGACAGACGGAGATAGCGACGACGTGCGTTGCCCGCGGGCGAGGCGGCGGCGGCGGGCCCGGCAAGTCTGCGTCTGTCCCGGGCAATATGCAGGACCTGCAAAAGGTGTGAGAGAGGGAGAGGAAGGGAGGGAGGGAGTGGAGAGAGAGAAGGCTCTGGTCGCCGGGGCACGGCGGCAGTGGCGGGATCGGATCGGTCCGTTTTGACTGCTGTTTCAACTGCCACTTGAACCGCCGTTCGAACCTCCCTCCCGCCCTGCCTGCCTCCCTCCCTGCCTCCCTCCCTGCCTCCCTCCCTGCCTCCCTCCCTGCCTCCCTCCCTCCTGCCTCCTTCCTCCATGCCTCCCTCCGTCCTCCGTCCCTCCCTCCTCCTGCCTCCCTCCCTCCCTCCCTGCCTCCTCCTCCCTCCCTCCCTCCCTCCTCCCTCCCTCCCTCCCTCCCTCCCGCCTCCCTCCCTCCCTCCCGCCTCCTCCCCTCCCTCCCTACCTCCCTCCCCCCTCCCTCCCTCCCTTTCTTTCTCTCCCTCCACCGCACACATGTTGTCTTAGCTGGAATGCCATGTAACTGTAACTGTAACTGTACCGCACACGCACACCACGTCCCCCCCCTCCTTTCTCAGGCGGCGATGAACCTGCACAACATGGACCTGCCATTTGAGCTGCCGTCTCAACTGCCGTTTGAAATACTGTTTGAACTGTCGTTTGAACCCCTCCTCCCTCCCTCCCTCCCTCCCTCCCTCTCCTCCCTCCCTCCCTCTGGACCTGCACGACGTGGACCTGCCGTTTGAGCTGCCGTCTCAACTGCCGTTTGAGCTGCTGTTAGAACCGTCGTTGCAACCGCCCTCCCACCCTCCCACCTCTCTTTCGCTCCTTCCTAAGCACACGCACACCACGTCCTTTCTAAGCACACGCACACCGCGTCCCCCCTTCCTTCATCAGGATGCTATGGACCTGCACGACATGGACCTGCCGTCTGAGCTGCCATCTCAACTGCCGTTTGACCTGCCGTTTGGACCGTCGTTTGAACCGCCCTCCCTCCCTCTCTCCCTCCCCCCCACCCTCCCTCCCTGTCTTTCTCTCCCTTCTACGCACACGCACACCACGTCCCCCCCTCCTTTCTCAGGCTGCTATGGACCTGCACGACATGGACCTGCCATTTGAGCTGCGCGCGCTGGAGATCTGCCTTGACGAGCTGGCGTCAGAGTTTGACACCGCGACGAGCGAGCTCGAGGCTGCCGCGTACCCGGCGCTCGACAGCCTGGCGACGCAGGTGTGGACAAGTGTGGACAAGTGTGGACGGTGTGGGATCATGCGGGACCCACACCTGCTTGTTTTTTGGGGGGGGGGGGGACTTTAAGCTGCCGCGCTCCAAAGCCTGGTGCATGCAGGGTCTACCAGCACGCGTGCACACGCGCACGCACCTCCTCCACCCAAGCGGGCGCCTCGCGCCCCACACCCCCAAAACTCACGTCACGTCGCACGCGCGCGCACACAAGTGCACGCACCTCCCGCACCCATGCGGACGCCTCGCGCGGCCCCTTCACCAGCAGCCACTTTCGGCCAGGTGCCGGGCCTAGCCTGCGCAAGTCTCATACATCCCCCGACATGTATTATTAGTGACAGCCACCACCATATAGAGAGAGTAGTGTTACACATCCACTGCCGGCGGTCACTCAGTAACTCAGTAACACGGGGTTTCCAGCTAAGCAGGCTACACTTCTACTAGAGACACCCGCCGATACTCCAGCACACTTAAGTACTAGAGTACCGCCGGCTCCCGGCCGATAGACTACCGCTCCCGCCGGCTAGACTACCCCAAACAGCGGTCTCTGAGAGACATGTCTGGCAAGGAGCATATAGGAGAGGACCTTTTTCAGGGTCACAGTAGTGGCCTTGTAGCCAGTCAAGCCGGTAGAGCCGACTGGCGCTGACTGGAACGGTCCCCGCCTGGCAGTGCATGGCTGTCCAGCTCTCGTTTGCATTGGGCTCAGCCGGCGCCCCATGCCTCATGCATGGCCAGGTCCCACCCTCCAGGGGTGCATGGACGACAGAGTTGTCATGGAGGCTGCCTGAAGACCGTCCAACGCCAGTCACCGGCAGACGAGCGACCCCGAGGATGAGCGCGGTGACGAACGCTGCGATTTGTGAAGCGGATTTACTCTGTGTTGCCTCGGCGGTCGCCTCCGCTGAAGCCGTGATGGTAGCCCGCCTCAACGGGCAGCCATCTTGACTAATGTCCAGCATGCATTGACGGGCGCCAGCTCCTCCGCTCGTCGATCAACTCGTCGAGATCGGTGCCGCATGGCATCCTGCATGGGGGGAGGATAAGGGCCGTCTCCCAGCACGGGCCGCGGCAGCGCCGCGGCTACTCGCCAAGCCATGGCAGCGCCGGGCAAGCCGCTCCTGTAGTGTTCCACCGAGGGGCAGTCTAGCAGGAGCCAGGCCAGTCGTATTTTACCCCGCTCGTCAGCGGCACGGAGATCCTCGTCACCAGCAGCGCCGCATTGCTGGGTCAAGGGCTCGGCGACGAGAACGCGCCTCTGTTAATCGAGCCCCGGCGGTCACAATCAGTTCCAAAGTTCCAGCGGGACTATCAGGCACAAAGCCCAAAAGGTCAAGCTACAAAAGTAGCCCACACTAGCGCCACCCACACTAGGTGGTGGGCGCCAAGTAGCAGCACAGGCCACAGGCACCTCACCAAAGACCCTCCGGTGGGTGGAGGGCAGCCCAAGGTATAAACCATAAGATACCACCATGATCACCAAACCCTTCACAACCCTCGCCAGGTCACGTCGCCGCGCCTGGAGCGCGTGCGCCGCATCAAGAACCGGCTCGTGCGGCTGACCACATGCCCGTAACCAGCCAGTTTCAGTCATGTGTCGGTCCTAGCGCAGACACACGTTTCATACACACCCTGCCAAACCCACCACCAGCAGCAGCAGCATGAAACCATTCATTCATCTCAACCCTCGCCAGGTCACGTCGCCGCGCCTGGAGCGTGTGCGCCGCATCAAGAACCGGCTCGTGCGGCTGACCACGCGCGTGGAGACGGTGAGGGCAACGGCGCGAGGGTTGAGCGTTTAGGGTTTTAGGGTTTATGGTTTTAGGGTTTAGGGTGGGGGCATTGGTGTGAGGAATGTTGAGATGAGCTGCACCTTACTAAGCCAGCATGCGTGGAGACGGTGATCGGCGCGAGGGTTGTTGCGACCGGCGTGGGGGTTGTTGCGATCGTTGTGGGGGTTGTTGCGATGGGCGTGGGGGTTGTTGCGATCGTTGTGGGGGTTGTTGCGATGGGCGTGGGGGTTGTTGCGACCGGCGCGACGGTTGTTGCGATCGGCGAGGGTGCTCGAGAAGTTCCTCGACGATGACGACAACATGCACGACCGCAACCTCTCTCCCTACCCCCACTGCCCCCAAGCCCTGCCTGCCCCAATCCCTGCCTAAGCCATAAACCTGCCCTTGACCCTTGCGCCACACACATCTATCATCATCATCACCACACAGGTGCGCGAGGTGCTCGAGAAGTTCCTCGACGATGACGACGACATGCACGACCTCAACCTGACGGCAAACGAGGCGCGCGAGATGGCGGAGATGGCGCCGCACGTGTCGGTCGGCGCGTCGGTGAGCAGGGTTGAGGGTTGGGGGCAGTGACTCCTGGCTCCAGCAGCTTTGACCGCCCATACCATGCACAATTCATATCGGGTCTTCACGCTACGCATGCTGTTGGGCTGCTCACGGCAAACCTCTCCAACGCACCCCTCAACACCGTCTTCCACCAAGTCAGGGGTTGTTTTCTGGGAAGTGGGAAATCCGGCCCGGAGCGGTACACGGCTCGCGGGGGAATCACTGGGTCGGGGTTTGGGTGAATGCGCGGCGCGGTGGGTGGGTGGGTGGTGGGTGGGTGGGTGGTGGTGAGGCGGAGGAGGGGGGGGGGGCGTGAGATGGCGAAGATGGCGCCGCATGCGGCGGTCGCGCAATCGAGAGTCTGGGTTGAGGATTGAGGGTTTTGGTGGGTACGCTGTGGTGGGGTGAGGGGGGAGGGGTGGAGAAGATTACGGAGAACGGGCGCCTGCACGTGGGTCGGCGCGTCGGTGAGCAGGGTTGCGGGGTGAGGGCGTCAATGTTGAGGTGGTGAACGGCGGCGTGGTGGTTGGTTGGTTTGTGGGGGGGAGGGAGGGTAGGAGAGGGGGGTGGGGGAGGAGGGCCGGCAGTGGCTGGGGGGGGGGGGGGGGGACAAGTGGCCGGAGACGGCGTCGGCACGGTTGCGCTTGGCGCGTCCGAGTGAGCAGGGTGGGTCGAGCGGCTGAGGGGCGTTGAGTATTGGTGCGGTGCTTCTGTTGGTGGGGAGGACGCCGGGAGAAGGGGAGGGGGGGTGCAGGGAGGGGGGGCCACAAGATGGAGCGGCGATACCGCGGGGTGCGCTGCGCGAGGGGGGTGCGGGGGGGGGGCTAGGGTATGGGCACAGGGGGATGGTGGGGCGAGGGGTAGTTGGAGAGGGGGGTAAGGGGGGAGGAGGCGAGCTGGCAGGGAGACGGCGCCGCACGTGTCGGTCGGCGCATCGGTGAGCAGGGTTGGGGGTTGAGGGTTTAGGGTCGAGGGTTGGGGTGGGTGCGCGGCGCCGTGTGTAGTTGGGTGAGGGGGGGAGGTGGGGGGAGGCGCGCGAGATGGCGGGGACGGCGCCGCACGTGTCGGTCGGTGCGTCGGTGAGAGCAGGGTTGGGGGTTGAGGGTTGAGGGTCGAGGGTTTG
>VFSX01000638.1:0-53650 GCA_016618255.1 Chlamydomonas sp. UWO 241 | reverse complement strand
GGGGGGGCAAGATGGCGGCAATGGCGCCGCGCGCGTGTTGGTCGGTGCATCGGCGGGTACGCGCGCTGGGGGCCCGCACTCCTGCAACCTGATCGCCCCGCCGTCAGCTCGCGCGCACCCCGCACGCGATGTCCCACGGCGCGTCGCTGCTGCCTGCTGCTGCCCATGTGTCACACTCCTTCAACCTGCCCGCCCTGCCGCCGCCGCCGCGCACCACGCAGCTTGCGCACATCTCCCCCGCACGCGATGTCGCACAGCGCGTAGCTGCTACCTGCTGCCCACGTGGCACACTCCTTCAATCTGCCCGCCCCGCCGCCGCCGCCGCGCACCACGCAGCTCGCGCGCATCTCCCGCGCGCGCGATGTCCCACGGCCCGTCGCTGCTACCTGCTGCCCACGTGGCACACTCCTTCAACCTGCCCGCCCCGCCGCAGCCGCCGCGCACCACGCAGCTCGCGCGCATCTCCCCCGCGCGCGATGCCCTACAGCGCGTCGCTGCTGCCTGCTGCCCATGTGGCACACTGCTTCAACCACGCCGCCACCGCCGCCTTGCCCCCCCCCTCTCCCCGCTCCCTCTCTCCCCCCCCCGACCCGTCTGCGCTCAGGACCGCCCCCGCCCCGCCGCCGGCCGCGCACCCCGCAGCTCGCACGCAATCCTCTCGCTTGACGTCGCACAGCGCCGCCTGGTCCTCGCGTCGACCAAAGCCGCTCGTCGGGAGAGCGCAGGCCCGCAACAGCCCCTTCCCCCCCCTTCCCGCCCCATCCCCCCCTGCGCTTCTGACCGGCCCCGCCCCCGCGCCGCGCGCACCCCAGCTCGCACGCATCTCTCGCCGACGTCGCACAGCGCCGCGTCGCACCAACAGCGCCGTCGGGAGAGCGAGGGCCCGCACTTGCCCCCCTTTCCCCCGCCCCCTTCCCGCCCCCCCCCCATCCCCCCCTGCGCTCTGACCGCCCCGCCCCGCCGCCGCAGCGCACCCCGCAGCTCGCATGCATCTCTCGCGCGACGTCGCACAGCGCCGCGTCGACCAACAGCTCGCTCGTCGAGAGCGAGGCCCGCACTGCCCCCCCCCTCCCTCCCCCCCCTCCCGACCCAACAAGTTACAAGGGGTTTCCAGCTCAGCAGGCTACTCTTCTACTAGAGATACCCGCCGATACTCCAGCACACTTGAGTACTAGAGTACCGCCGGCTCCCGGCCGATAGACTACCGCTCCCGCCGGCTAGACTACCCCAAACAGCGGTCTCTGAGAGACGTGTCTGGCAAGGAGCATATAGGAGAGACCTTCCTCAGGGTCACAGTAGCGGCCTTGTGGCCAGTCAAGCCGGCAGAGCCGACTGGCGCTGACTGGAACGGTCCCCGCCTGGCAGTGCATGGCTGTCCAGCTCTCGTTTGCATTGGGCTCAGCCGGCGCCCCATGCCTCATGCATGGCCAGGTCCCACCCTCCAGAGGTGCATGGACGACAGAGTTGTCATGGAGGCTGCCTGAAGATCGTCCAACGCCAGTCACCGGCAGACGAGCGACCCCGAGGATGAGCGCGGTGACGAACGCTGCGATTTGTGAAGCGGATTTACTCTGTGTTGCCTCGGCGGTCGCCTCCGCTGAAGCCGTGATGGTAGCCCGCCTCAACGGGCAGCCATCTTGACTAATGTCCAGCATGCATTGACGGGCGCCAGCTCCTCCGCTCGTCGATCAACTCGTCGAGATCGGTGCCGCATGGCATCCTGCATGAGGGGAGGATAAGGGCCGTCTCCCAGCACGGGCCGCGGCAGCGCCGCGGCTACTCGCCAAGCCATGGCAGCGCCGGGCAAGCCGCTCCTTGTAATGTTCCACCGAGGGGCAGTCTAGCAGGAGCCAGGCCAGTCGTATTTTACCCCGCTCGTCAGCGGCACGAAGATCCTCGTCACCAGCAGCGCCGCATTGCTGGGTCAAGGGCTCGGCGACAAGAACGCGCCTCCGTTAATCGAGCCCCTCCCGACCCACACTCCGGCAACCTGAATGCCCCGCCGCTGCCGCGCACCTCGCAGCTCGCGCGCATCTCTCACGCGACGTCGCAGAGCACGTCGACTCGACCAACAGCTCGCTCGTCGAGAGCGAGGCCCGCCCTTGCCCCCCCCCCTATCCCCCTTCTCACCCCACCCCCCCTTCAAACCACCCCTTGCGCTCTGACCTCCCCGCCCCGCCGCTGCCGCGCACCCCGCAGCTTGCGCGCATCTCTCGCGCGACGTCGCACAGCGCCGCGTCGACCAACAGCTCGCTCGTCGAGAGCGAGACCGCCGAGGTGGAGATGCTCCTCGAGGCCTACTTCCTGCACTATGACAACACGTACAACCGGCTGGAGACACTGAATGAGTATATCAAGGCGAGTGGCGCTTCCCCCCCCCCCGCGTTGTGCAGGGTGCTCAGGAAGTGATGGGGCGTAGCTATGTATGCTCCTCGGGGCGCCTACTTCTTGCCCTACCTACAACACGAACAACCGGCTGGAGATGCTGAATGAGTACATCAAGGCGAGTGGCGCCACCGGGGGCGTTGGGTGAAGTGGGGTGCAGGTGCGTATCCTCCTTGAGGCCTACTTCCTGCACTATGACAACACGTACAACCGGCTGGAGACGCTGAATGAGTACATCAAGGCGAGTGGCGCCCCCCCGGGGTGTGCAGGGTGTGGAAGGGTGCAGGTGCGTACCTATGCTCCTTGGGGCGCCTACTTCCTGCACTACGATAGCACGTACAGCCGGATGGAGACGCTGAATGAGTACATCAAGGCGAGTGGCGCCTCCGGGGGCGTTGGGTGAAGTGGGGTGCAGGTGCGTATCCTCCTTGAGGCCTACTTCCTGCACTATGACAACACGTACAGCCGGATGGAGACGCTGAATTAGTACAGTAAGGCGAGTGGCGCCCCCCAGGGGCGTTGGGTGAAGTAGGGTGAAGGTGCGTATGCTCCTCGAGGCCTACTTTCTGCACTACGATAACACGCACAGCCGGATGGAGACGCTGAACAAATACGTCAAGGCGAGTGCTGCACTGATGTACAAGAGTGCACACGGTGAGCGCCGCGTCTGGACGTGCATGCGTGTGTGTGTTCGTGTGTGTGTGTGTGTGTGTTCGTGTGTGTGTGTGTGTGTGTGTGTGTGTGTGTGTGTGTGGTCGATTTAACAGTCCGTCGGACGCCTTTGATGGCGCATTAGACCCTAGGAAAGAGGCCGGCAGCTGTCAAAATTAGACCCCTAGCATGCCATGTGTGTGTGTGTGCGTGTGCGTGTGCGTGTGTGAAGGTGAAGGTGCCGGTGGTAGGAGGACACTCCCACCTAGTGTCAAGTTCAAATTGCCGCGCGGTGATGTACACGTGTTCAACGCCTGGACAGTAACAGCTACAGTTACATCGGGTTTCCAGCAACGACGCCTTCTAGTCCTAGTACCACCGCCCAGGCCCAAGTCCAGTTCCGGCCCCAACAAACACTTTTTCCCCTGACACGGAGGCCATTCAAACACGCACACACACACACACACACACACGCACGCACACGCACACACACACACACACGCACACACACAGAGAGAGAGAGATCGTTACAGAGAACTCTGCACGGCAGACCTAGATAGGCTGTTTCTGGTCATCATTGAGGAGATTCCATTTGAAGGCGGGTGACCAACCGTGCGCCAACAAGAGGGTGAATAACCTCATTCAAAAAACAGTGGGGGAAAGGGGCAAATGCGGGTCACTGACGGCTGTGTTCGTCACTCCGCCTCGACTGAGTTTAAACTAGGCACACACACACGCACACACACACATGTACACACGCACGCACACACCAACACGCACTCCTACACACACACACGTGCGCGCGCGCGTGCGCGGACACACGCGCACACAATCAACCCCCAAGTACCTCAACCTGCAGGGCACTGAGGACACTGAGGTTGACATAAAACTCTTCGCCCTCAGCTCCAAATCTGCCCCGCATCTCTTGACAAGAGGAGCTGACAGCCCCTCTCGGACTCGGATGGAGAAGCTAAAAGCTCCCCTTTGGTCACAAGTTTCCCACCTTTTCTTGATAGGTCCATCTTTTTGATGTACACCAGCGTGTGAAAGTGCACAGGGGTCTCTTCGTCCAGTGTTGAATCGCTCGCATCTTCAGACCCTTCATCGTAAACCCCACAACCAAATCATCTCACAACCTGGTTTACGTCAAACCCTCCGCCCTCAACCCCAAATCCCGGTTCAAACCCGTAACCCTAGACCCTTAACCCTTAACCCCAAAACCCCTACACCTGCAGGACACTGAGGACCTGGTTAACATCAAGCTCGACCAGCACCGAAACCAGGTGGGCAGAGTTTTGTTTTGTTTGGAGGGCTTCAATCACAGTCCCCACGCCTCCACCCAAACCGACCTGTATGACAGACGATGTCAGCGCGCCCAGTTCTCTGGGCTTGAAAAAAAAGTGCTTCTTCAAATCGACTCTGGACTGGAGTTATTGCTCAACGCGTGAGTCGCAGTGGTCCCTGGGGAGGATTTTAGTAATTAGTTTTTTTGCCGGCTCCAGCAACCACCGCTCATACCGCGCACAACCGCTCATACCAGGCACAATACACAGCGGGTATTCATGCAACGCATGCCGTTGGGCTGCTCTCGGCACGAGCTTTCCAACGCACCGCTCCACGCCCTCTCCCACTAAGTGTGGTGTTTTCTGGAAAATGGGAAATCCGGCTCGGAGCAGTATACGGCCCGCAGGGGAATCACTGGTGAGTCGGCGCGGGGGGGGGCTCAAGCCACCAAATCTCCTTCGACACTCCACGGAATTCGATGTAAACAGGCTCTCCGGGGAGCCCCTGCAGAGGGCTTTAAACCCTAGACCCTAAAACTCGCAAGGCCCTTTCCAGGCTAGCTCGTACCAAATTGGTGCCGCAGTTTGGGGGCACCCCAAGAATGCCCTCCCGCGTGCCCTCCCCCCCCCCCCCGATCGCACATGGCCTGCATACGCTACTACAAGGTTGTGCCGCACAATGTAGGCATCCGTGTGGGCTGCTTTAAACCTAAAACCCTAAAACCCTAAACATATCGCCTTGTTGAAGCTGCGCTGGGGGGGGGGGGGTGCAACCGCGATCGTCATCGTGGATTTTGCAGTCTGTGTGTGCTTTTATTTTTTTGTGTTTTAATTAATTATTCCCCAGCCGGATTTTCCTTTGACCGCGTTGACCGTTGACCTCCCGTTGACCGTCTGCCCTCAAATATAGGTCATTTGACAGCTCTTGACGAGCTCTGCCTGCCAGGGCTGTCAGACTGACAATCCACTGGATGGGTTGAGCCGTGCTGAGGGTCAAAACAAAGCCAGAATACAGCGAAATGGCTGTGTAGAGCAGGAAAGGAAATCAATGGTATGACACGGCTCGACCCGCTCCGTAGCCAGCTGGTTGGTGCGTGGGCTGTTTTGGGGGGTCTCACTGCCCACCTTTTATAAAGAGGGGCAGAGAGACTGCCGGGGCCGACACACACCGACACACACTCGCATCCCCCCCCACACACCCTCAAGCTCATCCTCCCCCCACACACACCCCACACACACAGGCACGCACCCACCCCCCACTCAACTCATCACCACACGCTCACTCACACTCAGACACACGCTCACCCCACCCACCACACTCAGCTTATCACCACGCACGCACACACACTCACACATGTACACCACCCAGCTCATCACCACACGCACGCACACATACACGTGCACACACACACACACACACACTCTCACACACACACACTCAGCTCATCACCACCAACCTCATCCCGACCACGTTTACACACACACACACACACACGCACACACACACACACACACACTCAGCTCATGTTGGTTTTCTACTTAATCCCTAGATGGGTAGAAAACTGGAGTTTCTGTCGGAAGCTACTTTGTAAGTGTGAAGTAAGAAGTACGGAGCGCCTCTTAATGGTGCTAGCACCCCAAGATTCCTATCCGTCTTCTTGGGTCGCTAGCACCGCTCCCTTTTCGGCTTCCAGTTCCGTTGTCAGCCTTTGATCTACCACCCACCCACCCTGATGAATCGTGGCGTCCCACCGACTTTTGAGTTTGAGCGAGTTAGGGAGAATGGTGCCTAGCTGCAGAGTCCGGCCGCTCGACATTGGTCGTGGGTGGTGACTGCCATGCCTTACGGCGGGTCACCATCTGCGGCCGGTGGAGGTCAGGCTCTGCCCCAAGCCGTGGCCGTTGTCACGCGTGACTGTAATCAAACGAACACTACTGAAAGGCTGAGACAGAAATCACCACCAACATCATCCCGACCACGTTCACACACAAGCACACAGACACACACATGCACACACGCACACACACACACACACACACACTCTCTCTCTCACACACACACGCACATATTCCCACACACACACCCCACACACTCAGCTCATCACCACCGACCTCATCCGACCACGTTCATACACACACACACACACGCTCACCCAGTGTGTGTGCCCGCCCACCAGCAGGGGTGCTACCCTAAACTTCGACCCTAAAACCACAAACCTTGAACAAGATAAACCCTTGAAAAAACGAAAACCCCAACCCTAAAACCACTCACCCCCCACACCACGAACAGCTCATCTCCACGACCATATCCTGACCGTGTTCACACACACACACACACACACACACACACACACACACAAACCTCATCCTGACCGTGTTTACACAAAACACACACACACACACACACCTAACATCCCCCACCCACCCCACCCCCCCACCCCCCACACACAGCTCATCACCACCGACCTCATCCTGACACGTTCGCACACGCACACACACACACACACACCTCATCCTGACCGCGTTCACACACACACACACACGCACACACACACACACCTCATCCTGACCGCGTTCACATACACGCACACCCCTGACCTCCCACACACACACACACAGCTCATCACCACCGACCTCATCCTGACCGCGCTCACACACACACACACCTAACCTCCCCCACACACACCCACACCCCACACCCCACACACAGCTCATCACCACCGACCTCATCCTGACACGTTCGCACACACACACACACACGCACACCTCATCTTGACCGCGTTCACACACACACACACACACACATACACATACACCTCATCCTGACCGCATTCACACGCACACACCCCTGACCTCCCACACACACACACACAGCTCATCACCACCGACCTCATCCTGACCGCGCTAACACACACACACACACCCCACATACCCCCCCACACACAGCTCATCACCACCGACCTCATCCTGACTGCGTTCACGTGCGCCATGGCGATCGTGACGACGATCAGCGGAATCTTTGGCATGAACCTGGACAGCGGACTGCAGGTGCGCCGCAGTCTTATATGCACGACCTTTTATGATGGATGTTATAGTCAGGGATACCTCTAGGCATATACGACCGTGCTCGGCGCGCATCGCCCAAGCACCTTAATGAGATGGCTGGCTGTTGGTGGTAGGGAACCCCAACTCGTGAATGCATGGGCGCACCCCCAGGTCCCCTACAGCAGCGGCAGCAAACGTTGATTGAAATAGGTAAGCGCATGTGGGGAAACAGAAACGCGAGGAAGGTTCATCGCCAATCGCCAAAATAAGAAGTAAATCTCCGAGCACGTCCAATAAAAGCGAGCATCTCGCGCGCGCGCCGGCGAGAGAAAACTGGTTACACAACCCGTGGTACTTCCCAAGCACCCCCGAGGGGACGCCGGGCTCACTGTATGTGCGGGGAGACGGGAAAGGGATGGAAAAGGGAAAGGCGCCGCAGGCGAGAGAGAATTGTTACACGACCTGTGGTACTTCCCAAGCACCCCCGAGGGGACGCCGGGCTCACTGTATGTGCGGAGAGACGGGAAAGGGAAGGAAAAGGGAAAGGCGCCGCAGGCGCAGGGGTCTTGCTTCCGGGGGGACGCTCAATGGCATGCGCTTGTCAACTGTCATTTTATTTTTTATGGGCGCGCACACTCTAGCAGAGCATCAACCGTCTAACGTAGCCCACCTCGCGCCGCAGTCTTATACCGTACCCAAGCTTTGCCTTTGCGGGGTCCGCTAAAGGCCTATTTATTTGGACTTTTTAAGCCTGCACGGGAGGGATTCCAACTTAATTTTGCCTTTGCGCTGCCTTTGCGCGGCCCTTGTGGGGCCTGTAGAGCGTGTCCTGACCTGGGTTCGAAGCCCGAAGGAGACTTTTTGTAAGCTTTGCGGCGCGGTTTCCGACTTCATTTCGTCCTTGCGCTGCCTTTGCGGGGCGATTTCAGACTTAGTTAGGCGCAAAGGCACAGCGTGGGTGTGGTATGCACGACCCTGTATAAGAAGTATGTCTCGTAGCCCGTCCAAAATAAGTGTGCGTCGCGCGCGCGCGCCGGCGAGAGGCCGTGCAAGCGCGCCAGCCTACCCTCCTAAAAGGATCATACACTGCCTTGTTGATCTCCAGGGACGTACTTAGGGCGTCTTATTATTATTGAAGTCTGATGGGCAGGCTGCCTTGACCAGTGCAGTGATCTCCTTTTTGACTCGCGCAACAAGACACAGCTGGTATTTCAGTCGGTCGAATGGCTGTGGACAAATCACGGTCGTGTACGCCTGAGTGTAGCGTCGATCATCAATTTGCCAAACGCCTCTAGAGCTGCCCCTGACTGTAGCCTCCATCATCAATCAGCCAAACGCCTCTAGCGGTGTCCCTGACTGTAGAGGTGTCCCTGACTGTCTCGCATCCATCATGAATCAGTCACACCAGCCTGGACAGGAAATCACTGCCTCTAGAGGCGTCCCTGACTGTAGCATCCATCATGAATCAGTCAAACCAGCCTGAACAGGAAATCACTACCTCGGCGGAACCACTGACGCGAGCTGTCCCTGCAGGTTTTACAGGTTTTACACGTACGTCTCCACGCAGGTTGATGGTCAGTTGCATGAGGCTCAGTGTGGTTTCAGAAAAAGCAGAGGCACTGTTGATGCGATTTTTACTCTGCGCTCGCTGAGCGCGGCACATGCTGAGTACAAACAATGCATGGCTGTGGCATTTGTCGACTATTCTAAAGCTTACGATTGCATAAACCGTGCGGCACTGTGGAGAGTCCTTAGATTATATAGTGTTCATCCGCACATTATTGATCTGTTGGAGGATCTTCACACCAACACCGCAGCTGCCGTGCGGCTGGCTGGGAAAATCGGGCACGAATTCCCCGTGTCGTCTGGTGTGCGACAGGGGTGCGTCATTGCTCCTGTGTTGTTCAATGTTTTTATTGACCACATAGTGAAAAAGGCGCTAGACATGATGCCAGAGGGGGCTGGCGTGTCAGTCGTGACCCGAGCCGGCGGCTCTGTGTTGTCGTCGTCGGTTGAGCGTATAGTAATGCTGATGTATGCCGACGATTTATGTTTGTTCTCGCATGACCCAGCTCAGTTGGCGCTTATGCTGAAAATCCTTGACAAAGTGTCCTCTAGCTTTGGCATGCAAATCAACGCCGCCAAGACAGAAGTGATGATTTTGCCAGCAGATTTTGACGCGGATCTGCCCACGTTTGCGCTGACTGGTGGTGAAGTGAAGACCGTCTCTGCATTTAAGTATCTAGGGAGTTGGATAACCCAGAGTGGTGGTGTGGAAAAGGAGATCGGTGTGCGTGTCGGTCGCGCGCTGGGCGTGTTTGCGTCTTTTGATAAGATTTGGGCCAGCAAGAAGATGCAAGTGCAGTCTAAGATGCGGGTTTACAACACTTTCGTGCTGCCCCACTTTCTGTACGGCTGCGAAACATGGGCCCCTACTAAAACACAACTGACTCGATTGGAGGTTGCCCACTCTTACTGCCTTCGTCGCATTCTGGGTGTACGCCTGGTCGACCGGCACAGATTAACTTATATTCGGCAGGCGTGCGACACTGAGCCAATTGAGAGGCTTGTGGCAAAGCGATCAATGCAGTGGCTAGGCCATGTGATGCGCATGCCGGCTTCTCGTCTTCCTCGTACGACTTTTGACTGCACAATGGATGTGGCTCGGCAGCAAGGCCGGCCTCCAGCCTCCTCCCGACACTATTTTCTTAAGCTACTGATTCAGCAGCTAGGCGAAACTAGTGGCACTCGTTCTGATTGGAAGACTTTTTCGGACACGGCGTTTGAGCGTGCTCAGGATAGGGTCGGGTGGAGAGCCGTGGTGTACGGTCCGGCTGCCCCTCAGGCGCCGGCCCCTCCACCACGGCGGTCAAGTAGATTGGCAAGCGCCACTTGACCCCCTATCCCCTAGAAGCAGTTAGGACCTATTTTGGAGGCGTCGCACAATAGCTCTCCTTTTTGCTCTGGGACTACACGTTGGCAGGCAGCCGGCTGGTGGCTACCGCCCCTCACAAGTAATTGTTAGGGCCAGAACTGGACTTGGGTCTAGGCGGTGGTACTAGGAGTAGAGGTAGTCTTTGCTGGAAAGCCGATGTAACTGTAACTGTAACTGTAACACGTACGCGTTAGCTGTTGTGAGGTGTAAAGAAGCAAGCCGGAGGACCCCGGGCGTGATTTAAGGTCTAGACTACACGTCTAGGGAGGCTCTACTAGGAGAGCCCGCAAGGCCACGCAAAACTCTGTCCCTGCACCCTACGTGCAGGTGGTGCCAGGCGTGTTCAACCAAGTCACCATCATCACGTGCGTCGGGTCGGTCGCGCTCTTCGGCGGCTTTGTCGTCTTTGCGTGGCGGCGCGGGCTGCTCAGCTGGTCGTGACGGTTTGCAGCTCTCAGTACGCACCCTCGGGGCGTGAGTTGAGGGAGCTCTTGTCACATCCTAACTGCCACACTAGTGTGTAGTACGACCCAGTATTTCCGTTAGCAAACCCGCAACCCGATAAAGTGCACTTTCGGGTTGAGATTGGCCAATTTGGGCTGGCGCGTCGGGTTGAGATTGCGTGAAGTTCGACCCGAAAAGTGTCAAATTTTGCATTTCCACGCCTCTTTTCGCAAGAAATCGCCTCCGCCGGATTGAGATTGGGGAGTCAGCCGTGGGGCCCGGGTTGAGCCATCGTCTCCTCGAGATCCTTAGCGGAGCCACTGGTACGACCTAGGGTGGGCCAGATGGCCCCGACGCCACTCATTGAGATCTGTAACACCAAGTACCTCGTCTCACGACTCCAAGTATCACGCTGCCTCGTTCTGATCGTGACACAGGGGAGCCACGACCGCCCCGCACGCCCTCCTCGAGGAAGGGTGTGAAGGGGGAGAGATCTCACGACGTTGGCGCCCGCTTTCGCCCAAGATACAGCACCCACATCGTCGCTGCCTTACTTGCCAGGGCTTGTTAACAGGTCGAGAGCACGGGCGTGCGCTGCCCCTCCCCTCCCAGCACCACTAGGCCAAAGGCCGCGGCAACAAACGGCACTGCGCATATGGACAGTGCAATTGCGCATTCGCGCTCGGAAGGCGTAGGCATAAAATATACACCACGAATCATGGGTGTAACACGACCCACCCCCGAAGTGTCGTCGTGCCGCAACACAGTTCTGAGAGCCACACGCAGGCCTGCAAGATCCTGTTGGATCAACGAGTAGGCTGCTGCCGCCTCCCGACCGCCCCAACTCAGCCTCCCCCCACCCCACGGCCATTACCTCATCACCATCCCCCGCACTCCCCTGGGAGGACCCCTCAATGATGCACATTATGTTCCCCCCCCACCAGCCCCCCACCCCCCCTGCCGCGTACCCCACCTGGGTTGCGAGTTCGATTCCCGTTCTGCTTTGCTCATTTTGCGACCAAGTGCGTGCAAGCATGCGAGAACCACGCTACCTGCGCGCTGCTTTTAGCTATTGGGCATCAGGCAGACAGTAAGCAGGCCGCCGCTGCAGCTAGGCACAGTGTGTGCGTGCACTGCACGCACACACATGGCATGCATGCGGCTAGCTGGCAGTGTGTGTGTGTGTGTGTGCGCATGCGGCAAGCATGCTGCAGCTAGGCAGCGTGGTGCAGAGAGGCAGGTAGTCGGTGTGCTGCACCTAAGCGGCGTGCGTGCATGCCTGCACGCAGCTACGTGCGCCTATCAGGCAGCTAGCTGGCAGCTACCAGACAAGCATCAAGCAGCAGGCAGCAGCCACATGAATCGATCGGGAGCCATTCACATAGTATTTCTTTTGCTGTGCGTCAAAACGGGGGACTGTGCTGGGGGCTGGCGGTTTTCACCAAGGCCCTTATGTGTTTGCTCTCTTAAGTCCCGCTGGAGCTTTGGAACCGAACGTGTGACCGCCGGCAGTGGATTGTAAAACTCTCATCATCATTGCTCATGGATTTTGGCTCCCTTCCAAAGGAATTCCAAACCCCTGGTGTGACCCAGGTGGGAGCTAAACATTTCAGCGAATCAAATCTCAAAACAACAAAGATTTCCGTTACTTCGAGGATGCCCACAGGATAACCCAAGATTTTCGTTACTTCGAGGATGCCAACTGGATAACCCAGCACTCATCACATCCCAGCCCCGCTCGCAATAAGCGCTAGACCAGGCGACATGCCGCCAGCAAAACACGCACGCCTGTCTTGGCAGCTTGCGTGCGCGGCGCTACTCTTCCTCCTGCTTGGAACGGTACATGGAACGGTACATGGAACGAGCACGGTTAGCATCGACTGCGTGGCTCGATTGGTTCGGGACATTCTTGCCGCGACCAAGAACGTCGTCAGGCAAGCAAACGTTGCTTGTGTGTGTACGCTGCATCAGGCTGTGAGGTTGGCCCACTTTCGTAGAGACAGCAGGCAGCGAGGAGGGGAGGGGAGGAGACTGGAGGGGAGGGAAGGGGAGGGGGGGGGGAGGATGTGCAGTACCCCTTGTTGGGTTGGGCCTGGGTTGTCCTCATGCGCATGCACCACCACCTCACCACCACCTTGCCACCTGTCAGGAACACACTGATGTGCTGTGAGGAGGACCTGTGCCTGTTCCTGACACCACCTCAATCCAACACATTGCAGCGCGGAAGACAAGTACAGCGCAGTGGCGAGTGTCGTGAATGGTTTTGTGGAGAGCTGCACGGGGGGCTTTGAGGAGCACAGCGGAGGCTTCAACGTGAGTGCGCGCACGCAAGCATGGGCGGTCTGCTCAGGCCTGCCAGTTTTTGCATGTGCGCTGAAAACTCGAGTGTGAGGTAGGGCCAAGAAGTCTAGGGGGCTCTACTAGGAGAGCTCGCGAGGCCGCGCAAGCGCCAGCCGACCAATAAGTAGAGAGGCTCGCCAAGTTCTTCCTGTTCCTGCCTCTTTCAACTAAGATTGCTCCAACAATGCATCGCCTGCAAAAGTGGAAGCACGCTCAGATCCAAGCACGCATCCGCACACAAGGATGCGCACAAGCGCACGCACACGCACGCACGCGCGCGCATGCACCCCTCTGGCTGCAACAGCATGCATGCTGTGAACGCGCTCTCCTTCACTGAGAGAGGACTCTGGCTATCCTAGGCCCATCCCAGGTCACAACCTCACTGCGGGGCTAGCTGGGGCTTGGCTTGTGGGACCGCACAAACCCGGCACCCGCGCGTTTCTAACCACGCTTGTCCTCGCGCGTGCCGCAGCCGCTGCATGTCCTGGTGCCAAGTTTGGAGGAGGATATGAAGCGCATCACCTCAGATTTCCAGGAGAGCACGGGGTACAAGGTGCGGTTGTCTAGCCAATCAGACGCGTGCATGCACGCTGCATGCGTGCCCAACTGCAGCAAACTGAAACAGCGCATGCCAGTGATGCCCTTAGCGCCCCCGCAGCCCCCGCCACGGGGGCTAACCTTGAACTTGGAGGGAGACTGCGGAGGTGGCGAATCGAGGGATTCCCGCTCAGAGAAGTGTGAAATTCGACTTTTTCACACACTTTTCCGGGGAAAACACGGCGCTTGCGGGAGCAATTTGGGGCCTTCCCTCCAATGTTGCGGGGGAAAACCGTACCTGCTTGGTTTCTTCAAGGACACTATTACGTATGTGATCAAACCAGTGATTTTGTTTTCAGTTTCTTTAGTTACTGTCTGAGAGCCAGCGCGCGGACCAACGTCCCGTTGGCCGTCTTGACCACTGCCTTAGCATTGACCGTTGACCATCAAATATAGGTAGTTTTCAAGCGTTTGACGAGATCCATCTGGTGCAATCGTCAGACCATCAAGAAACTTGGTTGTTCGAGCTCTATCCGATGGGATCGTCAGTAGCAAAATGGCTCCCAATGGCTCCCAGGAGCCCAAAACAAAAATTGCCGGATCTAGCGGCGTGATGCATTGTCACGGGTGCTGGTTACGCAGATGGGTGGTCTAGCAGCAGTGCCTTAGAAAGGCCGCCGAGCGGCTCCCAGGCGCGGCCTCATCAAGCCAAGCCGGTAAACCAACACCTCTAACCCAGGTCACACACACCTCCAACACAGGTCATTGTGGAACCTGTTGAACTCAACGACATCGTGCGGGAGTTGATATTCACAGAGCACACATCACCGCTTGCCTACAACGGGTGGCTCGCATCTGGGTTGGCAGTTGTTGATCTTGTCACCAAGACTACACTGGTTGATCCAATTGACTCGTTCATAGCAAGTGACACCAAGATCCAATGATCCGACGTTACCGAGTGAGTGTGCACGTGCGTGTTTGTGCGTGTGTGCGAGTGCGTTTGTGGGCCACGTGTGCATGCATCTGCGTGCGAGCACATACTGCGCATCTCCTGTCCGCTACTTATGAAAAACGTTCACGCCCTGCCCATACACAGGTATGTGCGTGAGATCAGCAGCACGTACGGCGGAGCAACCATCGGAGTGCCCATCAGCGGCAAGCCCTTGTCACTGAGCTACCGCCGTGACGTGTTCACTGCAGCAAACCTCAGCGTACCCAACACCTGGTGAGATGAGCAATTCAGGCTGTGCGCCTGCTCCCCTGGTCATGTGTTTGCGTGTGTAGGAGAGAGAGGCAGAGAGTAAGATAGTGTGGGGCAGATCCCTCAGGTGGTGGGTGGCAGAGTTGGACCCCTCGGGTGGTGGGCGCCGCAGAATGGTGTCAGTTGCCGAGCTCTCTTACTCATCCAGTGCATCCTTTCTTGTGCCACCATTTCAGGGAGGACATGGTGTTGGCCGCGCAGATTCTGAACTCAACCGACTTTAATGCGGACGGCACGACGGACTTCGCGCTGTGCTGGCAGCTGACCGAGTGTGACTGGGATGGGCTGTAATTTTGGCGACCATGACGCAGGCGGCTGGCCCCCAGACGGGCTTTCTGTGGGACCCAGAGACCATGGCGTCGCTCGGTGGTACAGTGGCGATGACGCGGACGATGGAGCTTATTCAGGAGCTGCTGCCATACTCCGCCACCAGCTGCGGGTATCCCAACCCACATTTCATGGAGGGCACGTGTGCGGTCACCATCGCGTTGGATTCACTGTTCAAGGGTGTATCGCTCTTCACACCCATGAGGATTGGCACAGCCATGGTGCCTGGCTCAACGCGGGTGTTGAACAGGCAGACCGGCCTTCTGGAGGAGTGCACGCCTGTGCTGTGCCCACACGCAATGCTTGAGCGCACCTACGACGGCGGCGAGGTGCTGGTCAACCGTGCACCGCACTTTAGCTTTGGAGGCTTCTCTGGCTTTGTCAATTTCCACCAAGGCCGTTCACGCCAGGACGTGATGTACGCCTTCTGGAGCTTCATGTCCGAGCCCATCTACAGCAAGCACTTGGTCATGACATCATCGTTCATCGGGCCGTACCGCAAGTCCCACCTGGGCACGAATAAACAGAGCCTCGTCGCCTGGACCGACCTCGGATACAACGAGGTTGTCACCCACGACTTCCTAACGACCGTCGACAACTCGCTCAAGCATGCCAGCTTTGTCCCTGACCTGCGCATGCTCGGCGGCCAAAGCTACTTGGACACGCTGTACACCGCGCTCCGCAACACGGCTGCCGGCATGGCGCCCGCCCAGATCACCGCCAACGTGCTGGCTGAGCATACCGCCATCCTAGCTAGCAGCGGCCGGCGTGACGTAGTGCAGGAGACGCTGCGGTCCGGCCTGGGCATCCCTGCCGCGTTGCCCCCATCCCCACCCTCCACCTTGGTGACCGTCCCACAAGCGGACAACACGCACCTCGCAATCATCCTCGGTGTCGTCATCCCATTCATTTTCGTGCTCTCGGCACTGCTCATTGTCTGGTTCATCGTTGTGCGCCACAGGTGCGCCCATATGAGAGTATTGCGCGTTAAGCACCAACTGCGTTGTGTGGTTGTGTTGTCGTGTTGCGGCGGCGGGGGCGTTGGTGCGATGGCGTGGCGGCGCGTGTCGCGTGTCCCGATCGATTCATGTTGCTGCTGCCTAGCTGCTTGCTGCTTGTCTGGTAGCTGCCAGTTAGCTACCTGATCGATGCACGCAGCTGCGTGCAGACACACACGCACGCCGCTAAGCTGCAGCACACCGATTTCCACACGACTTCTAACTAACTATCTACATTGCTGCAGGTCCCCTCCAACAGCTTCAAAGCTGCAACAACACCCCACACCAACTTCCTGCTCGCCTCGCTCCTTGTGCTGTGCCACAGGAGGCGATCACTGTTTGGAGGGCTCTTGGCGCCGCCGCCAGGCGAGGGCACCACACTTGTCGTGACGGACATCATGAATTCTACGCCGCTCTGGGAGACTCTGGCGCCGGGCGTCATGGAGCGCGCAGTCGAGACTCACAACGCAGTCGTACGTAAGGCTCTGGGCGAATGAAGCGGCTACGAGCAGGCAACGGAGGGCGACTCGTTCCTGCTCGCGTTCCACACTCAGTGCGAAGCGCTGGCGTTTTTGATGCAGCTGCAGGCGAGCCTGTTGGAGGCAGCATGGGAGCCCGAGCTGCTTCAACACCCACTTTGCGTACCCGTGAAGATGGGGCCAAGCGCAGCGCTGCAGGGAGCCGGCGGCAGCGACGGCCGCTTTGCGCTGCTGCGAGCTGCCCGGCTCCTTCCCAACCTGGCCAACCTGCCCCAGGGAGATGACGCTTCTAACAGCAACTTGTGCTCGGTTGATCTGGGGCCTTCGGGCAACTTGTTAAGGAGCACCTCATGGGGCGGCAGCACGCAGCCACAGTGTTTCCTCGCTGACTCGTACTCAACACTGGCGGAAGTCGGGTTGGCAACGTCCTACCACACAGGCGTACCGACGTCGCGCGTCAGTGTCGACCATCATGTCGCCAACCACACCACGTTCCCCCTCAATGAGCACGGCTTGCACGGCGACTCCCATACAAGGAACGGCGCGGTGAAGGATGACCCAGCAAGCACGTGGCAAATGAGCAAAGCGCACGAGCTGCTGCAGTCTCTGCACGCATCGGCAACGGAATTCGATCCAACACGCAGCTATTGGAGGACTGGGTCTGTGAACTCGTTCACGTCGCGTGGCGTCACACCTGCGGCCTGCACGATGGCCGAGTTCATGCGGCTGGTGTCAGAGGGCGACCTCGAAGCCGCGACCGAGGTTGACAGGCAGGTCACGGTGTTCAAGGTGCGGGCCATCATTGAGAGCTTTGTATACACATAGGAGTGTCCTCCTAGTAAAGAGCCGCAAAACAAACGGTACAGTAAAGCGCCGCACTGCCGGCGGGCAACACATCGCGTGTGCCCCCTTCCCCGTTGACCCTCCCCTCCTCAACCTGTTTGACTCCCCCCTGTCCACAGGGCCTCCGAATGCGCATCGGCATGCACTCTGGCGTGCAAGATGTCCACGTGGAGCGCAACGTCACGTCCGGTGAGCCGGATGCAGTCCTGCCAAGAACCTCTAGAGCCGACTGACTTGCTGCCACCTCCGCCCGCCTCGCCCTCCCATGTGGGCTGTGCACCTGTATGCTTGACCCATATCATCTTGAGCTCAGGCAGGGACTCAGTTCACAAATGATCTTGTTTTGCCGCTCACCACGTGCCCCGCGCCGCATGCACAACATGCGCAGGGCGCGTGTACTTTGGTGGGATGCCGCTAGCTCTGGCAAAGGCCGTGGGAGATGCGGGTGAGTATGCGCCGGGGTGAGGCCGCGTGGCAGGAACGCGAAGGGTTTAGCCCAGCAGCAGGCGAACGACCTCGACGTGCCCGCCCCTAGCCGCCCGCACCAGCGCCAGTCCCTCCTGGCAACTGGCGCGCGGGGCAGCCTCGGGCCAGCCCAGCAGCAGGCGCACGACCTCGACGTGCCCGCGCGCAGCGGCCCACACCAGCGCCGCGCCCCCGCGACAGTCGGCGCGCGGGGCAGCCGATGGCCAGCCCAGCAGCAGGCGCACGACCTCGACGTGCCCGCGCTCAGCCGCATGCACCAGCGCCTCGCTATCGCGACAGTCGGCGCGCGGGGCAGCCGATGGCCAGCCCAGCAGCAGGCGCACGACCTCGATGTGCCCGCCCGCAGCGGACTGCACCAGCGGCTCGTCCCCGCAGTCCGCTGCGGGCGGGGCAGGCTCGTGCCAGCCCAGCAGCAGGCGCACGACCTCGATGTGCCCGCCCGCAGCGGACTGCACCAGCGCCCGGACCCTGCCACAGTCGGCGCGCGGGGCCGCCTCGGGCCAGCCCAGCAAGCCCAGCAGCAGGCGCACGACGTCGATGCGCCCGCACGCAGCGGCCGCCACCAGCGCCAGGCCATCCTGGCAATTGGCGCGTGGAGCGACGCCGTCCTGCTTCCGCAGCAGGTGCGTAACCGCGCTCGTGCTGCCCAGTCGTGCTGCTCCCACCAGCGCCCGATCGCGCGAGCCGTGGAAGGCCACCAGCAAGGCAGCGAGGGGGGCGGCACCCCTCGCCATGACGGCTGCGCGCCAGCCCCGACACACGGACGTCGCAGAGTGCACCGCCAGTCCCCCACCCAGCCTCCACGCACACCCCATGACGAGGACGTTCGTGAGCAAATCGGGAGGGAGCTCGTGCACGAGCTCGTGCCAGGTCATCTCGCGGCGGTCGCCGCCCATTTTGTGCTGTCTGCTTGCGAGTGGCGTTACATGGCGTCCGTGGTTACACTTTTATATACCATGACACCGACCGACCGACGACCCCGACGGGACCCTGCCCCCGTCCACAGATTTCAGAGGATGCGTGGATTCTCAAGTATGTCGGTTTTCACATTGAGTCCAAAATCAGACTCTCTATGAAATTCAGCCAACTTCTGGTTTTTAGGATTTCCACAGATTTCAGAGGATGCGTGGATTCTTATCGGTTTTCACATTCGGTCCAAAATCAGACTCTCTATGAAATTCAGCCAACTTCAGGTTTTTAGGATTTCCACAGATTTCAGAGGATGCGTGGATTCTCAAGTATGTCGGTTTTCACATTCAGTCCAAAATCAGACTCTCTATGAAATTCAGCCAACTTCTGGTTTTTAGGATTTCCACAGATTTCAGAGGATGCGTGGATTCTCAAGTATGTCGGTTTTCACATTCAGTCCAAAATCAGACTCTCTATGAAATTCAGCCAACTTCAAGTTTTTAGGATTTCCACAGATTTCAGAGGATGCGTGGATTCTCATCGGTTTTCACATTCAGTCCAAAATCAGACTCTCTATGAAATTCAGCCAACTTCAAGTTTTTAGGATTTCCACAGATTTCAGAGGATGCGTGGATTCTCAAGTATGTCGGTTTTCACATTCAGTGCAAAATCAGACTCTCTGTGAAATTCAGCCAACTTCTGGTTTTTAGGATTTCCACAGATTTGAGAGGATGCGTGGATTCTCAAGTATGTCGGTTTTCACATTCAGTCCAAAATCAGACTCTCTATGAAATTCAGCCAACTTCAAGTTTTTAGGATTTCCACAGATTTCAGAGGATGCGTGGATTCTCAAGTATGTCGGTTTTCACATTCAGTGCAAAATCAGACTCTCTGTGAAATTCAGCCAACTTCTGGTTTTTAGGATTTCCACAGATTTGAGAGGATGCGTGGATTCTCAAGTATGTCGGTTTTCACATTCAGTCCAAAATCAGACTCTCTATGAAATTCAGCCAACTTCTGGTTTTTAGGATTTCCACAGATTTCAGAGGATGCGTGGATTCTCAAGTATGTCGGTTTTCACATTCAGTCCAAAATCAGACTCTCTGTGAAATTCAGCCAACTTCAAGTTTTTAGGATTTCCACAGATTTCAGAGGATGCGTGGATTCTCAAGTATGTCGGTTTTCACATTCAGTCCAAAACCAGACTCTCTATGAAATTCAGCCAACTTCTGGTTTTTAGGATTTCCACAGATTTCAGAGGATGCGTGGATTCTCATCGGTTTTCACATTCGGTCCAAAATCAGACTCTCTATGAAATTCAGCCAACTTCAAGTTTTTAGGATTTGCACAGATTTCAGAGGATGCGTGGATTCTCATCGGGTTTCACATTCTATCCAAAATCAGACTCTATAAAATTCAGTCAACTTCAGGATTCCAGGATTCCAGGATTCCAGGATTCCAGGATTCCGCAGATTTCAGAGGATGCGTGGATTCTCAAGTATGTCGGTTTCACATTCAGTCCAAAATCAGACTCTCTATGAAATTCAGCCACCCGTACGCCGTGCGCGCGACGGAGGCCGTACGTGTTGCCGCCGATCGCGGCCGCACGCAAGGCGTTCGATGGCGTATGTGGTTACACTTTTCTATACCACTCCGACACAATGCGTGAGCTCGAGCTCACCCGCCGAATCCCTCCAGCAGGCGCACGACCTCGACGTGCCCGCGCTCAGCCGCTCGCACCCGCGCCTGGCCATTCTGGCAACTGGCGCGCGGTGCGTGTTCGGGCCAGTCCAGCAGCAGGCGCACGACCTCGATGTGCCCGCGCTCAGCGGCATACACCAGCGCCTGTCCCTCCTGACAGTCGGCGCGCGGGGCAGCCTCGTGCCAGCCCAGCAGCAGGCGCACGACCTCGAGGTGCCCCCACCCAGCGGCATACAGCAGCGCCAGGCCCCCCCGGCAGTCGGCGCGCGGGGCGGCCTCGTGCCAGCCCAGCAGCAGGCGCACGACCTCGATGTTCCCGCTCCGAGCCGCCTCCACCAGCGCAGTGCCCCCGCCGCAGTCGGCGCGCGGGGCGGCCTCGTGCCAGCCCAGCAGCAGGCGCACGACCTCGACGTGCCCACCCATGGCGGCAAACAGCAGCGCCAGGTCCCCCCGGCAGTCGGCGCGCGGGGCGGCCTCGTGCCAGCCCAGCAGTAGGCGAACGAGCTCGAGGTGCCCGCCCTCAGCCGCATTGGCCAGCGCCAGTCCGTCATGGCAGTCGGCGCGCGGGGCAGCCTCGGGCCAGCCCAGCAGCAGGCGAACGATGTCGATGTGGCCACCCCCAGCGGCCTCCACCAGCGCCATCCCCCCCCTGCAGTCGGCGCGCGGGGCAGCCTCGTGCCAGCCCAGCAGCAGGCGCACGACCTCGATGTGCCCGCCCTCAGCGGCCTCCACCAGCGCAGTGCCCCCCAGACAGTCGGCGCGAGGGGCGGCCTCGTGCCAGGTTAGCAGCAGGCGCACGACCTCGAGGTGCCCGCCCTTAGCGGCCCGCACCAGCGCAAGGCCCTCCATGCAGTCGGCGCGCGGCGCAGCCTCGTGCCAGCCCAGCAGCAGGCGCACGACCTCGAGGTGCCCGCCCTTAGCGGCATGCACCAGCGCCAGTCCCTCCATGCAATCGGCGCGCGAGCCGACTCCGTCCTGCCCCTGGCCTGGCTCGAGCAGCAGGTGCGTCACCACGCTCGTGCTGCCCAGTCGTGCTGCTCTCACCATCGCCCGATCGCGCGAGCCGTGGACGGCCACCAGCAAGGCGGCGAGGGGTGCCGCCCCGCTCGCCGTGATGGCTGCGCGCCAGCCCCGACACACGCACGTCGCAGAGTGCACCACCCCCCTACCCAGCGTCCACGCACCGACCGCGACGAGGACGTTCGTGAGCAGCTCGGGAGGGAGCTCGTGCACGAGCTCGTGCCAGGTCATCTCGCGGCGGTCCGCCCGCCCGCCCGCCCGCCCGCCCGACCGACCGCCCGCCCGACCGCCCATTTTTGTCTGCTTGCGCGAGTGGCGAGCCGGAGTGAAGGGGTGAGGAAGAGTCGTTGGATTGGTTACACTCTTATTGGATTGGTTACACTCTTATTGGATTGGTTACACTCTTATACACCAGTGTTCACATGAAACGGAACACAAAACAATGTACGGGAATACACTCTCCCAATCAAGGCCCGCCTCCAGCGTCTCTGGATTTGCCCCATTCACTTTGTTTTAATTGATCTCTTTCAACCCGCGGGCGCACGAAGGGTCGTGGGCGTCCGAGGCCACAGATCTCCATCACGTGCAGGCGAGCGATCGTCACGGCAGCGTGCGCATCTCGGTCCAAGAACAGGCGGCGTTCTGGAGAGAATCGCAGGCCTCGAACCTCGATGGGGGTGCCTTTCGCACGCCACGCCGCAGCTGCCAAATGGCTCGTGACGCTGCCAGCGCTCACGCCCACTCCGTCGCGCTTCCGGTACACCGCCGTCTTGCGCTCCCCAGTCTCCCACTCGAATGCAGTCGTGCGGAACTCGTCTACCACCGTCACATTCGACGCTCCAAATATGCGCTTGCACGCCTGGTACGCACCTGTTGTCGGAACAGCCACCTCACCGCGACCGGACGATGGCATCGTAGCGTACGCTGATCCGTACGCGATGCAGCGCCGGTCGGCTTTTGGGAACAGCTTCTCAAGGCCGCGCTTCACGCCTCCCCAGAAGCGGTCCAACACGCTCCTCTTGCCGATGTAGCGCTGGAACGCGTCCCGAGACTCCCGACGCTTGAGCGCGTGCTCCCACCACTGGCGGCGAACAATCGCGTACTTTTCCGCGTATGCCTTCACGTCTATCGATGACGCTGTCCGCAGCGCACTGGTGTCGACGGCTTCCTCGTCCTCGTCGTTGTCCTCACCATTGGCGGCATCTCCACCTAGGTTTCGCCACGCGGGCTGGAGAGCCGCATCTCGCTGATGCTTCAGCCGGTCCTGCTTCTTGATGCCAGCGTCTGTGTAGTACTGACCACGCGACAGCTTCCAAACGTGGTGCTTGCCATTTTCGTCCAGAACAGCCACCGTCGCGATGGTGGTGCGACCCGGGTCGTTGCCTGCGACGATCGTCGAGCAACCAGCCGCACCAGACACCGACGTTGGTAGATGGCGGTCGTACGTCTCGGCGACCACCACCTTGTCTCTTGGCCGCTTCTTGGTACCGGACGCCGGCTTCTCCGTCTCGGGCACTGTCTTGGAAAACTGCAGGCTGACAGACACCCCGTCCGTCGTGATTGCGCCATCAAACGACCACCCACTGCTCGTGCGGCCAGGCATCTGCCGCCCGAAAAGGGAGCGGCAGATTGCTGCTTTGGACGCAATGTGTCTCGACTTGTACTCATCGGATTTCTTGTCTTCAGTAAGCTTCTCCTTGTGTTTCTTGCGAAGCTCTGGAAGCTCCTTCTTGTACGCGACCATCGAATCGTCGTACGCCCCCTGCACAACGACTCTGCGCTCGGTGCAGCCGACGCACTTATGACGCGACGAGCCAAGCTGCTGGCAGCCGACGCAGCGTTTCTCATTCCGCGTCGGTGCGATGGGTTTCTTTTGCGCTTCTGGGAGCGCAGTTGACACAATGCTCTTGTACGCGACGACTTCTTTCGACTCGGGGAACATACGGCATGCTAACTCCACCAGGGAGGTAGTGTCGAGGTGGATGTGCTGCCGGTGGACACTGAACACCGGCGACAGCGCCAGACGCTTCTTTTTCAGTGATGTGAACTGCTTCTGCATCCAGAAGTTGAACATGAAGAGGTCGTGGAAGTCGAGGCGTTTGCCGTAGTCGTCAAACATGTAGGAGGTGCCATCCATGCCCAGGCAGTCGCGCACGCCCAAAACGTGATCTGACGCCCACATCGGTAGATCTGCCACATCCGGAGCGCGCATGCCTCGGATCTTGGACACCAGATCCGAGCACAGCTTCTTCTTCTCGTCACCGACCCCATACTCCATAACGATCGCTTTGGTGAGTCGAGCGATTCGAGGCACCAGGGGCCGCCACGCGTTGTTCTTAACAGCCGTTGCGAACGTGATGGCAGAGTATGTGGATGGACGGCTGACGAATTCAAAGTCGTCGTCCACGTCGCCGTCGAGCACTGCCGACGATGAGATGACCTCCCAGTCGTCAGCGGATACGATGGCTTTGACGTCGAGTATCAGCCACTTTCGCCAGTAGCAGCCATTTGTGGCTTCCATCATGAGGTTGGGAATGTGCTCTCCACGCTCCGCCATCGCTGTCAGGTAGTACAACATCCCGATGCTAGCCTGGCGCATCATCCTGCTCAGGGAGTCGACGCACTTGTCGACGAACGTGACAAACTCCCGGCACTTATCGGGTGGCATGTCGAGCGTCTTCGCCAGCGCGCACTTCACGACAGAAGTAACAGTCGACGTCTTGACAGGAACTGCGCTTGTCGACGCGTCAGTCACCTCGTCGGTCACCTCGTCGGTCACCTCGTCGGTCACCTCGTCGGTCACCGCGTCGGTCACCGCGTCGGTCACCGCGTCGGTCACCTCGTCGGTCACCTCGTCGGTCACCTCGTCGGTCACCTCGTCGGTATCGTCATCTCTCATCTCATTTCCATTGCATATATGACATTGCTTTATACCTAGGTGTTCCGTTTCAGATGAACACTCTTATATACCATGACCCCGACCGACGACACACAGCGCGTGAGCTCGAGCCTCACCCCCCGAATCCCTCCAGCAGGAGGACGACATCGTCGTGCCCGCCCTCAGCGGCATGCGCCAGCGCCCGTCCCTCCTGGCAATCGGCGCGCGGGGCCGCCTCGTGCCAGCCCAGCAGCAGCAGCACGACCTCGATGTGCCCGCCCCCAGCCGCCATCACCAGCGCCTGGCCCCCGTTGCAGTCGGCGCGCGGGGCGGCCTCGGGCCAGCCCAGTAGCACGCGCACGACCTCGATGTGCCCGCGCCCGGCGGCCAGCACCAGCGCCCAGCCCTTGAGGCAGTCGGCGCGCGGAGCGTGCTCGTGCCAGCCCAGCAGCAGGCGCACAACCTCGATGTGCCCGCCCCTAGCCGCAAACAGCAGCGGGTCTCCCTCCAGGCAGTCGGCGCGCGGAGCGTGCTCGTGCCAGCCCAGCAGCAGGCGAACGACCTCGATCTGCCCGCCCCCAGCGGCCCGCACCAGCGCCGCGCCCTCGTCGCAGTCGGCGCGCGGGGCAGCCTCGGGCCAGCCCAGCAGCAGGCGCACGACGTCGATGTGCCCGCGCTCAGCGGCCCGCACCAGCGCAATGCCCTCGTCGCAGTCGGCGCGCGGGGCAGCCTCGGGCCAGCCCAGCAGCAGGCGCACGACGTCGATGTGCCCGCGCTCAGCGGCGTTCACCAGCGCCTCACCCTCGTTGCAGTCGGCGCGCGGGGCGGCCTCATGCCAGCCCAGCAGCAGGCGCACGACCTCGAGGCGCCCTTCCGCAGCCGCCTGCACCAGCGCCAGGCTATCCTGGCAATCGGCACGCGGGGCGGCCTCGGGCCAGCCCAGCAGCAGGCGCACGACCTCGGTGTGCCCGCCCTCAGCCGCCTGCAGCAGCGCCTGGCCCCCGTTGCAGTCGGCGCGCGGGGGGACTCCGTCCTGCAGGTGCCCCTCGATGTGCCACCCCAGCAGGTGCGTCACCACGCTCGTGCTGCCCAGTCGTGCTGCTCTCACCATCGCCCGATCGCGCGAGCCGTGGCCGGCCACCAGCAAGGCGGCGAGGGGTGCCGCCCCGCTCGCCGTGATGGCTGCGCGCCAGCCCCGACACACGGACGTCGCAGAGTGCACCACCCCCCCACCCAGCGTCCACGCACCGACCGCGACGAGGACGTTCGTGAGCAACTCGGGAGGGAGCTCGTGCACGAGCTCGTGCCAGGTCATCTCGCGGCGGTCGTCGCCCATTTTAGTCGACCTGCGCCTGCGCAAAGCATAGATGGCGTCCGTGGTTACACTTTTATATACCATGACACCGACGTGCCCGCACCAAGCGGCCATCGCCAGCGCCATGAAGTGGACGGATGGCTCGGCCGCTTCGACCGTGTCGACCGTGTCGACCGTGTCGACCGTGTCGACTCGACGGGCGATGTCTGACGCGGATGTGTGTAGGGTCACCCCACAACTTTTGTGGTACGTGATCCCGGACATGGGCCAGGTCGTGTTCTACCTCGCGCCGATGGAAGACGGCGACGAGTGCGACGAGTGCGACGAGTGCGACGAGTGCGACGAGTGCGACGGTGGCGACGGTGGCGACGGTGGCGAATGAGTGGCGACCCATAAAAATATTTGCGTTCCCAAATGTGAAAAAATTGGTCGTGTCATGTACGCTTACATTCCATCTCCCTCTGCAGCGACACTCAGTGGCCACCACGACATCGCTGGGATGGATCAAACCATGTCGTCCCGCATCATCTCTACATGGCTGGAGTGCGCGTCCATCTGGGCTCCCCGCGGCCGTCCCTGGGGGGTCGCGTTGGAACCCGATGGATTTGTGGTGACCATCACCCTCGAAGAGGACGCGACAGACGATGACGTAGATGTAGAAGCGCGCCTGCCGATCCGATTGTATCAGCACGAGCCCGACGTGGTCGCCGCGGACAACTGGATGCGCGAGAAGTACGCGCCCGACGCGCCGCCGCTCCTGCTCGTCTCGCTCGTAATGCTGCATGAGGTGCTGAAGTTAGCCTACGACAAATGCGGCGCGATCACTCCTCTGCAACTGGCGAAGCAGCTCGTCGGATCCGCGGAGGACGACGCACCGTGCGTGCGCGACGCCCTCGTGCTCGTGAACACGCTGATCACCCTCATCTACTGGCAAAACGAAGGCACGGACGCGCACGGACGGGGAGCTTGCAAAGCAAGCACCGTGCGCCGCGCCGTCGCAGTCGGCATGAAGGCCGGCCTATGTGGCAGGCTGCGCCTGCGAAGCGGAATGTGCTACGCCCTGCCGACAATTGCCGGGTCCAAGCGGACGGGGGGTGAGGACCCCCAGTCCGGACCCGGGTCCAAGCGCGTGGTGAGCGGCGAGAGCGGGCTGCGCAGCTACCCGTGAGCACCCAGCGGCGCGATCGACGCGATCGGCGCGATCGGCGCGATCGGCGCGATCGGCGGCGCACACCCTTTTTTGTCGCCCATGACGTGGACGTTGGTGAGCAATTCGGGAGGCTGCGTTCATCCTGTTTGTTTTTTTGCCAAGCACGTGGTAAAGAAGAGATGGCGCCCCACGACGTGAAGAGGCTCCCAGACAAGATGACCGATTCGGAGAAAAAGAAGGTCAAGAACGACAACAAGGCAAAGGCCAACCCCAAGCTAGCCGCCGAGAAGAAGGAGAAGAACGACGCTTGCCGCGAGCGCCGCGCCGCCACCGGGTCGACCAAGGAGTTCAAGTAGTCCGCCCTTTTGACGGCGACCGTCCGCGTTGACCGTCTTCCGCGGCCCTGTCCCTGTCGGCGGCGTACGCCTCGTACCCGTCGATCCCGTACGACACTCCAAACCACGGCGAGGCTGCGATGTACCCGAGGCACCCGAGGCACACGACTGGCACGTACGCGATGCAGCTCCCAACAAACGCCGCGAGTCTTGACAACATGCGGAGTCACTACGCATTTAACCTTTAAACGGAGAACGCCTGCGTCACGCCCGCGCCAGCGTCACACCAGCGCCAGCGCCAGCGTCACACCGCCATGGGCGCCTCGATCGCGGGGTGGTGCAGGTACGCCACCACCTCGAAGTCGCGGTCGACGTCCATGTCCTCGACGCGCACGTCTGGCCCGCACAGCACGCGGAACGCCGGCGACGGCATCGGGTCGCGCTCGAGCTGCCGCGCGGCCTGCTCCACGTGGTTGAGGTAGATGTGCGTGTCGCCCGTGCTCACGACGAGCTTGTGCGGCGACGCGCCGATCTGCGCCGCCACGATGTGCGTGAGCATCGCGTAGCTCGCGATGTTGAACGGGAGGCCGAGGAAGACGTCGCTGCTGCGGCAGTACACGGAGCACGACAGCGTCGGCGTGCTCCCGGGCTCGGTCGCCGGGGCCCGGCGGTCGGGCGCGACGAAGAACTGGACCGCGATGCCGTGGCAGGGCATGAGGACGCAGCGGTCGACGACCGACGGGTCGAACGTCGTCAGGAGGTGGCGCCGCGAGTACGGCTCGCGCTTGAGCCCCTCGATGACGCGCTGGAGCTGGTCGACCTCGCCGTCGCGAAAACGCCGGAACGACGCGCCGTAGAGCGGCCCCGTCTCGCCCTCGGGGTAGTCCCGGAGCCCGCGCGCGTCGAGGAACGCCCGGGTCGTGTTGCCGCGCCAGATGTTGACCCCCTGGGCCTCGAGGATCTTGCTGTCGGTCTCGCCCCGCAGCATCCACAGCAGCTCGCGCAGGCACGACTTCCACGCGAGGCGCTTGGTCGTGAGGAAGGGCACCGTGCCGCGCGACAGGTCGAACGTCATCTGCCGCCCGAACACGGCGCGCGTGCCCGTGCCGGTGCGGTCCGGCCGGTCGTCGCCGTTCAGGAGGATGTCGCGCATCAGCGCGTGGTACGGCGCGTCGTGGTGGACGAACTCGGGAAGGATGTCGCCTCCGCCCCCCGCGGGGCTCCCGCGAGCGGGCGCGTCCGTCCCGGCGTTGAGGAGCACGCACCCTTCGATCAGCCGCGCCATCGGCGACATGGACGCCGGCAACGGGGCGGGGTGGCGCCGCTTGTACGTCACGAAGCGGTAGTGGCACTGCGCCTCGTCGCTGTAGGCCCGGTCGCCGTACGACGCGATCTCAAACGCCTGGAGGCGGTCGACCGGGAAGAACCGGTCGCACCCCTCGTACTCCTCTTCCACGACGGTCGCGTACACGGTGTCGACGATATCGACGGCGTGGGCATACACGATTTCGCCGCCGACGTAGTAGAACGCCTCGTCGGCGACCACTGAGGGTCTGTCTCTCCCCGATGGGACTTCGCCACGCTGCCAGCTTCCATGCTCGACTGGAAGAACGAAATCACGGGTGCCGCCAACCCGATCGCGGACTGGCTGGAGAAGCACGTGGAGGTCACGGGGGACCCTAGCGACACGGTTTGGCTGGGAGACCTAAAGTCGCTCTGGAAGGAGACGCACTTTGGCGCCGACGCCAAGGTGCTCGACGCCAAGCTCGTCAAGGCATTTTTTGCTACGAATGCGACAGTCGAGTTCAAGGACGTCGTGCAGGTCAAGTCAGAAAGGGAAGATGGTAGTGTGGTCAAGGTTCTGAAGCGAAGTGTTTTCAGGGGTGTACGGCACATCCCGATCTGATTTACAATTTTACAGTTTACAACCCGTATTGCCTATCGGTGATTTTTACTTCGGTGGAAAATTAGAATACAACTTATGTCTGTACCTAAAAAAGTGTTGTAAACCTGTAAACGTTGTAAATCTGTAAACATCTGAGAATGATTCAGGATGATGGCGAATTCTGATGCTTGGATTACGCGCAGAGCGAAGACGACGAGCGGTTGGTTGGGATACCTGGAAGGAGACACTCAGGTGGCAGACGCCGAGGTGCTCGACGCCAAAGGGCTCAACGCCATTTTTGCGACAAACAGAGGACTTCGTGCAAGTTAGGAGGATAAGATGGCTCATCTCGAATAGATGGCTCATCTCGATCTGATTTACAAATTTACAGTTTACAAACCGTATTGCCCATCGGTGATTTCCACTTCGGTGGAAACTATAATACAACTTATGTCTGTACCTAAAAAAGTGTTGTAAATCTGTAAACGTTGTAAATGTGTAAATATCTGAGTATGATTCAGGATGACTCTAATGGCGGATTCTGATGCTTGGATTATGCGCATAGCGAAGAAGACGAGCGATGCGGAGTTGCTGGAAGAAGATGGCACATATCGAATGGAGGCTCATCTCGATCTGATTTACAAATTTACAGTTTACAAACCGTATTGCCCATCGGTGATTTCCACCGAAGTGGAAACTAGAATACAACTTATGTCTGTACCTAAAAAAGTGTTGTAAATCTGTAAACGTTGTAAATGTGTAAATATCTGAGTATCAGGATGACTCTTATGGCGGATTCTGATGCTTGGATTATGCGCATAGCAAAGAAGACGAGCGACGCGGAGTTGCTGGGAGAAGATGGCACATATCGAATGGAGGCTCATCTCGATCTGATTTACACATTTACAGTTTACAAACCGTATTGCCCATCGGTGATTTCCACTTCGGTGGAAACTATAATACAACTTATGTCTGTACCTAAAAAAGTGTTGTAAATCTGTAAACGTTGTAAATGTGTAAATATCTGAGTATGATTCAGGATGACTCTAATGGCGGATTCTGATGCTTGGATTATGCGCATAGCGAAGAAGACGAGCGATGCGGGTTGGCTGGGAGAAGATGACACATGTCGAATGGAGGCTCATCTCGATCTGATTTACAAATTTACAGTTTACAAACCGTATTGCCCATCGGTGATTTCCACATTTGGTGGAAATTAGAATACAACTTATGTCTGTACCTAAAAAAGTGTTGTAAATCTGTAAACGTTGTAAATGTGTAAATATCTGACGAATGCGACGAATGCGACAGTCGAGTTCAAGGACTATCTATACACATTGCCAGTCGTCTGATTATCACATTATCACATTATCACACATGAATAAGGAGTAGGCGACTTTCCGGTGTTTTATTTTTGAAAGCTGAAACAAAAACATCATTATTTTTTATAATGTGATAATGTGATAATGGTTGGACGAGCATGCTGCTCGATCACCCGTCGGGCTCGTCGGGATCGGGGGGCGCGGGGTGTCGCGATGCCCCGATGTATTTTGATGCGTTTTCACTAATATCTACCTGTCTACCAATCTACCAACGATCGAAGGTGCTATACCACCAAAACAAAAATACAGAAAGAAAAAAAACAAACTGGTATAGCACCCTTGATCGTTGGTAGATTGGTAGATTGGTAGATTGGTAGATTGGTAGATTGGTAGATTGTGGTACACTCGAGCACACTCACGGACGTAGGCCATTCCGTATCAAAACAGCCACCAGACCGTGTGACCAGAAGACTGCCGCGAATGTCGCACGCTTTCGCCCCCATCCCCATCCCCCGCCCCCAGGCGGCCAGGCGGCCAGGCGGGCAGGCGGGTTCGGTTCGACCGGCGTCTAGGCCTGAGCTGACCACGTTGTAAAAAGGAAGGTGCTCATTGCAAGTGTGTTTTGCATGCGCGGTCGCACACATATAAAGGGTAGGTGTACACGCGTTGTGTACAATCATGTCTCTCGCGGTCCCGGGCGTCGACAAGGAGCGCGTGCTCCAAGACCTGCGCAGGAAGCTCGGGGACGCCATCGGCCTCGACGGCGCCGTGCTCGACGTCGTCGAAGAGGCAATCCAGTTCATGTCGACCGACGGGAAGCTCGGGTCAGTTCACCGAGACCGCTACATTGTGCAGCTCGAGCAAAAGTACTACGGCTCGCTCGTAGACAAGTTCGAAATGACGAACGACCTGTCGTTCCTCAAGAACGTGCCGTCTGGAGGCACGTACACCTGCGCGCTGCACGCCGCAGACGGCCGCACCATCAGTGACGCGGTCATCGCCAACGAGAACGTCAAAATCAGTCTGCTCAACATGCAGCACGGCACGGACGTCGCGCACGTGCGCGTCACGGGCGCCGAGGGAAACGCGACGATCAAGGGCGTGCGCGACGTACGCAGGCTGATGCAGATGGTTTTCCAGGGCCAGGACCGCCATGCGGCGGCCGAGTACGGGATCACGCAGACCACGTTCAACAACCGGGTCAACATCAACAACTTCAAAAGCGGCACATCGAAGCGGTCAGAAGTCGACTTTGCAGACAGGCTCCAGGCATCGAACCCGGATCTGTTTCGACGCATGCGCTACCTGCCGGACATCAACAAAGATGCGTGCGTCGAGGACATGTACTACTGCGACCCAGAAAACAACAGGTGGCGCCGCTGCAGCAACGCCGCCATAGCGAAGACACTCGCGGCGGCGTTCGGGTGCATCGACGGCGTCACGCGCGACGAAGTCAAGTTCATCCAGGGCAACCGGGGAGGCAGGAGCGTGCTCCAGGTCGTCGCGCAAAAGGTGGTGGACGCGCAGCTGCTCGACCGCATCGACACCAACCTCGACCTGTTCGCGGTGAACAACGGGGTGTTCGACTCGGCCTCTGGGCAGATGGTCTACAGACCGCTCGAGATGCAGGACTACGTCATGCGCCACGCAAAGTGGGACTACTGCCCGGAGCAGGCGGGCGACAAACGCGCAGAGGTCGAGGAGTACCTCGCAGAGGTGCTGCCCGTCGAAGAGGAGCGCGAGGTCGTGCTCAGGTTCTTTGCGTCGCTCATGTCGGGACGGCGCCGCGAGAAGAAGTTCCTCGTCCTCAAGTCATTCGGAAGCAGCGGAAAGTCGGCCTTCCTGCGGCTCATGGAGGCGTTCTTTGGAGAGTACTGCAGCTACAGCGGCACCAAGTTTGCATGCCAGTCCTCCGTCTCGCGCGACTCGCACGACGAGTACATCCGAGGCATCCGCCTGCTCGTCGGCGAGGAGCTCAAACCCGCGATGCAGCTGGACGAGGGTAAGCTGAATCGAGTCGTCGGAGGCGAGGGCGTCGCCATCACGGGGCGCTCCTTTGGTAGCGGCGACATGTTCGAGTTCGTGTGGCAGGCGGGCCTCGTGCTCGTCTTCAACGAGCGCGACTGCCCGAAGTTCGACGGCGGCGACGCGGTCTTCATCAGGCGTATGATCGTCGCGCCGTTCCGCTCCAAGTTTGTGCACAGTCTGACCCCGGGGGCGGAGCACGAGTTCGTTGCGCGCGACGACATCACGGTGCGATTCGCGTCGTGGATGTCATCCCTGGCCGACGTGCTGGTCGAGCGCTTCCTCCCCAACCGCCAGGGCATGTTCGCCACGCTGCCAGCGTCCATGCTCGACTGGAAGAACGACATCACGGGTGCCGCCAACCCGATCGCGGACTGACTGGAGAAGCACGTGGAGGTCACGGGGGACCCTAGCGACACGGTTTGGCTATGAATGCGACAGTCGAGTTCAAGGACGTCGTACAGGTCAAGTTAGAACTGGAAGATGGCAGTGTGATCAGGGTTATGAAGCGAAGCGTTTTCACGGTGGTACTAAAAAGCGCAAGCTCTGAAATGCTGAAGTTCTAGACTGTGTAATGTTGGACTGAATTAAACAAGACATTAACTGTCAGATACCGAGCCCGCGGAGTTATGTACAGATTTTCACGACTCACGACGATTTTCATCAGCGGCGCCAGCACGACGAGCGCATCTTTCGGATGTGCCAGTGCGGGATGAATGCGACCTGGCCTGTCGGGCTCGTCGGGCTCGTCGGGCTCGTCGGGCTCGTCGGGCTCGTCGGGCTCGTCGGGCTCGTCGGGCTCGTCGGGAGCGGGGGGCGTCGCCCAGGGCTGATGCTTGAAAGGAGGGGCAGTTTAAAGTGCTGCCCAGAAGGTGCCGGAGCTGCCCAGAAGGTGCCGGAGCTGCCCAGAAGGTGCCGGAGCTGCCTAGAAGGTGCCGGAGCTGCCTAGAAGGTGCCGGAGCTGCCCAGAAGGTGCCGGAGCTGCCTAGAAGGTGCCTGAGCTGCCCAGAAGGTGCCGGAGCTGCCTAGAAGGTGCCGGAGCTGCCTAGAAGGTGCCGGAGCTGCCTAGAAGGTGCCGGGGCTGCCTAGAAGGTGCCGGGGCTGCCTAGAAGGTGCCGGTCGCGCGCGTGCCGGTCGCGACGTTGGCCGCGTTCAGGGCAAGCGTACTGACATTGACCAGGTCAAGAGGATGTCCGTAACTCGTGCCTCATGCCGCCCAAGGCTGCGTAAGACGCAGCAAGAAAGGCGCGAACGCGCCTTTCGCAGCGGCCGCATACGCGAAGCGTCATCTTGGATGTATTAATTGCATTGCTTTGCGCAATGAGCCGTGAGGCTAAAATCCTGCCGTGGTAGGATTTGACTCAGAGGGAGGGGCCGTAATTGCGCGGTCGCGTTTACGATTTTGATCCACCTGACGGTCTCGTGTTAATTGTGTTCAGCGGACGCTGTGGCCCTTGGACCGTGGACCGGCGATACTCACCCCGCCATGGTTTTTTCTGTGCGCCAGATTGACAGACCATCCCACTGTCGTATCGAACGCCCGTCCAGGACGTCGCAGGAGCAGTAAGCAGTGTTCAGTGTTACACAAAGGGACACCACCGTGTGATTAACGCACACGTACAAAAGGGGGGGGGGTCACAGGCCACAGACGCGCGGTTTTGTCGTCGCTCCCCGTGGCCAGCGTCTTGCCGTCTGGACTGAACGCCAGGGTGGTGACCCAATCGGAGTGGCCCGTGAGCACCGCGCGCTCCTTGCCCGTCGCCACGTCCCACAGACGCGCGGTGTCGTCAACGCTCCCCGTGGCCAGCGTCTTGCCGTCTGGACTGAACGCCAGGGTGTAGACCCAATTGGAGTGGCCCGTGAGCACCGCGCGCTCCTTGCCCGTCGCCACGTCCCACAGACGCGCGGTGGCGTCGCCGCTCCCCGTGGCCAGCGTCTTGCCGTCTGGACTGAACGCCAGGGTGTAGACCCAATTGGAGTGGCCCGTGAGCACCGCGCGCTCCTTGCCCGTCGCCACGTCCCACAGACGCGCGGTGGCGTCTTTGCTCCCCGTGGCCAGCGTCTTGCCGTCTGGACTGAACGCCAGGGTTTTGACGGAATCGGAGTGGCCCGTGAGCACCGCGCGCTCCTTGCCCGTTGCCACGTCCCACAGACGCGCGGTTTTGTCTTCGCTCCCCGTGGCCAGCGTCTTGCCGTCTGGACTGAACGCCAGGGTTTTGACGGAATCGGAGTGGCCCGTGAGCACCGCGCGCTCCTTGCCCGTTGCCACGTCCCACAGACGCGCGGTTTTGTCTTCGCTCCCCGTGGCCAGCGTCTTGCCGTCTGGACTGAACGCCAGGGTTTTGACGGAATCGGAGTGGCCCGTGAGCACCGCGCGCTCCTTGCCCGTCGCCACGTCCCACAGACGCGCGGTGGCGTCTTTGCTCCCCGTGGCCAGCGTCTTGCCGTCTGGACTGAACGCCAGGGTGCTGACCTGACGGGAGTGGCCCGTGAGCACCGCGCGCTCCTTGCCCGTCGCCACGTCCCACAGACGCGCGGTGGCGTCTTTGCTCCCCGTGGCCAGCGTCTTGCCGTCTGGACTGAACGCCAGGGTGGTGACCCAATCGGAGTGGCCCGTGAGCACCGCGCGCTCCTTGCCCGTTGCCACGTCCCACAGACGCGCGGTTTTGTCTTCGCTCCCCGTGGCCAGCGTCTTGCCGTCTGGACTGAACGCCAGGGTGTCGACCCAATTGGAGTGGCCCGTGAGCAACGCGCGCTCCTTGCCCGTCGCCACGTCCCACAGACGCGCGGTTTCGTCGTAGCTCCCCGTGGCCAGCGTCTTGCCGTCTCGACTGAACGCCAGGGTGCTGACCTGACGGGAGTGGCCCGTGAGCACCGCGCGCTCCTTGCCCGTCGCCACGTCCCACAGACGCGCGGTGGCGTCTTTGCTCCCCGTGGCCAGCGTCTTGCCGTCTGGACTGAACGCCAGGGGCATGACGGAATAGGAGTGGCCCGTGAGCACCGCGCGCTCCTTGCCCGTCGCCACGTCCCACAGACGCGCGGTGTGGTCGCTGCTCCCCGTGGCCAGCGTCTTGCCGTCTGGACTGAACGCCAGGGTGTTGACGGACTCGGAGTGGCCCGTGAGCACCGCGCGCTCCTTGCCCGTCGCCACGTCCCACAGACGCGCGGTTTTGTCGTTGCTCCCCGTGGCCAGCGTCTTGCCGTCTGGACTGAACGCCAGGGTGGTGACCCAATTGGAGTGGCCCGTGAGCACCGCGCGCTCCTTGCCCGTCGCCACTTCCCACAGACGCGCGGTTTCGTCCCGGCTCCCCGTGGCCAGCGTCTTGCCGTCTGGACTGAACGCCAGGGGCATGACGGAATAGGAGTGGCCCGTGAGCACCGCGCGCTCCTTGCCCGTCGCCACGTCCCACAGACGCGCGGTGTGGTCGCTGCTCCCCGTGGCCAGCGTCTTGCCGTCTGGACTGAACGCCAGGGTGTTGACGGACTCGGAGTGGCCCGTGAGCACCGCGCGCTCCTTGCCCGTCGCCACGTCCCACAGACGCGCGGTACTGTCGTCGCTCCCCGTGGCCAGCGTCTTGCCGTCTGGACTGAACGCCAGGGTGGTGACCGAATTGGAGTGGCGTGTCTGCGAGGTGAGGTGTGTGTGTGTGTGTGTGTGTGTTTGTCAACGTGTGTTCTTCATCGTGTTTGGGGGCAGAAGCATGTGTGTGCCACGCACGCACTCACCAGACGGCGGATCTCGAGCGTGTCGTACGTCTTCGTGTCGGAGCCGAGCACGGCTGTGGAGGCCACCAGGTCGGGACGTCGCTTGCTGGCCTCCTGGTACTTGTCGCTTGCCACGGGGCACAGGTCGTGTGAGACGACCTCCATGTTGCCCGGTACCATGGTGCTGCTGCACCGCCGCATCCAATTCAGCGCGTCCATGGTGTACGGAGACAGCGAGCCGTCCTCCTTCGGGGACTTCAACTCGATGCCCTCCAGTGCCAGCATGGCGTCGAGCACCGAGCCCTTGTCCACCGTCTTGCTTAGGAACTCCCAGTTCTTCAGGGCGCCATCCAGCAGCTTAGACGCCTTCGTCTTCTGGTCGGCGGTGGACTGTGATTGCTCAAAGACCTTGCACAGCTGCGGGATCATGAGAAGGACCGCGTACGGCTGCATCGGCTGCTTTGGACGACTGCTGGGGCGGCCTGAGGTGCCGGGTCGCACCGAGCTCGCGGCACTGCCGCGCCCGACGTCGCCACCACCACAGCCGCGGCGCGAGCCGTTGATGGGCGTCGGCACGAGGCGAGCACTGCCGCCGCGAACCCCCGCACAGATGGCTCTGGAGCAGGCTGCCGCCAGCAGGAGGTGTCCCTCGGCGGTGTCGACGCGCAGCGTGCGGCCGTGGCGGACGCCGGCGCTCCCGCTCTTCAGAAAGTCCAGGACGCTCTTGTGGAACGGGCGCACGATGCAGCTGGCAGCGGTCATTGCGTCACCCCGCTTCCCGCCGTCGTCGATGGCCCCTCGCGTCTCTTGCCTCTCGCCCGGTGCTGCGGCGCGCGGGAACAGGCCGGGCATGCGGTCCACCAACGCCTTGACAGCGTCCAGGGGCTCATCGCACACATAAGCGAGCTGCTCCAGCGTGAGCAGCTCCCTCGCAGCGACCAGCGCCGGCAGTAGCCGCTCCTGGAGCAGGTCGAACGTGTAGGCGTCGAGGCCCTGGAGCGCTCGCCACAGCTCGAGCTTGTAGGCGCCGTCCAGTCCCCCGTCGGGGAACAGCACTGCCACCTGTTCGTAGGGTTGTGCCGGGACGTGTAAGCGTATGAACATATATATATGTGGTGAAAAATCAGGTGAAAAATCCCATTTGCGTCCTGACGCTACGCCTACCTGTTCTCGCGTCCACTTGTCATTGCCGGTGCTCGCAGCATACTGCACGGCGAACTTGGTGTAGATGGGCTCGTTATTGGCCTTGGCAGCGGTCAGCTCCACCGCGTCGTCCAGGTCCTCAGGCCTCACGTGGGGCCGCAGGCGGCACAGCAGGATCTTGCGAACGTCGACCTTGTTGTGATCGCCGTCCAGCTGTATCTGGCGCACCTTCCACGAGGGGAAGTCCCGCTTCGAGACTTCCAAGGCGCCCTTAGTGTCGCCGACGCTGGTGCCCCTGTCCGCTCGCGCACGGTGGGCGGCTGCATGGGTGGGGGGTGGGGGGTATGCATGGGATAGGGAAAAAAACAGCGCGGTCGGCTGGCCCCTCCATCTGCACACAGTAAGTGGCTCGGTGTGTGCGCGTGCGTGCGTGGGTGTGTGTACCCCTCCCCCCCACGTACCTGCACACGCGACAGGCAGACGCCGACACGCACTGTCCTGACGTCGAGTGACATCGAAGGCGCCCTCTATGTCGCTGTCGTCGTCCGCCTTCAGCCGGCTGGTCAGCACCACCTTGACGTTTGGGGGCAGACGGGCAAAGTGGACCTGCAGCAGGTCCATGACCCCGCGCCAGTCGCCTGAGCCGTCAGTCGCCTAGTCCAGCGCGTCCACGAGCGCCACGATCGGCGGCAGCTTGCCGCCCAGCCGCCGGCCCAGCTCCTTTAGCGGCTTGAGGAGGAACGCTTCAAAGGTTTCCACGAGGTCCGCGTCCTTGGGGAACTCACCCAGGGCACGTTCGAGCTGGTCCGCCATGCCCTCGACCTGCTCCACCAGCTGGTAGGCCAGGCTCAGAACCATGGCCTTGCCCTGGGACCGCGCCTCGCCCACCTTGAAGAAGTGGCGCACCACCTTGGCGCCGGGCGCCATCTTCGGCAGCCGCTGCGCCAGGACGGCGCTGAACACGCTCTTGCCCATGCCCGGGCCGGCCAGCAGTAAGAACATGTGCGACTTCGGGCCAGTGGAGGAAGGCAGCAGGACCGCCCCGACCCACTTGCGCACGTCATCCAGGAGCCACTGGCGAGTGCCGTCCACGTACTGCTCGAGCAGCTCGTGCTGGCGGTATGACCGTATCACTTCTTCGGTGCTCGCCAGCTGGCGGTAGCGGGCCGCAAGGTCCTTGGCGACGGCGGTCAGGCCCGTCGCCGAATCCTGCTGGAACGCCGCCGCCGCCGGAACGCCGCCGCCGCCATCGCCGCCGCCACCCCCCTTGCGCGTCTCGCCCATGCACAAGACGCGCAGGAGCGTCCCCCAGCCCGACGGCATATCCACGTCCTGCAGGCGGTCCACAACCCCGACGGCCTCCTTCTGCAGCTTCACGACGTCCGCGGGGTACTGGACGGTGGCGTCGAGCTTCCTGGTGAGCAGCGGGTCAAGGCAAAAGTGCTTGCTGAAGCGCCCGGCTGGCAGCCCGGGGAACCGACCCTTGAGCATCTTGTCCAGCTCGTTCATGAAGGCCGGGCCCATGATCCTGTCCACTTCCGCCTCCACTTGGGCGATGAACTTGGACACGGGCGCCTCCGAGCCCTGCACGCCGAAGTTCTTGAACCACCAAACACTGATGGCTTCCCACACACTTGCGGCGCGCCGCAAATAGTCGCGCAGCAGGAATCTGTTTATTTCGGCAAGCAACTGCACGGTGGCACTGAGCAGCTCCAATTCGGCCTGGTCCATGCCGCGGCGGATCTCCTCCAGCCTGTGCGCCACGCCATCCACGGACAGGAACTTGGCCAAGGAACCGCGCTTCCTGCGGGCGCACAAGGCATACGAGGCGCATTGGTGACTGTGGCGGAGCCGAACACAGGGTGCCTGCCCTCCCCGCTGTTCCACACCCGCGCACACGTACCGCAGTCCCCTCAGGAGCTCGGCGGCCAGCGCGAGGTGCTTGGCGACGTCGCGGAACACGTCGAACAGCCTTTGGAGTGCCTTGTGCACCCCCGGTATGTCCTGCGTGGCGCGTGGGGGCGCGTGAGAAAGACCCAGAGTGCGGCGGCGGGGTATGCGCGGAAAGCGGAGGAGGTGTAGCTCACCGTTTTCAGCGCTTCCTCGATGTTCGGGAATTTGGTGAACTCCACGAGATTCGCTTGGACCTTGACGCTGAATTGCCACAGGTCAGCAGCGTCCCCATCGACCTTGGCAGCGCCCTTGACCTGCTGAGAGACGATGCCGATGAGCGCACCGATGAGCCCACCGAAGGGCAGGCTGCCGATGACGCCCTGCGCGACGAGCGCGCCTCCATCCACAACACCGGGGTACCGGTTGATGAACTGGGGTGGTGGTAGGAAAAGTGGGTGTTAAAAAGTAGCAAGGCACGTGCATGGAGGGTCGTCTGCGAGGAGGGAGGGTGCGCGCACGCTGTTGCGCACGCTATTGCGCACGCTGTTGCGCACGCATCTCTCTCGCGCGCGCACCGTGTTGAACTTGCTACACTGCTGCTCGATGGAAGCAGGGTCACCACTGTTGATGTTTTGGAGGATATCTTGCAGCTGGGCCTCGAGCTCGACTTCCGCGCCCTCGGCATCCGCAGGATTGGTGTCCTTCCTAAGGCTCGAGGCCTGGAGTGCCGTCGCGTGCCTGGAGGCATCGATCGAGGCTGCCCCCCCCATGGCGACCTTTGCCCCGATGGTACTGTCCCTGTCACTGCACTGGGTTCGAATGCATCTCGAACCCTGCACAACGTGATGGGACTGAGCCACGCGAGGGAGAGAGACTCTGGAGGGGGACTCGTGTGGTAAGACACTCTCAGGCGTTGTGCGGATGGTGTGAACCACGGTGGTGGTGTGACCGCGCGCGCGTGCCGGTCGCGACGTTGGCCGCGTTCAGGGCAAGCGCACTGACATCGACCAGGTCAAGGAGGATGTCCGTAACTCGTGCCTCATGCCGCCCAAGGCCGCGCAAGACGCAGCAAGAAAGGCGCGCACGCGCAAGACGCAGCAAGAAAGGCGCGCACGCGCAAGACGCAGCAAGAAAGGCGCGCACGCGCCTTTCGCAGCGGCCGCATACGCGAAGCGTCATCTTGGCTGTTTTAATTGCATTGCTTTGCGCAATGAGCCGTTAGGCTAAAATCCTGCCGTGCCATAATTTCCCCGACTTCTGAGTCAGGGTTCGCACGCCATCTTTGATGGTTGAGTACACTGGGTCCCGGCGACGGTTCTCACCCTCGACGTAGCAAATATCTGTTACACACATCCTCGGTCGTTTGCACGCGACGGGCGCATCTTTCGGATGTGCCAGTACGGGATGAATGCGTCGAACCCCCTGAAGAGGCTGGATGGCTTGTCCTCGAAAAGGTCCTCGACGCGCTTGATGACGCAGACCACGTTCAACAACCGGGTCAACATCAACAACTTCAAAAGCGGCACATCGAAGCGGTCAGAAGTCGACTTTGCAGACAGGCTCCAGGCATCGAACCCGGATCTGTTTCGACGCATGCGCTACCTGCCGGACATCAACAAAGATGCGTGCGTCGGGGACATGTACTACTGCGACCCAGAAAAAACAACAGGTGGTGCCGCTGCAGCAATGTCGAAATGGAGAACAAACTCAGGGCGGCGTTCGGGTGCATCGACGGCGTCACGCGCGACGACATCAAGTTCATCGAGGGCAACCGGGGAGGCAGGAGCGTGCTCCAGGTCGTCGCGCGAGAGGTGGTGGACGAGCAGCTGCTCGACCGCATCGACACCAACCTCGACCTGTTCGCGGTGAACAACGGGGTGTTCGACACGGCCTCTGGGCAGATGGTCTACAGACCGCTCGAGATGCAGGACTACGTCATGCGCCACGCAAAGTGGGACTACTGCCCGGAGCAGGCGGGCGACAAACGCACAGAGGTCGGGGAGTACCTCGCAGAGGTGCTGCCCGTCGAAGAGGAGCGCGAGGTCGTGCTCAGGTTCTTTGCGGCGCTCATGCGGCGCCGCGAGAAGAAGTTCCTCGTCCTCCCCGACAAGTCCTCTGGAAACAACGGAAAGACAACACTCCTGTCGCTCATGGCAGAGTTCTTTGGCAAGTACTGCAGCTTCGACGGCAATAAGTTTGCATGCCAGTCTTCCCTCGCAAATGGGCGCGACTCGCACTACGCGGGCCTCGAGCATGTATCGGGCCGAGGTATCGGGCCTTCATCGGGCATCGCGCCGTTCCGCTCCAAGTTTGTGCACATTCTGACCCCGGGAGCGGAGCACGAGTTTGTCACACGCGACATCACGGCGCGATTCGCGTCATGGATGTCATCCCTTGCCGTCGTGCTGGGCGCACGCTTCCTCCCCAACCGTCATTTCGCCCCGCTGCCAGCGTCCATGATCGACTGGAAGGCGACGCCGTTTTAGAGACACAGTGGCAATGGTGGTCGCGTTCAGATTCTTCCTCTAAAACTCGACACGATGTTCAGTCAGCTAAGTCAATGACAACTACCGAGTCAAGCGTGATCAAGGTGACTGTGTACATGACATCTCAACAGTGGGATCGTATGTCTGCATGGAGCGCTCCTCTCGTTGTACGGCATGCTGAGGGGGTCGGAAGCGCGCCTTGGTTACATTTGACACACGAGACAGGCAAAACCAAAGAGTACACCGATGTTGTCAGTGTGCATCATGAGCGTTTGCATGAATTTTTGTAATGAGCGTTCAAAAAACGGGAATCCTACGCGCGTCTACGTGCTCGGCGACTACTTCCACTCGGCGTTCGGCAGCGCCCGGAGCTGCCTAGAAGGTGCCGGTGCTGCCTAGAAGGTGCCGGAGCTGCCTAGAAGGTGCCGGAGCTGCCTAGAAGGTGCCGGAGCTGCCTAGAAGGTGACATCGCGGGGGCCGCCAACCCGATCGCTGGAGAAGCGCGTGGAGGCCACGGGGGACCCTAGCGACACGGTTTGGATGGGAGACCTGGAAGGAGCTCGATGACATTTTTGCGACATATCGAATAGATGGCTCATCTCGATCTGATTTACAATCTTACACTTTACAAACCTACACTGCCTATCGTTGATTTCCACTTCGGTGTAAATTAGAATACAACTTATGTCTGTACCTAAAAAAGTGTTGTAAATCTGTAAATGTGTAAATGTGTAAATGTATGAGTATGATTCAGGATGACTCTGATGGTGGATTATGATGCTTGTAATTTTATAAAAACACACCTACCCGAGGCGATTCTTTTCAGATGGACACGGGTTGCCCCCCTGCAATCGAATCGCAAAGCTCCGACACAGCGCAGTCCCTTTCGTGTGCGGTGTTGGTGTCCGCGCCAGAGAGGCAGCGGTGAGTTCCTTTGGGGTACTGGTCCCATGCATGTGCCCCTGGAAAAATGGTCGCTCATCCATGCACCATGCGATCACCTGTTGGCACGACCAGGGTTGGCACGACCACATCAGGCAACCGCGGTATGAGCAGTGCCGTCGACGACGTGCTGTTCTCGCTCGACCTGCTGCCGAGCGTAATCTGGCCGTCCTTGGACCAGGACGCCAAGCGCGCGTTCAGGCGTGTCTCCGGTGTCGCGCGCGCTCGGGCGGATGCATGCGTCGCGGTCGCCACGGTCGTGTCCGGTCAACGATGGGGTGAGACGCTCGACCTGCTCGACCTGACGCCCATCGCGTCCCTGCCCAACCTGACGACGCTCAGCATGGCGGGCACCCGCGTGTCCGACCTGACACCGCTCCATGCCGTGGCCGCCAAGCTGGTCACGCTCGATATTTCGGGGTGCGTCTACGTGACGTCCTTGGTGCCGCTCGCGTCCCTGGCCAATCTGGTCACGCTCGATATGACGGGGGTCGCCAACGTCACTCGTCGTCCGTGGCGCCGCTCGCGTCCCTGGCCGAGCTGGTCACGCTGAATCTGGAGTGACCGAACGTCTGACCTGGACATGCTCAGGTCCAGCCGTCCCTCGTTGATTGTGACAGTCTAACGGTGATCAATGTCGCATTTTCAGTGCTGACGTGTATCGTGTCGACGTACGGTCGGCGCGTCGGCGCGATCAGCAACCTGCAGCTCCGCGACGTGAGGAAGGCGGTTGACGCGATCGCGAGCGGGATGAACGCGTGCATCCTAGAAGGTGCCGGTGCCCCTCCGCGCGCGACCGCGTTCAGGGAGGTGATGCCCGCGCCCGCGCAGGTGATTGTCGTCGCGGCGACGCTCGCCGCCGCGGTCGTGGTGTCCCGGTGCCCAGTGCCCGTTGACGTTGACGACTGGATGACGTCCCCGGGAGTGGCGGCATCGGGGGTAACACCGTCGCCGTTGTGCAGTCTTGTAGATAGTCCTTGAACTCGCCAGCTGCATCGTATGCGGTTGAATAAGTGGTGGTTCCTGGTCTTCATGGCACACTTCGTGGCAGTGGCTGTTTTTTACACTGAATCTCGGCCGATACCATGGGTGTTTATACATGCACTCTCTCACCACAATCTGTCACATTATCACATTATCACATTATCACATACAAAAAGTGAACGTGTTTTTGTTTCAGCTTTAAAAAATGACACACCGAAAGTTACCTACTCATTATTAATGCGTGATAATGTGATAATGTGATAATGTGACGATGTGACAATGTGTATAGGGTGTAGCACCGCCGTCTTAAATAACCAGGCGCTCCATCGCCTCGAGCACATCCACGCCCGCACTGGCACCGGCTGCGGCAATGGCGGCACGGTTCGTGGCATTGTTGTGACCAAGTGCATCCAGTGCAGATGCTGCGTACTCTGTTGTAAGGTCGTCAGATCCACACCTCAGCAGCTGCACCAGCAGAGGGATGGCACCGGCAGCAGCTATCGTGACCTGGTTGTCAGCGTGAAAAGCAAGATTGCCCAGTACTCCTACTGCTTGCATTTGCAACTGAGCTGAAGAGCCAGGCCCCAGCAGCTGCACCAGTAGAGGGATGGCACCACACGCAGCGATGGTGATCTGGTTGTCAGCGTGAGCAGCGAGAATGCACAGTGCTCCTGCTGCGCTGTCCTGCACACCAGCTGAAAAGCCAGGCCCCAGCAGCTGCACCAGTAGGGGGATGGCACCGGCAGCAGCGACGGTGACCTGGTTGTCAGCGTGATCAGCGAGGATGCCCAGTGCTCCTGCTGCGCTGTCCTGCACACCAGCTGAAAAGCCAGGCCCCAGCAGCTGCACCAGTAGGGGGATGGCACCGGCAGCAGCGACGGTGACCTGGTTGTCAGCGTGATCAGCGAGGATGCCCAGTGCTCCTGCTGCGCTGTCCTGCACACCAGCTGAAAAGCCAGGCCCCAGCAGCTGCACCAGTAGAGGGATGGCACCGGCAGCAGCGATGGTGACCTGGTTGTCAGCGAGGATAGCGAGGTTGCGCAGTGCTCCTGCTGCATTCTTCTGCACACCAGCTGAAGAGCCAGGCCCAAGCAGCTGCACCAGTAGAGGGATGGCACCGGCAGCAGCTACCTGGTTGCCAGCGAGATCAACGAGATTGCCCAGTGCTCCTGCTGCAATCCGTTGCACCTCAGCTGAACAGCCAGGCCCAAGCAGCAGCACCAGTACAGGAATGGCACCGGCAGACGTGATGGCGACTGCGTGCTCAGCGATCTGAGCGAGGTTGGCCAGTGCTCTTGCTGCTTCCTGCTGCACCAGATCTGAAGATTCCGCCCCAAGCAGCTGCACAAGAGGAGGGATAGCACCAGCACCAGCGATGGCGGCCAGTGTGTCGCGATCTCCACCACATAATGACAGGCTTGCAATCGTAAGCAGTGCCTCCCTCTGCTGAGAAGGAAGAGCGCTCGCGTGGAGCTTGCGCACCAGGTTCCTCACGTCCCGGCGGTCGAGTCGAGGCATCGTAGGCGATGGCGTGCCTGCATGTGCGTACAGGCGGTGGAGGGGGGCATGCAGCGGTGAAGTGCATGACGTGCATGGGGAGTGCGCCCTACAAGACTCACCGACCGCTGTCTCTTGCGCGGCTTCAAGTGCCACCGGCTCAGATGGCTTTTCCGAAGGGGCACATGCATGGGACCAATACCCCCCCACCCCCTGCAAAGACTCACCGCTATCTCTCTTGCGCGGACACCACCACCGCACGTAATCAACCGCGCTATGTCACCACACTTTCCGAACTTTCCGTGCAGATTCCGTGCAGATTCCGTGCAGATTCCGTGCAACCCGTTGTAAATATCTGAGTATGATTCAGCTAAGACGACGAGCGACACGGTTTGGCTGGGAGACCTGAAGTCGCCCTGGAAGAGACACACTTCGGTGACAGACGCCAAGGTGCTCGACGCCAAGGAGCTCGACGCCATTCTTGCGACATTTAAACACACCCATGTAGCTGGCGGCGTGGTCTCCAACGCTGTTGGCTCCAGTCATGCAGACGTGGTGAGCGCGCTGCTCGAGCACCCATCTCCCGACGCAACGACCATGCTGATGCACAAGAACATCGAGGGGCGGATCGCCCTCATGAACGCAGTGGACGCCGGTGCCTACATCTGGGGCGAAGAAGGCGCCCGTCGGGCTCGTCGGGAGCGGGGGGCGCGGGGCGCCTGTAACGTGCCGGAGCTGCCCAGAAGGTGCCGGTGCCTCCGCGCGACCGCGCGCGCGTGCCGGTCGCGCGTTGGCCGCGTTCAGGGCAAGCGTACTGACATTGACCAGGTCAAGGAGGATGTCCGTAACTCCTTCCTCATGCCGCCCAAGGCCGCGTAAGACGCAGCAAGAAAGGCGCGAACGCGCCTTTCGCAGCGGCCGCATACGCGAAGCGTCATCTTGGATGTTTTAATTGCATTGCTTTGCTTTGCGCAATGAGCCGTTAGGCTGAAATCCTGCCATGTCAGGATTTGACTCAGAGGGAGGGGCCATAATTTCCCCCGACTTCTGAGTCAGGGTTCGCACGCCACCGCACGGGCAACATCGACATGATCGTCAACAACTGCGCGACTCAGCTCAACCGTGCTGGCGTCATCTACGTCGCGTCGCGAGACGGCTAACCGCAGTCGCGGCATCGGGGGTAACACCGTCGCCATTGTGCAACGTCCTGGGCGTCCTGGCGGTGTTTACAAAAAATGAGTTAATTGTCGGGAGCACTACACACATCCTCGGTCGTGTGCACGCGACGGGCGCATCTTTCGGATGTGCCAGTACGGGATGAATGCGTCGAACCCCCTGAAGAGGCTGGATGGCTTGTCCTCGAAAAGGTCCTCGACGCGCTCGATGACGGCGTCCACGTTCGCCCCCGCCATCGCCGGTCTGGCAGGGAGGCAGGGACACATTGGTTGGACAACGGCGACAGCAACAGCACGAGCGCGACTTGGGACAACACCAGAGCACTCACCCTCCCGAGACGAAGTCCTTGAAAATCTGCTTGAACGTGTCGTAGTCGTCCGGCTTGCCCGTCGCGTAGCAGGCCATCTTGACCTCCCGCATGTATGAAACCGCTACGCGGGTGCACGGGTGCGCGGGTGCACGGGTGCACGGGTGCGCGGGAGGAGTGTGCGCGGGCGCCGCCAAGGAGTGTGCACGGGCGCCTGGGGGGAGGAGTGCGCACGGGCGCCGGGCACGTGCCTCACCGTCGTTCCGTGTGGGCAGATGCCGTGCTGCCTCCAGCAGCTTTCTGCGAGTGCTCACAATCTTCATCTGCCTCATCTCCGTCACTCGTGGGCCCCCATGGCCGGCCCTGCGGGGGGTCCCCCAGCCGGTGGGGCCATGCCCGGGGGCTCTCCGGAGCGACCCGTCCGGTGGGACCCACTCGCCGGCCGGCGCCACCGGGTGTTCGTGGGCGGGTCCGAGGGTCACATACCGCTACGCACGGCCTGAGAACGGACCACAACGCACCTTGTTGGTATGGTGTCTAGGACTGTGTCCCACGTAGATATATATAGGTCACCAATCCAGGAACCGATTGCAGGCTCGTCATGTTTACCCGTCCTGTCCCGGTCCCGTGAGGTCGCCAATGAACGACCAGGGGAGCGACCCACCAAGACGAGCACGAAGTACGCGCAGAAGCAGGACAGATCACGGCCAGAGTCGACCACGGCCAGAAGCGATCGCCGTGAAATCTTTTCAGAGGACCGCCCTGGCTTTGCAAAGGCGCTCAACCAGCGGCCATCGTGGCTGAAGACGACGTCGATCGACGACCTCAAGGTGAAGCTGGGGAAGGTCGTGGTCATGATCTTCGTCGTCAAGGCGCTGGAATTCTTGCAGCACATCAGCGTGGAGTCCCCCGACGACCTCATCAAGGCGTCCGCCTCCATCTTCATGTGCTCTGCGTTGCTCACCGTGACTGGCCTCAGCGCCAACACGTTTGCTTCTGGCAAGGGCAAGGACAAGGACCACCATTGAAAAGAGGCAGCGTGGCTAGCCGAGAGGAGCGAGGCAAGAGTAAAGAGCGTAGGGTGGGGGGAGGCGCGGAGAGATAGGCATGTGCACAGACAATTCAGCGTTGGCAAACGCAACATTGAGAGCAGCGGGATAGGATCAGATGCCCGCGTCCGAGCGGGCACCTGGCGTCATACGACAAGGACAGCGCAGCTGCACTGTCGGCGTTATTCACATGTCGCGATTGGCGATCATGGTGAGAGAGTGAGAACAGCCACCGAGTGAACAATGCTCATGTCCATACGATAGGAAGTAATTCATAACTGTAACAGTAACACAGGGTTTCCAGCTAAGCAGGCTATTCTTCTACTAGAGACACCCGCCGATACTCCAGCACACTTAAGTACTAGAGTACCGCCGGCTCACGGCCGATAGACTACCGCTCCCGCCAGCTAGCCTACCCCAAACAGCGGTCTCTGAGAGAGATGTCTGGCAAGGAGCATATAGGAGAGGACCTTCCTCAAGGTCACAGTAGTGGCCTTGTGGCCAGTCAAACCGGCAGAGCCGACTGGCGCTGACTGGAACGGTCCCCGCCTGGCAGTGCATGGCTGTCCAGCTCTCGTCTGCATGGGGCTCAGCCGGCGCCCCATGCCTCATGCATGGCCAGGTCCCACCCTCCAGGGGGGCATGGACGACAGAGTTAGTCATAAAGTCATGTGTAATGAGTAAATCCCTTGAACCTTTGCTGCAGCTGTTGGGTACACGCCTACGTCTGACAGACATGCACACGTGCGACGCACTATTGTTGGACGTATTTTGGGTTTGGAGACAAATTGCGCTGGACAGCTGCTCTCGGTATGGCCCTTATTACCAACTTCCCAATGCAAGCCGAATGGTCGAAATCCACGCAGAGCTGAGGGAGCTGTGGCCGATTTTGTGTGACAAGTAAAAGGCGTCTCGTGCTGCGCCCTCAACACGTTTTGCAGTGCACGCACCAGCGTCCTAACCGGACCCGGGACATGGCACCGTGCTGCACAACATTACAGCGCACTGCCCAAGCGGCGGGCACTGACATGAAGTGTCCGGCAATGGGGCTGTTGGTTCACCAACTCGCGCAAGACTCATGTCAGTGATTTCCTTTTCAGCTCTCCAAAGCCATTTGGCTGTATTTCGGCTGTACTTTGACCTTGAGCACAGCTCAACACATCCAGTGGATTGGAAGTCTGCCAAGTCCGCCAGACAGAGCTCGTCTAGGGCTTCCAAGTGACCCATGTATGAGGACAAACGGTCAACGGGAGGTCAACGGTCAACGCGGTCAAAGCAAAATCCGACTGTGGAAGAATTACTTGAAAATCATGAAAATGAAATCACTGATTCATGTCGAGAAGGCTCAGCATCTACAAGCTTGGAGTCAATTCTCTATCTAGCCGAGAGAGTTTACAGAAACATCACCGATTGTACGCCAAACGCCGGTGCCGAACTCAGTTGTCGATCCCAGCAGCTGTAGGCTACCCGACAGCTACTCAGCAGCTACCCAGCAGCTGAAGCTACCCCCAGTAACGACAGCAGTTAAGCATGATTATTTCCAGGGGGAATAAGGGGACATTAGTTGCAACCCTGGGTGGAAGAGGAAGAGTGGGAGGAGGAGGAGACGGCGGCGGTCGAGGGTGACGAGTAGGTGGTTGAATGGACTCCGACCGCGACGACTGGCCTTGCTAAATTGTAGGAGATTGTGTGGGGCTACAAGTTGTGGTGCTTGTGCTCAAATGGATGCCAACATGGACCTTCGGACACGTACACGCGGCGGTAGCGCGTGCGTCAGGCAAGGGGAGCAGGTGTGTGGGGGGGTGGGTGGGCGGGTGCACGCATGCTGACTAGGCGGCACTGCTCCACACAGCTGAAGAAAAATCCGTGCGCCAGTGTTGCCAGTGGCAACCTTTTCCGCCTTTTTGTTTTATAGTTGGCGTCGGAATGGACGACACGATCCAGATCTTCCATTCTGGCACGATCCAGATCGTGTCGACACACCCGCTGCGGACCGCCTTGGCCTGCAATCATGACCTTGGTGATTGCTTGGTGATTGGTGTCATGGCATTACCACCAGGTCAATGCTCGCACCCTTGCTATACATCTGTATAAGTGGGTGCAGCTCACCCGAGTGTGTGCGGCGGCTGCGTGCGCGTGTGTTGCAGGCCGCCGCCCCCCCCCCTCCATCCTCACACCCTGCTGCAGTGCAGTGCTGCACATCAGTGGTGCACTGGAGGTGCACCAGCATCAGAGGTTCAAATGAGGGGCCTGGTTGAAATGAGCGTGATTTTTGTGTGACTTGTGTGCAAGTAAAAGCCGTACGTGCCTAACGCACGTGCAAATCGCTCGCCCACGCACGTACGCGTGCAAACGATTGTGCGCCACACTGTGCAGCACATCGCGCAACGTACGCTGCATTCTCTCCCTCCGCAGGTCCCTCCCGACTCCCCCCTCATACATCTTAATCGTCTATCATCCAACATCGTTATCATCTTTCATCTTAACGTATACAAACTGGAAAATCTTAACATGCAAATTAGTTGTGCCGCCCACACCTGGCGGTTGCCACGTCGTCCGAAGTCGTCAGAAGCAAGTAGCTAAAAACCCACGTCGTCCGAAGTCGCGTCACAAGCAAGTAGCTAAAAACCCACGTCCGCCTTGCCACGGACACCTAGTGCACAGTTATACAACGCGCTCGCCATGCAGAGTGCCTCTAGCTCCTCCCGCATGTGCTCTACGTCCTCACGCGTGGTGCCAACAGCATCACCACGGTTGGCTGTGCGCAACCGGCGCGTGTCGAGCCATGCAGTGGCTGGTGCTGCCCTTGCGGCAACTCCCCAACAGCAGATGGCCGGCCTCTCCCCGCTGGCTCCCCAAAGCGAGCTGGGCTGGCGCACAGATTTCTCTTCAGTCTTCATGCGGGGCAAGATGATCGGCGCGGGCAGCTTCGGCCAGGCAAGCGCAGTGCCGCCTAGTCAGCCACCATGCGTGCACCCCCCCCCCACCTGTTGCTCGTGCTGACGCACGCATGCTACCGCCGCGTTCGTGTTCATGTACGCAGGTCCACCTTGGCATCCATTGCGAGAGGCGAGACGGGGGGGAGGGGGGGCGCGCATGCACCCTTTGGTCGTTGCTTGTGTCCCTAGTGCCCCACTGACGCCCATGCCTCGCTTGCATGCGCGCTCCTCGCAGTGGCCTGGAGGTGGCTATCAAGTCGTTGCCAAAGGTGGGCGAGCAGGGCGCGCACGCGTTCGAGGCCCCGCGTGCTGGCTGGGGTGGGCACGTGTCTGTGTTTGGCATCAATCGACGTCGCTAACGCACATCCACTCACCCGAAACAGGTCCGCGGCAAGCTGACACGCGAGCGGACGCTGGAGAAGATCAGCCGCGAGACGGACATGCTAGAGCGCCTGCAGTCGTGCCCCGGCGTCATTCGGTTGCTCGAGTGCTTTGAGGACGCGACCTCCGTGCAAATCGTGACCGAGTTGTGTCCGGGCGGCGACCTGCAGAAGTTTGTCGAGGTGGGCTGGGGATGCAGCATGAGGGGGGAGGTGGCATGCATGGGGCGGCATGCATGCGGCCGCGCTGCATGGCATGGCCCGCGCATGTAGCAGCCGAGCCGAGCTGGCCTGCCTGTGCGCACACCCCGCAGACGTACGGCCCTCTGGACGAGCCGTCGCTGGCGCTGGTGGCGTTTGAGGTGCTGAAGATCGTGAAGTCATGTCACGACCTGGGCATCCTGCATGGCGACGTCAAGCCAGCCAACTTTTGCCTCAAGGACGTTAAGCGGAATCTGTTCCAGAACAAGCAGTCGTCAAACCTGCGCGCGATCGACTTTGGGTGCAGCCAGTTCCTAGGTGGGTGACGTGTCACGTGGCATGGTTTTGCATGGGTGCGCGCGTGTGTGCATGGGGCACTCACAAACCCTCGGGCGCGAATGCCTGCGAGCGTGCGTGCTTTAGGTGATGCTTTGCACGCACATCTGCATGACGCGCACCGACACGCCCCCACCCTCCCTCCCCTGCACACCCAGGCGGCCGGAGGCTCACCAAGCGCACCGGCACGCCCGTGTTCATGGCGCCCGAGATCTTTGCGCGCAACTATTGCGGCAAGGCCGACATCTGGGGCGTGGGCGTGATGCTGTACTGGCTCTACTGCAAGCGCTTCCCGTTCTTCCCGAACGCCGAGGTCGTGAAGCAGGCGCGGCTGGAGGAGGTCGCGCACGCGGTGTCGTGCGCGCCGATCTCGTACGACGCGGGGCCGTGGCTCAGCATGTCGCCCGAGGGGGTCGACTTTGTGTCGCGCTGCCTCTCGCGCTCGGAGGACGAGCGCCTCGACATAGACGAGGCGCTGTCGCACCCGTGGCTGGAGAAGTACATCCGGGCAGAGGACCGCGCGGGGGTCGCGTGCGGGGGAGGAGCAGGAGCAGTCGGACGCCTGCCGATGGGGGGGGCAGCAGCGTGAGCGCGTGCGCGCCACCGCCACACGCATGCACAAGCAAAAATGTGCCGTGGCGCGAGCCCGCTGCCGAGGCCCCCCCGCGACAGCGCGCAGCCGCCACGCTGTACCACTACTACGAAGAGTGTGGAGAGGTGGTGTGAGATGACGTGAAGATGATTTGTCTGGATTTGTATAGGTAGCGGCCGTCCATCATGCCCGGCGTGCGCACGCCGTGTGCGCCTATCGAGTGCGCACATCGTGTGCGCCGAGGCCCTCCCCCCAAGGTCGTGGGGGAGGAGCTACCTACCGCCTCAACAAGGCATGGACACATTTTGGTCCCGTTTGCAGAGAACGAACGCTCATTTGAGGCGATTCGCTGCGCCGCCACCCCCACCCCTTGTTGCGCAAGAGAGCCAGCTTTTGCTGGAGACGAGAGGTTTTGCTCCGTTACGAATCTAGCCACCAATAACACAGGGCATTTGCTTCCGCAACACAGTGCCCGAGAGGGCGGCGGGATTTTTTGAGCGAACTTTACAACCCCAGCCAGTTCCGTGTGCAAACCCGCACGGTCACGCGTGGGTTGCGAGAAACACTGAGCCTCAACAGGACAGAAACCAACAGTAACCATGTAACCCCTAGTTTCGAACTCAAAACACAACACCATGTGCACGCATGTAAACACGCGTCGGGAGAGCGAGTCTCGGCCCCGCTCGGCGCTCACGGCAGCGCAAAGTCCGTGTCTGGGTGCGCGCGGCGCACGCTCACGGCGGCCACGGTGCCGTCGGCAGAGCCCAGCTCTGCCTCGCAGTGCAGCGCGCGGGCCACGTCGCGCCGCCCGTCGACCCCAAGCGTGTGGACCAAGAAGACGGAGCGGCCTGCGGGGGGAGGGGGGGCATGATAGAGGACTACCGGGGCAAGCACACCAACCACTAGCGCTGTTTGGCCATGCTCTCATCCTTCGGTGGGAGACCAAGAGGCGGGGGAGGGAAAGGACATGCTGGCATACGCTCGGGGCCCACCTCAAGATAGGTTGCTGGGTGTGTGCTGGAGGGGGGGGGGGGCTGTGTCAGGCTGGGACGCGCCATGCAGAGCTGCTGGGAAGGCCGGGGCAGGGCCCGGCCACCCCCTTGAGGCCCCCTGTGACTCCGTATTGGTCGTGCGCAAGGGTGGCTGTTACACCCACGCCCACCTGCGCTGGCGCTGCTGGCGCCGCTCTCGGTCCCGCTGGCAGGCCAGAGCAGCAGCTCAAGAAGGTCGACCCATGACCCCACACGCACCGTGCCCGCGCCCACTGCTGCTCCCGGGCCTGCCTCTTGCGCCGCCGCCGTCTGCTCAAGTGCCACGCCATCATGCAGCGCCACGGAGATGCCCGTGGGGCGTGCGCACGCGGCGAGCGCTGGGGGGAGCGCTGACGCCTGGGCGGTCGGCACAGTAGATGCCATGGGGTTAGTGGTGTGTGGGGGGGAGGGGAGGGAGGGAGGCAGCAGGCAGAG
>VFSX01000886.1:0-20000 GCA_016618255.1 Chlamydomonas sp. UWO 241 | reverse complement strand
TTGTCGATGGCAGTGGCAGGCTTTGCCCTCTCGATGTACGCCCTCTACGTGCTGACAAGTATTGCTGTGCTGCTGTTGCTGTTACAGTTGCTGTTACTGTGGTCGCCAAGGCAGGGGGTGGGGGGCGGGGGGCTGTCGATGGCACACGTATGTATACGTGTCTGGCATTCTTGTGCTGAGGAAGAGGAGGGGGGGAAGGGCAGGCTGCTCCTGCTGATCTCTCCCCCTCCATGTGCGCAACGCAGCGTGCTGCTGCTCGGCTCATCCGCCGTGCTCAGCCTCAACCTGCTCACAAGTGACCTGCGGGCAGGCCTTCTTGCATGGGGCACCAGAGCAACACCGCATTCATCCTGCTCCTCTCTCCTGCTCCTGCTGATCTCGCCTCCCCATGTTCGCGACGCAGCGTCCTGCTGCTCGGCTCATCCGCCGTCCTCAATCTCAACCTGCCTACGAGGGACCTGTGGGCAGGCCTCCTTGCATGGGACACCAACACCGCATTCATCATGCCATTCTCTTGCTTCTCCCCTCATGTGTGCAGCGTGCTCCTACTCGGCTCATCCGCCGTGCTCAGCCTCAACCTGCCCACGAGTGACCTGCGGGCAGGGCTCCTTGCATGGGGCACCAAAGCAACACCGCGTTCATCATGCCACTTTCTTGATCCTCCCCTCCCATGCGTGCAGCGTGCTCCTGCTCGGCTCATCTGCCGTTCTCAACCTCAACTTACTAATGAGTGACCTGTGGGCAGGGATCCCTGTCCCATATGGGACACCAAAGCTACACCGCATGCATCGTGTCACTCTCTTGCTCCTCCCCTCCTCATGTGTGCAGCGTGCTCCTGCTCGGCTCGTCTGCCGTTCTCAACCTCAACCTGCTAACGAGTGACCTGTGGGCGGCGGCCGCGCGGGAGGTGGGTCTGTTTGTCACGATGCATCGGGGTGCAGGGTGGGGTGGGGGGGCTCCCAAGGCTTGATGAGCCGCGCGGTTCTTCGCTCTCATTGAGCATTGTGATTGAGCAATGATGAGTCCAACAAGGGCGCCGCCGCCCCGCCCCCCCGCCCGCCCGCCCGCCCGCCCGTCCGCCCGTCCGCCCGCCCGCCCGCCCGCCCGCCCGCCAGGCGCTTTGGCGGCTCCGGCGGCGCCGTGTGTGCGCTTGCAACCCTCAATTCCCCTGAAACGCTACACACCACTCCCTAACAACGCCCGCCAGGCGCTTTGGCGGCTCCGGCGGCGCCGTGTGTGCGCTTGCAACCCTCAATTCCCCTGAAACGCTACACACCCCTCCCTAACAACGCCCGCCAGGCGCTCTTCGGCGGCTCTGGCGGCACCGCGTGGGCGCTTGGAACCCCCAACCCTAAGACCTGGAACTCTTGCCCCCCCACCCTCTCAACTCTTGTCCCCACCCGCAGCCCTCAACCCTAAGCCCTAACCCTACCCCCCCAAACAACGCCCTCCAGGCGCTGTTCGGCGGCTTCGGCGGCACCGCGTGGGCGTTTGGTTTCGCGCTCGCGGCCGAGGCGTTCGGGATATCGCTCTACGCCGCGGCCGGCCCAACGCATGGGCACCCCGTCGTCGTCGGCGGCGGCGGCGCGGATGGCGAATGCGGCGGCGGGAGAGGGGGGAGAGGGGGTGAGGGCGCGGAGGCTGGCGACGACACCGCGGCGGCGCTGCTGCCGGCAGGTGCGGTGGCTCTAGGGTTGGGGTGTGCTGGGGGAGTGGTGGCTCCGCACGCGCACGCACACACACACACGCACACACACACACACACAACACCGCCGGCAGGCCCGGGCGTTGGGGTGGGGGTGTGCTGGGGGAGTGGTGGCTCCGCACGCACGTTCACACGCTCAAACACACACACACGCACAAACACACGAACGTCAGACGCGGTGGCCAGGGATGGGTGTGTGCTGGGGGAGTGGTTGCTTGCCACGCACGCTCTGAGACGGGGCGCCCACGTCCCGTGACACACACACACACACACACACAAAGTGGTCCCGAGCATGTATGATGTGTGCCAACACAAGCATGCCCAGAGCAGCGCCTCCGTGCCCTGCCGCCGCGTGCCCTTTAAAGGGTGGCCCCAACCACGGGGGGGGGGGGCAAGAAACCTATTTCCTGCAGGCACGGCACATATGTTTTTAGGGGGGTCCCCCACCCCCCACCCCAACTCGCTGAATACACCATGCATGGAGCCGGGACCAAGACGCATGGCTGCCTTACAGTGAGAGCTGTCCATCGCAACGTCTAACTTGCCGGTAGATGGCCAAACTCGCCCTCAAAATCTAGCCATACCATGGCTTAGTCGGCGGGCACCAAGGAGTGTGGACCCTCCAATTCACACTTTCCAGGCAGATTCAGGGTTGACTCTCCTGAGGTGTTTTGCTGTGCTCTCCTAGGAGATTCAGATGGCATCGGTCCCATCTCAATCCATCAAGGTCGCTCAAACCCCTAGGTGGGCACTTGGTGCATCGTTGGGAGCACACGGAGGGGTAGGGCAATAAGAAGGTGGGGACCCCCACCCTATTACCCCAGGGTCACTTCTGAGAGTGGATTCGTGCTCCTCTCATCAAGGCGGTTCCAATGGTGGTCTTCCCGTCAAAAACAGTAACAATAACACGGGGTTTCCAGCTAAGCAGGCTACTCTTCTACTAGAGACACCCGCCGATACTCCAGCACACTTGAGTACTAGAGTACCGCCGGCTCCCGGCCGATAGACTACCGCTCCCGCCGGCTAGACTACCCCAAACAGCGGTCTCTGAGAGACATGTCTGGCAAGGAGCATATAGGAGGGGACCTTCCTCAGGGTCACAGTAGTGGCCTTGTGGCCAGTCAAGCCGGCAGAGCCTGCTGGCGCTGACTGGAACGGTCCCCACCTGGCAGTGCATCGCTGTCCAGCTCTCGTTTGCATGGGGCTCAGCCGGCGCCCCATGCCTCATGCATGGCCAGGTCCCACCCTCCAGGGGTGCATGGACGACAGACTTGTCATGGAGGCTGCCTGAAGACCTTCCAACGCCAGTCACCGGCAGACGAGCGATCCCGAGGATGAGCGCGGTGACGAACGCTGCGATTGGTGAAGCGGATTTACTCTGTGTTGCCTCGGCGGTCGCCACCGCTGAAGCCGTGATGGTAGCCCGCCTCCACGGGCAGCCATCTTGACCAATGTCCAGCATGCATTGACGGGCGCCAGCTCCTCCGCTCGTCGATCAACTCGTCGAGATCGGTGCCGCATGGCGTCCTGCATGGGGGGAGGATAAGGGCCGTCTCCCAGCACGGGCCGCGGCAGCGCCGCGGCTACTCGCCAAGCCATGGCAGCGCCGGGCAAGCCGCTCCTGAAGTGTTCCACCGAGGGACAGTCTAGCAGGAGCCGGGCCAGTCGTATTTTACCCCGCTCGTCAGCAGCACGGAGATCCTCGTCACCAGCAGCGCCGCATTGCTGGGTCCAGGGCTCGGCCACTGGAAAGAAAGTTCTGGACCCCCCGTAAAAAAAACATTGCGCCCTCCCCCCCCCCCACACACACACTTTGAGCCCTCACATCTCGGCCTCCAGGTGTCCGAATTCAAAAAATCCTCTTGATTTGTAACGTACGCAGCAGGGGGATTGATATTCAGCGTGCCTGTATCTTCTGTTTTTTCTGCCCCCCCCCGTGGCCCCAACTTTGTTAATGCAGCCCTAACTAAAACACACACACACACACACACACACACATGCGTGCGCCCGGCAGGCGCGCTACTTCACGGACGTGAGAGTGATGACGGAGGCGGCGCGTGCAGCTCGCTGCTAGGGTCGTCCATGAGTCGCGAGACCAGTATTGACTTGCCGCGGTGGTCGCCGCGAGCGCCGGGAGGAGAGGGCGGCAGCCCCAGCCGGACGCTGAACCCAACCTAGCCGCGTGCACAGCCACTAATGCAGCTCCATAGTGAGAGACCTTGCTAGACCTGTCGCGCCGAGAGGAGAGGGCGGCATCCTCGGCTGGACACTGAACCCAATCTAGTCGCGTGCACAGCCACCAGTGCAGCTGATAGTGAGAGACCTCGCTGGACCTGTCGTGGCAGCCGCGAGACATGGATGCCCAATTGCAATTGCCTTTGCCCGAGAGAGGCTCACTTATATTCGTGACGACTGCGCCACATTTGCGGCGCGCCTGAAGATTGCTAGCTGAGTGAAGAATGCTGTTACAACTAGGAGGCTGCGTGTACACACACGTCTAGTCTAGGTCGTCCGCCAGGTCAGCGCCGGCTTGCAAGCGCGGCGCGAGCTGCACAGCCGGCGCAGGGGGCGTCGGCGGCGGCGCTGCAACTGCCAGCGCCTCCTCTCGGATCCTGCCCTCCTGGATCTTGTCGCCCCCGTGCGAGGGCGCAGCGGCAGCGGCTGCAGCAGCGGCAGCAGCGGCGGCGTGCGCTGCCTGCTGCGCCGCGTGCAGCTCGTTCCACCTGCGCTCGTTGTCCGACGGCGCCAACTCTCCGGCACCGGCAGCAGCCGGCTCGCTGCGTCCCGCAGACGCGCCCGGCGCCTCGTCCGCGGGCTCCACGTTCTCGACGACCGCCACTGGTGCGCCCGCCAAGTCGGCGTCGCACGCGCCGTCGTCGCCTGAGGCACCCGCCGGCTGCGACTGCGGCTGCGGCAGCTCCTCGACGAGCGGCGCGCTCGGTGTTGCCGCGGAGGCCGGCGGCGGCGGGGGCGGCAGCACCGGCAGCGTGACTTCGAGCACGCAGCGCGCCTTGTCAAACTTGGCCCGCCCCTTGCCAGCATCGACGCGGTGCGGCAGCCGCGCGGACCGCAGCGCAAAGCGCCCCGGCACGACGACGCTGACCTCGCCGGCAGACACGTCGAGGTCGACGCCCGCCGCGGACGTCAGCCCCGGGAGGGTCACCCGCAGCGCGAGCTGCGCGGGCACGTCGGAAGCGAGCGCGAGCTGCGCGTCTCCCCACGCGGCCCCGAGGTCGGCCTGCCCGCGGTGCACCACCTGCCACGCCGGGGTGACGCACCCGTCGGGGTGCACGTGGCCGGGCGCGAGCGGGTCGGCCGGGGGCGCGGGCGGCGCTTTTGCGGCGGCCGCGGCCGACGCGCCATCGCCCGCCTTCCCGCCCTTTGCACCGAACGAGAAGCCGGAGCGCTTGCCGCCGGGCACGCCCGCAGCAGCAGCGACAGCGGGAGAGGCCGACGTGCCGCCGTCCGGCGCGGTGGAGCCGTCCGTCTGTGGCTTGAGGCGCCCGCCGACGCCGGTGCCGCCCTCGCCGCGCAGCGCGAGCGCGTGCGGGGCGGGCACCGCCTCGGTGCCCTTGTAGTTGTTAGCGATCTTAGGTGCCTTGACGCTGTCCCGCGCGAGCTTCACGCCCGCAAAGTTAGCCTCGATGTTGTCGAGCGCGTTGTCGACGACCGCCCGCGCGACCCCCGGCATGCGGCCCGCCATGTCGAGCGTGTCGGGGTGGACGACAAAGTCCCACACCGCGCACGGCGCGCCCGTCTTGTCTGACCCCTCCTTGCGCGGGCCGAGGCACAGCGGCATGTCGAATGCGCGGCCGGCCTTCCCGTCGGGCCCGGGCGCAGACTTGAGCGTCGCGCGCTTGACCTTGTCACTCGTGCACACGTTGATGAACACCTTGGTGCCGTCGCTCGTGTTGGTCGTCTTGATCACGTGGTGGGGCGTCGGCACGAGGATCGCGGCGCCCTGTGGGAGTGCGTGCGAGTGTGTGCATGTGTGTGTGTGTGCGTGTGTGCGTGCGTGTGTGTGCGTGTGTGCGTGCGAGTGTGTGTGTGTGTCTCGTGCGTGAGCGGGCTGGCGGGGTCCTGGCACAGTCCTGGAGTTGAATCGCACTCCCAGGCTGGCAGACGGCCTTCAGGGCTCGAGGAGGGCTGCCTGCCTGCCTGCATATAAACTGGTCTCTCGTGCGTGCTCTTACCTTTCCGTACACCTCCTCGATGCGCCCCTCAAACTCGAGCTGCCGCAGGTAGGCATCGTTCTCCGCCTTGGCCTGTTGTTATTGAGCACAGCACACGCAGTTCACGTGAGATGGGCACACACGCGAGCATGGCAAGCGCCATGCAAGTTTGTGTGTGTGAGCATGCGGCGCCCCTGCATCCAGCAGCGCCCCCCCGCTGTCCCCCGACACCTCGCAACCACCCATGCGGTGTTGCTCGACGCACCTTGGGGTCGGACACCTCCTTGGCGTACTCCTCAAAGAGCTTGATGAACTCGGGGTCCTTGAACGCCTTGGTGAACTTGTCCACCTCCTGCGGGCACCACACGCACCGCAGACAGCTTCGACACCAGAATGGAAAAGAGACACAGGGTTGCGGGGTCCGTGAGGCGTGCAGAGGCGACGCCAGGTGGGGCCGCGGCAACACGCACCGCGCCCGAGAGGTTGAGATCCTTCAGGCTCTTATCCAGTCCCTCGCGATCGTCCATGGTGATGCCCATGCTTAGCAAGAGTTGAGAAGTCCCAGATCTCGCATTCGGTTTTTTAGCAACAGGTGGTTGGGACTGGGTTCGTACACAGAACAGGCTGAACAGTGTCGCCAAGAGGCTCAACAATCAGTGCACCGGCAAACCACTTTCATTCCACGTCCATTTCCACTACAAGCGCTGTGCACTCACGCTCTGATCGAACAACATGCGCCGTGTGTGTGTGTGTGTGTGTGTGTGTGTGTGTGTGTGTGTGTGTGTGCTGCTCTGCGGCAGACTGGAGGACATCAGGGGCGCGCCCGCCGTGAGCCCGTGCACGCCGTTTGTGCTGGGCCGCCGCTGTCAGGAACGGGCTCACCGCCGTTCCAGGAGTGTTCCACTAGTGCGAGACAGCGGGACTGAAGAGAGCAGGCACGAGGCCCACCTAAAAGTGAAAGCTACAAAAGTAACCCACAGAAGCGCCAACCTCGTAGTGGCGCCAAGCAAGCAGCACCACCGTGCAGGCTCCGCACCGAACCCCAGGCGTGAGGATGTGAGCGCACGCACGCACGGAGCATACGCACTGCAGCCCCACCTGATTCCACCCCAGTGTGTCGGGTGCAACTATCCACCTGCCAGTGGGTGGGAGACCCACACGGGCCAGGGGCAGCAGCGACATTTTGGGGCGCAGGATGTCCCGGGCGTAAACGCAGCAAACAGTCGCCTTTGCACCCACCTCTTCCCACTGTGCCTCTAAGTCTCGAATTACCATTCACACACACACACACACACGCCTGGTGCGCGCTTCTGATAAATACCCTAAGATGCGTGCGTGCGGGGGGGGCAGGGTGGGAGGCACGTGCGCTGCACAGCTTCTTGTCAGCTTCTTATTCGCACAGCTTTTTTGATGATGAGAGTTTTACAATCCACTTCTGGCGGTCACACGTACGGTTCCAAAGCTCCAGTGGGACTTAGAGAAACAAGGCTCAAGGCCCACAAAAGGTCAAGCTACAAGTAGCCCACGGTAACGCCATCCACACTTGGTGGCGGGCGCCAAGCAAGCAGCACCACTGTGCAGGCTGCACACCCAGCCCCTCAAATGGCCAGAGGGCGGACCCAAGGTATAAAACCATGAAGGGACCAAAAAGCCCTCCCCCAGACCACCGGAAGCGGGGCTAGTAGCACACCCGCCGCAGCACTCTACTCAGCGACCACACCGCACCCGCCACCGCACGCGTGTGGCGCCACCTCCCCTTCAAAAACACCCCCAGAGGGAATGCCATCTAGCAAGCAGGTGCAGGCACCCGCTCGCCGTCAACGACGAGGCGCGCGCGGTGGAACTGCGCCCGCTTCCCCGCAACCTTGGCGGCGAGGAAAGCGGGCCACAGCGCCTGGTGCTGCGCCTCCTCGCGGTCACTGAGGACGTCGAAGACTGCAGTCGAGTCCACGCAGCGGCGCAGCTCGTGGCGCCAGCGCACGACAGTGTCGGCCACGGCGTCAGACGCCACGGTGAAGAGCACACGCAGCACACCGCCCCCGCGTGGCTCCACGCCGATGCCCCCGACGGCAGGCTTGGCGTTGAGGAGCGACGCGGACACGACGCCACCATCAGCCGGCTCCCGCCGGCCGGTGCCGCCGTAGAGGAAGCGCACGACATCCGTAGCCAGGCGGACGGGCAGGCTGGTGCCGTCCTCGGCAGCTGCAGCGATCCGCTCCGCCGCCGCCGCCGTCGCCTCCTCTTCATCCATCCGCCTGCCACCGCCCGCGAGGAACCAGTTGGCGCCGCGTGCCACCGGGATGGACAGCACGAAGCTGCGGCGCAGCGACGTGTCGCCCACACGCGCAGGCAGCCCCCCCCGGCGGGAGGGGCCGCGCGCAGATGCGGCACGCGTGGCGCCCGACGCAGGCCGCTCCGTCGCCGGCCCCCCCCCCGCCGACGCCACAGGGGCGGCAGCAGCAGCGGGCCGGGCAGGCTGAGCAGCCTCGGCAGCAGGCGCAGCGCGGGGCGCCGCACTGTGGGCCGCATGGCCGGCCCGCGCGCGGGCGGGCTCTGCATGCGGCATCTGCATGGGCGCCCCAGGGACGCGGCTCACCAGGAGGCTCACCACATCCACCAGGGACGCAATCTGTTGCGCCTGCGCCTGCACCACAGCGAGCACCCCCGCAAGGGCACCGCTGTGGCCGGCGTCGGCAACCTGTGGCGCGCCCACCTGCGTCGGCGCATTCTGTGGCTGGGCGCGCGCCCTCGCCTCCCTGTCCAGCAGCCCCCCTACCAGGCGTCTGATGTCTGCCTGCCCCGCGCTGAGGGCGCGGAGGGCGTCTGTGGTGTCGGCCGAGGCCGAGATGTGGTTGCTGGCGTCGCCATGCAGGTGTTGCGCAGCCTCCGCGTATGTGGCTGCCCCCCGCGCCCCGTGGGGCGCCGAAAGCTGTGTCTGTGTCGCATCCACGCACGCGCGGTGGCGTGGCGGGGAGTCTGAGCCGGGGGAGCCGCTGCTCACCGGTGATTCTGTGGTGGTGGCCGCGCGGGCGATGAGCGCGCCGGCGGCCGCACTGTGTTTGCGCGCCTTAGAGCGCGTCATGAGTCATGGGAGCAAGCAAGCAAAGCCATCTGCACAGCTTCTTATCCGCACAGCTCGCCCTGCCCCCCTGCTCCTGTGCCCCCTCATGAAGGCAGGCATGCAGCACAATGCCCCGTCCTGCTGCCTCTCAGAGTCTGATGCTGGGGTTTCATGAAACAGGAGAGCCTACGCCACAACTTCAGAGTCTGAAGTTGTGGAGTTTCGACAGCTACCGCGTCGATAGAAGCAGCACCAGCTACACGCGTCCCACTTGTCCTCTGCTATGTGAAGTTTGTTCCCACTGCCAGTAGTGTGGCCCGTGTGTGAGCCACACACTGAGCCACATATGTCGGCATGACGCCACTTTACTTCATTCTTCCGCAAATCTCAATTCCCCCATCTGCACCCGTCTCCCCTCCCTGACCTCAGCACGCACGCAAGCTTGAAACATCCCATCTCGCTGGGAGTGATCCCGATCCGACATGGCTGTCTCGCTCACGCGCGCCCCGGCCGCGACATGTCTCCATACGAGGCGCCCAGCTCCCTGCGCGCCGATCTTGGGAGGGAGGAGGTGGGCACGGCGTACTGAGTGCTCATGCTGCACACGGGTGCATGTGGCTTGCATGCATGCACCCCCGCTGTGCCCATCTGGCAGACCCCCCCCCCCCCTCGGCATGACTGAGGCCAGTGACATCGCCCTCCTCCCTGTGTCGTGTCCAGCGCCAGGGCGTCCCCGCGTCGGGCTCTCATTGCCAGGGCAGCAGGCACGGAGGAGCAGTCCGCTAGCACTGCTGCTAGCTCAGCGCCGCCCGCCGCCGGCCAGGTCGCACCAGACCTGGCGGACCTGAGTCAGCTGACCGAGTTCTTCGGTGCGGAGGAGCTGGCAAAGGAGCTGAACGACGGCAGTGAGTTCGGGACCAGGGGCGAGGCGCTGGTGGCGGGACAGGTGCGGGCTTGGTGTGTGTGTGTTGCGTGTGTGTGTGTGTGTGAACGCGACGAGAGCAATGAGGGCGACCTGAGGGTGTGTGTGCGTGAGTGTTGTGTGTATGTGTGTGTGTGCGAACGCGACGAGAGCGATGAGGGCAATCTGAGGGTGGGTGGGTGGGCAGGTATGTGTTTTGTGTGTGTGTGTGTGTGTGTGAACGCGACGAGAGCGATGAGGGCGTCCCGAGGGGGTGATCCCACTCAGACCTTGGTAGTTTCCAGAAAACTCCCAGTCGCGCTAGAAGGCCCCCGAGCGGTCCGCTAGTCAATCTAGAAGAAGCATTTTTTCTTCTTCTAGTCACACCTGACGTTCAGTCGTCGTCGCTAGCATCTCCGGCGTCGAGAACGCTTCGGTCAAAGTCGCTCCTCACGCTTCTTCTAGGCTAGAAGGAACTTCTAGATCGTGAGTGGGAGTACACCCTTGGTCGCAGCCTGTGATTTCCTTTTTCGGCTGTCCACAGCCATTGAACTGTATTCCAGGTGTGCTTTGACCTTGAACACAGCTCAACCGATCAAGTGGATTGTAAGTCTGACAAGCCCACGAGACAGATCACGTCAACAGCGTTCAAATGACCTGTGTGTGAGGACAAACGGTCAACGGGAGGTCAACGGTCAACGCGGTCAAAAGACGGTCAACACGGTCAAAGCAAAATCCGGCTGTGGAATAATTAATTAAAATTCCTGAAAAGGATCCTGAAAAGGAAATCACTGGTCACAGCGGACGGCTGCCACCCGCTGCCACAGGTTTTGCACGTCTTACATGTGCGCGCCCGGAGGACCCCGGGGCGTGAGTTCTACAGGTACAGGCCTCCGTCGGGTTCAGATTGGAGAGTGAGCCGTGAGGCCCTGGTTGAGCCATCATTTCCCCAAGATCTTCAACGGAACTACTGGTGGACACCCGCCCTTCAGGTTTAACAGGTTTTACATGTACGCGCCCGGAGGACCCCGGGGCGTGAGTCAAGGTCTAGACGACACGTCTAGGGGAGCTCTTGTAGTAGAGACAGCGAGGCCACGCAGCGCGCCAGCCTACCAGTGCTCCCGCTGCCACACACGCAGCGCCCTCATCTCCTCGCTCCGCGCTCCACCGTCACACTTGCCTCCGCCCCCCTCGTCCCTCCTCCCTGCATCTGATCCCCCCCCCCTCCCCCCCCTGCACACACAACACACACGCACACACACAACACACACACACACACACTCAGGTCGCCCTCATCGCTCTCGTCGCGCGCACACACACACACTCACACACCACACATACACAACACACACACACACACACCTGCCCACCCACCCACCCTCAGATTGCCCTCATCGCTCTCGTCGCGTTCGCGCCCTCGCCCATCCAGTCCCTCCTCGACGCCACCGGCGGCGTTTGCCTCATCGCCGGATCTTCCGCTGCCGCGTACTCCTTCTTCGGCCTCGGAAAGTCGCTGAGCCCGCTACCTGTGCCGCGCAAGGTGACTTGAAGCCTCGTCGGGTCGTTGCAGGTCGAGGCTAGGCTTGCTCTGTGCTGCGCTTTGCTGCCCGTACGTTGTTCACCTTCTTCGGCCTCGGCAAATTGCTAAGCCCGCTCCCGGTGCCGCGCAAGGTGTGGCCTAAACCTTATCAAGGGTCGATGAGGTTCGAGGCTGCTGTTGCTCTGTGCTGCGCTGCGCCGCGCTGCGCCGCTCCCACGCTGCTACAGCTTCCTCGGCTTGAGGGTTGGGGCTAGGGGACCCCTCATGTTGGTCAGTGCCGTGCTATGCTGCGCTGTGCTACCTCCACACAGCCCGCCCGCTCCATCCACCCACCCACTCGTGCACGCACGCGTGCACCCATCCACCCACCCATCCAACTCACCCACCCGCACACACACATCCCTCAACTAGGTGCACACGCTGATCACGGACGGCGCGTTTGCGTATGCCCGCCACCCTCTGTACGGAGGCCTGCTGATGTCGTGCTGCGGGCTGTCGCTCGTGACGCACAGTGTCACTCGCTTCGCGCTGACGGTCGCGCTCTGGTGCGTACGTGTGTGTGTGTGTGTGCGTGTTCTTGTGCGTGTATATGTGTTTGTGTGCGTGCTGTGGTGCGTGTGTGCTCTGTTGCGTGCGTGCGACGCGTCTAGCTGCCACACGCGACGCGTCTAGCTGTCACGCCGGCCGTGGCCGCACATGTCAACGCGATTCTGGACATCATTTAGCCCTGTAATCCCGACCACACACCCGCCTCCAGGCGCTTGCCGCCGACGCCCGGGTCATCGGAGCGTGGCTACCACCTGTTCGTGCCCGCGCACGTGCACACCAGGGATCTTCTATGGGGCTGTCAGGAGAGGGCCCCTCGGACTCTCCGGGTTTCCGGAGAGCTCCCGGATTTTCTCCAGGCTGGCATTTTCCCCGGGGACTGTGCCCCCGGACCCCCGCTTTTGCTCTGGCTTTTCCGAACCTCCCTTTCGCTCCCCATCGGCAAACCGGCCTTCGGGCGGTCTCCTCATTGAAATCCAATCGGCAAGGAGAACCCTGGTGCACACACGCACACACACACGCCTGCCCCCACCCCACGCGTCCCACACGGTCACCGGACACGCACGCGCGCGCAGGTACCTCCTCGACAAGAAGTCCGACTTCGAGGAGACGGAGCTGACCAAGCGGTATCCCGACTACCCCGACTACGCTGCAAGCGTCAAGAAGTTCATTCCGTGGGTGCTGTAGGCACTGCTGTAGGGGACATCTCCTGGTAGCTCGCCTCACACAAGGCGTCTCCCTCAATCCAGCGCCCCGAGAGCGCGCACTGTAAACTGTACACTGGAGTGTCCCCACGGGAATGACTGCGGCTCTCACTGGTCGCGAACGACTCGCAATCTGGGAGACAGAGCCCCGGTAGGCTGGCGCGCTGCGTGGCCTTGCGGGCTCTCCTGGCAGGGCCCCCCTGGACGTGTAGTCTAGGCCTGAACTCGCGTCCGTGGGTCCTCCGGGCGCGCACGTGTCAAAGCCTGGGAGACAGAGAGCCGCCCCCCACAGTTCGACGACCGTCTACTCGGCACAAGGGCGGCCTGCCATTAGTGCGCTGTGACGGAGCCGCTGCAACGGAGCCCCTATAGGGTGTGACCGTTTCGAGCTGTCGAGTGGGAGAACCCTGGGGGGCCACTTGGAAGCCGGGGGAGAACGAGGATGGGAGTCGGCAGAGTGCGGTGAGAGCGTGAATGGGCCACTCCCGTCGCATGCGCTCTCGCTCTCGCTGGCTCGTTGGGGGTGCTGCGCTGGCATTGACTCGGGGTTTGGCTGCTGCCGTGTGACTGATGAGATGCGACGAGGAGGCCATCGTTGAAAGCTCAACACTTGGGGACTACTGCGCCCTGAACCCCGACACAGACACAAAAGGACCAGGGACACGCCAAGCTAGAAATGTACCGCCGAAAGGGCAGAAAGTCCGACCAGCAACTTGCTGCACACACTTGGGGGGCCTCTCGGCCGGCTACTTTACGAGTTACGGTGTCGTCGTGACAGTGATTGACACAGTGTGGGAACAGGACAGGATTGAATGCGAAAGAATCAGCAGAGCCCCTCCCCTCCCCCCGCCCCCGGCCCTCGCATAGCTGCGCCCGCCCTGGCTGTGATCCATGCGCCCAAGGGGCGAGGGGGCAGCTGCGGAATCGGGGGGGAAGGGTCAAAAGTCCTAGTCCTGCGTTGCGGGGACCTCCGGTAGAATCGGAGCTCCCCCGCACCCACGCCCCCCCAGCGCTCCAACTCGCCAGGGGTGTGTACAGGTGAGTGTGTGCGTGTGTGTGTGTGTGACTGGCGGGTCTACTCGGCCACGGCGCGCGCGTCCACGCAAACACGCGTTGCGCCCTCCACTTGAGGCCGCAGCCGCTCGAGGTACGCTGTGCGCCCGAGGTAAAAAAAGCTGGTCCCTCGCGCCCCACCACCACGGGTCGGTGATGCGCGCGAGCGGGTTATGTCTTGCGCGTGTGTGTGGGGGCCGCGCCATGTCGCGTCCACCCCACCCCACACACGCACAGACAGGAGTAGGGTGGCCCGCCCACTCGAGGCGCGACCGAACCCCGCATGGGGGAGGGGGCGTCCCCTGTGTGGCAGCTCGCCTCCCCACCACAGGAGATGCGTGCGAGCGTGTGCGTATGCGAGAGCCGCGCCGTGGCGTCCACGCAACATGCGGCACGCTGGCTGTTCGCTCGCTCGAGGCGTGGCCGAACCCTGCGCGGGAGGTCGTCCCCGGGGTGGTCGCGCGGCCGCGCCGCCACGGGGTCGCGCGAGTGCGCGCGTGTGCGCGCACCGCGACATGGCGTGCCCACAAAACACACGTGCCGTCCACTCCGCGCTGCTCGCCGCCCGCCTGCTCACTCGAGGCGCGGCCGAACCCTGCGTGGGATGTCGTCCCCGACGTGGTCGCGCGGCCGCGCCGCCGCGGGGTCGCGCGAGCGTGTGTGCGCACCGCGACGTGACGTCCACGCCACATACCGCCCGCCGCCCGCCTGCTTACTCGAGGCGTGGTCGAACCCTGCGCGGAAGGTCGTCCCCGAGGTGGTCGCGCGGCCGCACCGCGTGCAGCGCGCGGTGCCCCGCACGCTCGCCGTGGCCGCCGCCGGCGCCGCCGCCCGTGTTGGCGATCGTCTGCGTTGGTGTGTGTGTGTGTGTGTGAGAGTGTGTGTATGTGTGCGTGTGTGTGTGTGTGAGGGGCAATCAGCACCTTTCAAGGCTCATAACAAAAAATCCCTCAACCCAAAACGGTCTTGGGTGCAGAGGGTTGCGGCAAGTTACGGCCCTACTAAGCCCTAAACCAAACTTGTGCCACACACCTGCAGGATCTCTGCCTGCAGCTCCGGGCAGCTCGACGTCATGTGGCGGTAGCCGTCGGTCGCGATCACGGCGGCAAGGTTGCGGGACACAAAGTCGAGGCAGACCTGCGTATGTGCGTGTGAGGGTGTGAGACACAGCCTATATGGGACTGCCGTTCAGAGTTCTCTGTAACGATGTCTCCCTCTCTCTCTGTTTGTGACGGTCGCAATTGCGGTGGCAAGGTTGCGGAACACAACAGTCGAGGCAGACCTGTGCGCACGCGTGCGTGTGTGTGTGTGTCTCTACGTTGACCGTCTCGCACAGCCGGTGCTCGCACACACACGCCCCCACCCCCCTCCTCCCCCGAGGCGGCGCAACTTCTTGAGCTCGTCTGCATGGTTCTGCCCCGCAAGCGTGAGCGTCGTCGTGACAGTTTTTCCCCAGTGCCCCTTCCCCCCTCTTCCCCCGTCTTCCAGCACACACACACACACCACCCTGGCCAGTGAGGCAGCCCGAGGCAGTTCAAGACAGCTCAAGGCAGCCCGAGGCAGCGCACCTTTTTGAGCTCGTCCGCGTGGTTCTGCTCCGCAAGCGTGAGCGTCGTCGCGACCGTCTCTACGTCGACCGTCTCGCACAGACGGCGCTCGCAGATGCGCCGCAGGCGGATGAGCTCGTAGCGGTCGGCAGCGACGAGCAGGTGCTGCGCAGTGTGGGGTTTGGGGTTCAGTGTGTGTGTATGTGTGTGTGTGCATGCACGTGTGTGTGTGTGTGCATGCACGTGTGCGTGTGTGCGTGTGCACGCATGTGCGTGTGTGTGCAGATGGACGCGCCGCATGCGATGAGCGCGTAGCGGTCGGCAGCAACCAGAAGGTGCTGTGTGTGTGTGCGTGTGTGTGTGTAGTCGATTGCACAGTCCGCCGGACGCCATCGGTGGCGTGCGTGTGCAGATGCGGCGCAGCGGAAATGCACCACGCAAACAAAAAACGCACCTGCGCCATCGTGACGTCGAGGTTTGCTCCGTCGTGCTCCTCTGGCAGCAACTCCCCCCCTTGCTGACACACACACCACACCCCTCACTTCATCCCCCCCCCCTCCAAGGCTGCTGACTGAACGAAACCAAACAACGCACCTGCGCCATCGCGACGTCCAGGTTTGCTCCGTCGTGCTCCTCTGGCAGCAACTCCCCCCCTTGCTGACACACACACCACACCCCTCACTTCATCCCCCCCCCCTCCAAGGCTGCTGACTGAACGAAACCAAACAACGCACCTGCGCCATCGCGACGTCCAGGTTTGCTCCGTCGTGCTCCTCTGGCAGCACGTCGGTGTACACGAACGACAGCAGCAGGCGGAAAACGGGAGCCTGCAGGGAGGGTGGTGTGTGTGTGTGTGTGTCTGTGTGTGTGTGTGCTCCTCTGGCAGCACGTCGGTTAACACGAACGACAACAGCAGGCGGAAGGCAGGCGCCTGCAAGGAGGGTGCATGCGTGTGTGTGTGTGTGTGCGTTTGTGTGTGTGTGTGCTCTTCTGGCAGCATGGCGGTGTACACGAACGACAGCAGCAGGCGGAAGACGGGAGCCTGCAGGGAGGGTGGTGCGTGTGTGTGTGCGTGTGTGTGTGTGTGTGTGCGCTACTCTGGCAGCACGTCGGTGTACACGAACGACAGCAGCAGGCGGAAGACGGGCACCTGCAGGGAGGGTGCATGCGTGTGTGTGTGTGTGTGTGTGCTCCTCTGGCAGCATGTCGGTGAAAAAGCACACGCACGACAGCAGCAGGCGGGAGACGGGCACCTGCAGGGAGGGTGGTGTGTGTGTGTGTGTGTGTGTGCGTGTATGTGTGTGTGTGTTCCTCTCAGCATGTTGGTGTACACAAATGACAGCAGCAGACGCAAGACGGGCGCCTGGTTTTGTGTGTGCATGTGCGAAGGGCGAAGGGGCATAGGGGGGCACGGGGTAAAAGATCCCCCGGGGTAGAAAATCCTCCCTTATCAGTTCCTCTGTCCTTTGCGCTGCTAGGGGCTGTCGCCTCACCCCCCCTCCGGTGGGGACATGGTTCATACATATATGAAGGCCTCCAGAAGTGGGGGGGGGCGAGGGGGGGACTACTGTGGGTCATGCAGCAGCTGGTGTTTGGGTGCTGCAACAGGGCATCAGCCCACCATCTCCATGCAACAGTGAGGGATGTCCGTGGCGTCGCGAGTCGAGCCTCCGGCCAACCCGCAATCGAGCAAAATGTGAACTAGACATTACTTCGACCTTTTTCTGCCTTTGCGACGTGCGTCGGCTGCTGCCGCGATGCACACGCGATGCTGACGTAGGGCTCACCATTGAGGCATCGGACCCCCATCGATCCCCAAATCAACTCCTGCAGGGGCAGCAAGGCCCCCCCAGGGCCCCCACCTGGCATACACATTCACAATATTGTGGTGAAGCTGCCACCATGCACCCCTGAAGCTGTCCAAGGGCACCTGGCAGTCCCCGGCTTGGCCCAGGCACGTCCAAGGTATTTAGGAACAATACCAAGGCCAAGAAATACCAGGCCCAGGCCAGCAGCAGCTCCACTGGCACTGGATCTGGCTAGGGGATTTTTTGTTATCTCGGAGGCCGTTTTGGGCCGAGGCAGCAGCAAGCGCCTTACTTGTACAGTACAGCCCCCACACTTTGATTCACACAATGAAACTTTGCAGGATGGTAGAACACAGTAAGGGACACCCCCACCTGAAAGGGCAGATTGTAAAACGAAGAGACGCTCCATCGGCAGCAATCCCTCGAAAACATGGGGGATCTTTTACCCCGTGCCCCCCTAGGTGAAGTTCGGTTCACGGTTGGCAACGCACGCTGGTGTGCACAAACGACAGCCGGTAGCCGGTGCCTGGGTGAAAGTAACTGCGAGCCACCGAAAGTAACCGAGAGTGAAAGCAACCGCAAGCCACCGAGAGTAACCGAGAGTAACCGCACCTTCATGTCCTCACTCACCACGCGCCCCTCCTGCCCCTCGCGCACCGACGTCGGCAAGGTCACCGAAAGTAACCGAAAGCAACTGAAACATTGTCAAAGTAACCGAAAGTGACCGCACCTTCATGTCCTCAATCACCACGCGCCCCCCCCCCCCCCCCCCGCCCCTCGGCACCGGCATCGCCAAGGTGGCAACCGAAAGTAACTGAAAGTAACTGAAACATGGTTAAGTAACCGAACGTAACCGAACGTAATCGCACCTTCATGTCCTCAATCACCACGCGCCCCTCCTGCCCCTCGCGCATCGGCGAGTTGAGCAGCGCGCGGAACACGGGCGAGCGCGCCTCCAGGATGATCTTGTGCGCGCGCATCGCCTCGCCCTCGACCTCAAACACGCAGTCGGTGTCGGTGCCGGACGCGAGGAGCTGGCCGAGGTCGGCGCCCATCGACGGAGCGGGGACCTGCGTTTGTGTGTGTGAGTGTGTGTGTGCAGGTGGCCAAGGTCGGCGCCCATAGACGAAGCGGGGACCTGGGGGGGTGATTGTCAAAGAGCCACTGGACTCGGTGTCTACGCGGTGGTGTGACTTAGGCGAGCGGTGGCCTCTGCTGGGAAGCCAGTGCTATGCCCTAAATACTGCAAGTGTTTCACCTCGCATGCTCGCACGCTTGCCTATACGACACCCTCCCCCCTCCCCTCCCCCGCTCACATCGCTCGCTTCAACCAGCTCGCTCTCCCAGTGTTCCTGTACCCTCCACCCTGCTGCTATTACCTCAATCCTACCCCTTCTCCCCCCGCACACACCCACATACCTTAACGAGCTCGTTCTTGGACCCGGTCCCGCGCGAGAGCGCGCCCCCGGACGACACCACCAGCTCAATCGTGTACTTGATGATGATGGTGTCGTTCATGAGGTACCTGCAGAGAGTGCAGGAATGGAGCAGGGGTGGGAGCAAGGAGCAGGAGCGGAGCAGGATCGGGAATGCAGCAGCAGTAGCAGTAGCATTGACATTACCAGGAGCAGGGAGGGTGGGAGAGCGCGGACGGTGAGGCAGAAGTGTGACTGGCGGGGTTCCCTATAGCTAGAGAACGGCCCCCAAAGCGGGACGCCACACGACAGAGAGCCCTCTCCAAGCCGAAGACACACTCCACACAGCTGGGCACCCTCCATTACTGCAACTTCAAGTACGCACCCCTTGGGCCCCCCCAAAAGGGACACCGCACCACCCTAGAGAGCCCTACAATCTAAGCCGAAGACACACTGCACACAGCTGGGCACCCCCCACTACTGCAACTGTAAGTACGCATCCCTTGGACCGGCCTTGGAGCCCGAAACAGGACACCGCACCACCACAGATAGCCCAACTATCCAAGCCAAACACATATTCCACACAGCTGGGCACCCATTACTGTAAACATAAGCACGCACCCCTTGGCCCCCCCCAAACCGGGACACCGCACCACCCAAAAGAGCCCTACTATCTAAGCCGAAGACACGCTCCACACAGCTAAGCACCAACAGCATGCCCCTATACAGTATTGCAGCTTGTACAAACGGTATTGCAGCTATACAGTATTGCAGCTACTGTCTGTGCGGTTTGCCTTTGCGAATGTATATTTTTTGCCCCCCCCCCCCCAGCTGATAAACTAATAGAAATCATCGAAAATCACGATTGGGGCGTCAAAACGACTAACAACGGCGACAAACGACCCCCGCAATGGCATTTAACAACTGTAATTTTGACCACCACCCCTGAAGGCAAACAATATGGATGGTATACAGTATTGCAGCTATACAAGTGCTACAAGTACGCACCCCTTGGACGGGTCCTCCAGGATCGTGCGCTTGACGAACTTGCGGTACCTGGGGCAGGAGGGCAGCAGGCAGCGCGCACAGCACAGCACGTTGTCAGATTGGTGGCAGGCTGGTTGGGTGGGGCAGCACAGCACACAAAAAAGTTGAGCGCGTTGGGGTCCAGGGCAGGCATCACAGCACAGCACGGCGCAGCACAGCACGGCGCAGCACAGCATAGCACAGCAAAGCACACGGTCACACCAGTACAGCACAGCACAGCACGCAAGGCAGCTTGGCGTGGCAGTCGCGTGCGTTGGGGTCCAGGGCAGAGAGCACAGCACAGCACAGCACAGCACGGCGCAGAACAGCAAAGCACACGGTCACACCAGCACAGCACAGCGCAGCACAGCACAGCACACAAGGCAGCTTGGCGTGGCAGTCGCGTGCATTGCGGTCCAGGGCAGACAGCACAGCACAGTACAACACAGCACAGCACACGACCAGCCCAGCCCCAGCATCACAGCACACTCATGGCAGGCAGCACAGCACACGGCCAGCTTG
>VFSX01000826.1:0-32743 GCA_016618255.1 Chlamydomonas sp. UWO 241 | reverse complement strand
AGGAAACTGGTATTGGTATTTTTGGTAAACCGGAAAACAGAAACCGGTGAGCGACCCAGGAATCGAACCTGGAGCCTTTAGGATTGCAGATAACATCGTTAACCACTAGCCCAAAGGTGGAACCATCCCCCCCCAAAGGGGCCGCCACGGCCGTGCCTTCGGGAGTCTCTGTTCCATCACCAGTGTCTCTTGTTTCTACGATGTTTCCTGTTTTGCTGTCGCTTAGGTGTCAGCATGTTTGCGTTGCTTGAGTGTAACGTTGGCCTCTGAAAAAAAAATAAAAAAAAATCCCACGCCTCCCGGCTTTCCCTGCCCTCTCCTCTTCTCCCCATGCTTCCCGCTCATCCTGCCTATTCCACCCTCCCCTCGCTGTTTTATTGACCTCCCGCATCTCCCTGTCTTTTTCTCTCCCCCCCATTCCTTACTGCCCCTTCCCGCCCTGCCTGCACAACCATCCCTGCTTGTCTGCCATGCCACCCCTCCCTCTCCCTGCCTACCCACTCCCTGCTTGTTCCCCATACCAAAAATACCAATACCAGTTTCCCTGTTCCTTGGTCCCCGTGTTGCTGTAGCCTAGGCGTGGGCATAATGTGTTATTTTGATGTAATACAATTAAAAAAAAAAAAAAAAAAAATCCCTCCCCCCCCCCCTTCCCCTGCCCTCCCTCCCCTTCCCGCCGCCCCCCTCGTCGCCCGCCCCCTTCCTCCCCTCCGTCACAGGTGGTTTTTCTTTCATCATCCTTTGCTTCTACGTCTTCCTCTCCCCTCAAGTCCTTTTCAGCTTTCTTCCAGTCGTTCCCTCATCGTTCCATCGTCCCACGTGCCTCCAGTTTCCTGATTTCCATTCACTCGTGTCCGTGTCCTTTCGTCGTCCTTATCCTCAAGTCCCGTTCCCACGAGTCCAAGTTCCTTTAGTCCTGTCGGCTCTGGTGCTCTAGATGGATTTGCTTGCGTGTCCCTGTGTTTTCAGGGTCCGCCACGGCTCCGGCCGTGTCTTCGGGAGTCTCCGTTCCAACACCAGGGTCTCTTGTTTCCTCTTTGTTTCCTGTTGCTGTCGCTTAGGTGTCGGCATGGCTGCGTTGTTTGAGTGTAACGTTGGCCTCTGAAAAAAAAAAAAAACGTGCCTCGAGTTTCCTGGATTCCGTTCCCTCGTGTCCGTGTCCTTCGCCTTCGCCGCCACGGCTCCGGCCGTGCCCTCGGCAGTCTCCGTTCCATCACCAGTGTCTCTTGTTTCTGCGTTGTTTCCTGTGTTGCTGTCGCTTAGGTGTCAGCATGGCTGCGTTGCTTGAGTGTAACGTTTGCTTCTGAAAAATAAAAAAAAGGAAATCCTTAGCCTCGAGTCCCGTTCCTCCAAGTCCAAGTTCCTTTAGTCCTGTCGGCTCTGGTGGTCTAGATGGCCTGCGTGTCCCTGTGTTTTCAGGGGCCACCACGGCTCCGGCCGTGCCTTTGGGATTTTTTTTTTATTTTTTTAAATGTATAACATCAAAGCAACACACTATGCCGACGCCTAGGCTACAGCAACACGGGGACCAAGGAACAGGGAAACTGGTATTGGTATTTTTGGTAAACCGGAAACCAGAAACCGGTGAGGGACACAGGAAACGAACCTGGGACCTCTAGGTTCTCAGTTAACATCGTTAACCACTAGCCCAAAGGTAGAACCATCCCCCCCCGTCTCCGTTCAATCACCAGTGTCTCTTGTTTATGCGATGTTTCCTGTTTTGCTGTCGCTTAGGTGTCAGCATGGCTGCGTTTCTTAAGTGTAACGTTGGCCTGTGAAAAAAAAAAAAAAAACTCCCTTCGCTGTTTTATTGACCTCCCGCATCTCCCTGTCTTTCTATCTCCCCCCCATTCCCGCCTGCCCCTTCCCGCCCTGCCTGCACCACCATCCCTTCTTGTCTGCAATTCCCCCCTTCCCGCTCCCTGCCTGCCCACTCCCTGCTTGTTCCCCTTCCCTGCCATCCCTCCCCTCCTTGCGTGCACCGCCTCCGCCCCCCACCCCCGTGCCCCCCCTCCCTCCCCCTCCGCACAGGTATTCTTTCGTCATCCTTTGTTTCTACGTCTCCCTCTCCCCTCAAGTCCTTTCAGCTTTCTTCCAGTCGTTCCCTCATCGTTCCATCGTCTCACGTCCCACGTTCCTTTAGTCCTGTCGGCTCTGGTGCTCTAGATGGATTGGCTTCCGTGTCCCTGTGTTTTCAGAGGCCGCCACGGCCGTGCCTTCGGGAGTCTCCGTTCCATCACCAGGGTCTCTTGTTTCCTCTTTGTTTCCTGTGTTGCTGTCGCTTAGGTGTCGGGATGGCTGCGTTGCTTGAGTGTAACGTTGGCCTCTGAAAAAAAATTAAAAAAAAATCCCACGCCTCCCTGCTTTCCCTGCCCTCTCTTCTACTCCCCATGCTTCCCGCTCATCCTGCCTATTCCTCCCTCCCCTCGCTGTTTTATTGACCTCCCGCATCTCCCTGTCTTTCTCTCTCCCCCCATTCCTTCCTGCCCCTTCCCGCCCTGCCTGCACAACCATCCCTGCTTGTCTGCCATGCCCCCCTCCCTCTCCCTGCCTACCCACTCCCTGCTTGTTCCCCATACCAAAAATACCAATACCAGTTTCCTTGTTCCTTGGTCCCCGTGTTGCTGTAGCCTAGGCGTCGGCATAAGGTGTTGCTTTGATGTAATACCTTTTTTTAAAAAAAAATAAAAAAAATCCTTTGCTTCTACGTCTCCCTCTCCCCTCGAGTCCTTTTCAGCTTTCTTCCAGTCGTTCCCTCATCGTTCCATTGTCCCACGTGCCTCGAGTTTCCTGACTTCCATTCCCTCGTGTCCGTGTCCTTCGTCTTCCTCTCCCCTCAAGTCCTTTTCAGCTTTCTTCCAGTCGTTCCCTCATCGTTCCATCGTCCCACGTGCCTCGAGTTTCCTGACTTCCATTCCCTCGTGTCCGTGTCCTTCGTCTTCCTTATCCTCGAGTCCCGTTCCCCCGAGTCCAAGTTCCTTTAGTCCTGTCGGCTCTGGTGCTCTAGATGGATTGGCTTGCGTGTCCCTGTGTTTGCAGGGGCCGCCACGGTTCCGGCCGTGCCTTCGGGAGTCTCCGTTCCAACACCAGGGTCTCTTGTTTCCTCTTTGTTTCCTGTGTTGCTGTCGCTTTTTTTTTATTTTTTTTTAAAGGTATTACATCAAAGCAACACCTTATGCCGACGCCTATGCTACAGCAACGCTTAGGTGTCGGCATGGCTGCGTTGCTTGAGTGTAACGTTGGCCTCTGAAAAAAAAACGAAAAAAACGTGCCTCGAGTTTCCTGGATTCCGTTCCCTCGTGTCCGTGTCCTTCGCCTTCGCCGCCACGGCTCCGGCCGTGCCCTCGGCAGTCTCCGTTCCATCACCAGTGTCTCTTGTTTCTGCGTTGTGTCCTGTGTTGCTGTCGCTTAGGTGTCAGCATGGCTGCGTTGCTTGAGTGTAACGTTGGCTTCTGAAAAATAAAAAAAAGGAAATCCTTAGCCTCGAGTCCAGTTCCTCCAAGTCCAAGTTCCTTTAGTCCTGTCGGCTCTGGTGGTCTAGATGGCCTGCGTGTCCCTGTGTTTTCAGGGACCGCCAAGGCTCCGGCCGTGCCTTTGGGATTTTTTTTATTTTTTTTTTAAATGTATAACATCAAAGCAACACACTTTGCCGACGCCTAGGCTACAGCAACACGGGGACCAAGGAACAAGGAAACTGGTATTGGTATTTTTTGGTAAACCGGAAACCAGAAACCGGTGAGCGACCCAGGAATCGAACCTGGAGCCTCTAGGTTCTCAGTTAACATCGTTAACCACTAGCCCAAAGGTAGAACCATCCCCCCCCGTCTCCGTTCAATCACCAGTGTCTCTTGTTTCTGCGATGTTTCCTGTTTTGCTGTCGCTTAGGTGTCAGCATGGCTGCGTTGCTTAAGTGTAACGTTGGCCTGTGAAAAAAAAAAAAAAAAAACTCCCTTCGCTGTTTTATTGACCTCCCGCATCTCCCTGTCTTTCTATCTCCTCCCCATTCCCGCCTGCCCCTTCCCGCCCTGCCTGCGCCACCAAAAAAAAAAAAATTGTCTGCAATTCCCCCCTTCCCGCTCCCTGCCTGCCCACTCCCTGCTTGTTCCCCTTCCCTGCCATCCCTCCCCTCCTTGCGTGCACCGCCTCCGCCCCCCACCCCCGTGCCCCCCCTCCCTCCCCCTCCGCACAGGTATTCTTTCGTCATCCTTTGTTTCTACGTCTCCCTCTCCCCTCAAGTCCTTTCAGCTTTCTTCCAGTCGTTCGCTCATCGTTCCATCGTCCCACGTCCCACGTTCCTTTAGTCCTGTCGGCTCTGGTGCTCTAGATGGATTGGCTTGCGTGTCCCTGTGTTTTCAGGGGCCGCCACGGCCGTGCTTTCGGGAGTCTCCGTTCCATCACCAGTGTCTCTTGTTTCTGCGTTGTTTCCTGTGTTGCTGTCGCTTAGGTGTCAGCATGGTTGCGTTGCTTGAGTGTAACGTTGGCCTCTGAAAAAAAAAAATAAAAAAAATCCCACGCCTCCCTGCTTTCCCTGCCCTCTCCTCTTCTCCCCATGCTTCCCGCTCATCCTGCCTATTCCACCCTCCCTTCGCTGTTTTATTGACCTGCCGCATCTCCCTGTCTTTCTCTCTCCCCCCCATTCCTTCCTGCCCCTTCCCGCCCTGCCTGCACAACCATCCCTGCTTGTCTGCCATGCCCCCCTCCCTCTCCCTGCCTACCCACTCCCTGCTTGTTCCCCATACCAAAAATATTAATACCAGTTTCCCTGTTCCTTGGTCCCCGTGTTGCTGTAGCCTAGGCGTCGGCATAATGTGTTATTTTGATGTAATACAATTTAAAAAAAAAATAAAAAAAAATCCCTGCCCTCCCTCCCCTTCCCTGCCCTCTCTCCCCTTCCCGCCCCCGCCCCCCCCCTTCCCGCGCCCCCCCCCTCTCCCTCCCCCTCCGCACAGGTGTACTTTCATCATCCTTTGCTTCTACGTCTTCCTCTCCCCTCAAGTCCTTTTCAGCTTTCTTCCAGTCGTTCCCTCATCGTTCCATCGTCCCACGTGCCTCGATTTTCCTGACTTCCATTCCCTCGTGTCCGTGTCCTTCGTCTTCCTTCTCCTCAAGTCCCGTTCCCCCGAGTCCAAGTTCCTGTAGTCCTGTCGGCTCTGGTGCTCTAGATGGATTGGCTTGCGTGTCCCTGTGTTTGCAGGGGCCGCCACGGCTCCGGCCGTGCCTTCGGGAGTCTCCGTTCCAACACCAGGGTCTCTTGTTTCCTCTTTGTTTCCTGTGTTGCTGTCGCTTTTTTTTTTCTTTTTTTTTTAAAGGTATTACTTCAAAGCAACACCTTATGCCGACGCCTATGCTACAGCAACGCTTAGGTGTCGGCATGGCTGCGTTGCTTGAGTGTAACGTTGGCCTCTGAAAAAAAAAAAAAAAAAAACGTGCCTCGAGTTTCCTGGATTCCGTTCCCTCGTGTCCGTGTCCTTCGCCTTCGCCGCCACGGCTCCGGCCGTGCCCTCGGCAGTCTCCGTTCCATCACCAGTGTCTCTTGTTTCTGCGTTGTGTCCTGTGTTGCTGTCGCTTAGGTGTCAGCATGGCTGCGTTGCTTGAGTGTAACGTTGGCTTCTGAAAAATAAAAAAAAGGAAATCCTTAGCCTCGAGTCCCGTTCCTCCAAGTCCAAGTTCCTTTAGTCCTGTCGGCTCTGGTGGTCTAGATGGCCTGCGTGTCCCTGTGTTTTCAGGGGCCGCCACGGCTCCGGCCGTGCCTTTGGGATTTTTTTTTATTTTTTTAAATGTATAACATCAAAGCAACACACTATGCCGACGCCTAGGCTACAGCAACACGGGGACCAAGGAACAGGAAACTGGTATTGGTATTTTTGGTAAACCGGAAACCAGAAACCGGTGAGGGACCCAGGAAACGAACCTGGGACCTCTAGGTTCTCAGTTAACATCGTTAACCACTAGCCCAAAGGTAGAACCATCCCCCCCCGTCTCCGTTCAATCACCAGTGTCTCTTGTTTCTGCGATGTTTCCTGTTTTGCTGTCGCTTAGGTGTCAGCATGGCGACGTTGCTTAAGTGTAACGTTGGCCTTGTGAAAAAAAAAAAAAAAAACTCCCTTCGCTGTTTTATTGACCTCCCGCATCTCCCTGTCTTTCTATCTCCCCCCCATTCCCGCCTGCCCCTTCCCGCCCTGCCTGCACCACCATCCCTTCTTGTCTGCCAATTCCCCCCTTCCCGCTCCCTGCCTGCCCACTCCCTGCTTGTTCCCCTTCCCTGCCATCCCTCCCCTCCTTGCGTGCACCGCCTCCGCCCCCCACCCCCGTGCCCCCCCTCCCTCCCCCTCCGCACAGGTATTCTTTCGTCATCCTTTGTTTCTACGTCTCCCTCTCCCCTCAAGTCCTTTCAGCTTTCTTCCAGTCGTTCCCTCATCGTTCCATCGTCCCACGTCCCACGTTCCTTTAGTCCTGTCGGCTCTGGTGCTCTAGATGGATTGGCTTGCGTGTCCCTGTGTTTTCAGGGGCCGCCACGGCCGTGCCTTCGGGAGTCTCCGTTCCATCACCAGTGTCTCTTGTTTCTGCGTTGTTTCCTGTGTTGCTGTCGCTTAGGTGTCAGCATGGTTGCGTTGCTTGAGTGTAACGTTGGCCTCTGAAAAAAAAATAAAAAAAATCCCACGCCTCCCTGCTTTCCCTGCCCTCTCTTCTACTCCCCATGCTTCCCGCTCATCCTGCCTATTCCACCCTCCCCTCGCTGTTTTATTGACCTCCCGCATCTCCCTGTCTTTCTCTCTCCCCCCATTCCTTCCTGCCCCTTCCCGCCCTGCCTGCACAACCATCCCTGCTTGTCTGCCATGCCCCCCCTCCCTCTCCCTGCCTACCCACTCCCTGCTTGTTCCCCATACAAAAATTACCAATACCAGTTTCCCTGTTCCTTGGTCCCCGTGTTGCTGTAGCCTAGGCGTCGGCATAATGTGTTATTTTGATGTAATACAATTAAAAAAAAAAATAAAAAAAAATCCCTGCCCTCCCTCCCCTTCCCTGCCCTCCCTCCCCTTCCCGCCCCCGCCCCCCCCTTCCGCGCCCCCCCCCTCTCCCTCCCCCTCCGCACAGGTGTACTTTCATCATCCTTTGCTTCTACGTCTTCCTCTCCCCTCAAGTCCTTTTCAGCTTTCTTCCAGTCGTTCCCTCATCGTTCCATCGTCCCACGTGCCTCGAGTTTCCTGACTTCCATTCCCTCGTGTCCGTGTCCTTCGTCTTCCTTCTCCTCAAGTCCCGTTCCCCCGAGTCAAAGTTCCTGTAGTCCTGTCGGCTCTGGTGCTCTAGATGGATTGGCTTGCGTGTCCCTGTGTTTGCAGGGGCCGCCACGGATCCGACCGTACCTTCGGGAGTCTCCGTTCCAACACCAGGGTCTCTTGTTTCCTCTTTGTTTCCTGTGTTGCTGTCGTTTAGGTGTCGGCATGGCTGCGTTGCTTGAGTGTAACGTTGGCCTCTGAAAAAAAAAAAAAAACGTGCCTCGAGTTTCCTGGATTCCGTTCCCTCGTGTCCGTGTCCTTCGCCTTCGCCGCCACGGCTCCGGCCGTGCCCTCGGCAGTCTCCGTTCCATCACCAGTGTCTCTTGTTTCTGCGTTGTGTCCTGTGTTGCTGTCGCTTAGGTGTCAGCATGGCTGCGTTGCTTGAGTGTAACGTTGGCATCTGAAAAATAAAAAAAAGGAAATCCTTAGCCTCGAGTCCCGTTCCTCCAAGTCCAAGTTCCTTTAGTCCTGTCGGCTCTGGTGGTCTAGATGGCCTGCGTGTCCCTGTGTTTTCAGGGGCCGCCACGGCTCCGGCCGTGCCTTTGGGATATATATTTTTTTTTTTAAATGTATAACATCAAAGCAACACACTATGCCGACGCCTAGGCTACAGCAACACGGGGACCAAGGAACAGGGAAACTGGTATTGGTATTTTTGGTAAACCGGAAACCAGAAACCGGTGAGGGACCCAGGAAACGAACCTGGGACCTCTAGGTTCTCAGTTAACATCGTTAACCACTAGCCCAAAGGTAGAACCATCCCCCCCGTCTCCGTTCAATCACCAGTGTCTCTTGTTTCTGCGATGTTTCCTGTTTTGCTGTCGCTTAGGTGTCAGCATGGCGACGTTGCTAAAGTGAAACGTTGGCCTGTGAAAAAAAAAATAAAAAAAAATCCCACGCCTCCCTGCTTTCCCTGCCCTCTCTTCTACTCCCCATGCTTCCCGCTCATCCTGCCTATTCCACCCTCCCCTCGCTGTTTTATTGACCTCCCGCATCTCCCTGTCTTTTTCTCTCCCCCCCATTCCTTACTGCCCCTTCCCGCCCTGCCTGCACAACCATCCCTGCTTGTCTGCCATGCCCCCCCTCCCTCTCCCTGCCTACCCACTCCCTGCTTGTTCCCCATACCAAAAATACCAATACCAGTTTCCCTGTTCCTTGGTCCCCGTGTTGCTGTAGCCTAGGCGTCGGCATAATGTGTTATTTTGATATAATACAATTTAAAAAAAAAATAAAAAAAAATCCCTGCCCTCCTCCCCTCCCTGCCCTCTCTCCCCTTCCCCCCCCCCCTCCCCTTCCCGCGCCCCCCCCCTCTCCCTCCCCCTCCGCACAGGTGTACTTTCATCATCCTTTGCTTCTACGTCTTCCTCTCCCCTCAAGTCCTTTTCAGCTTTCTTCCAGTCGTTCCCTCATCGTTCCATCGTCTCACGTGCCTCGAGTTTCCTGACTTCCATTCCCTCGTGTCCGTGTCCTTCGTCTTCCTTCTCCTCAAGTCCCGTTCCCCGAGTCAAAGTTCCTGTAGTCCTGTCGGCTCTGGTGCTCTAGATGGATTAGCTTGCGTGTCCCTGTGTTTTCAGGGGCCGCCACGGTTCCGGCCGTGCCTTCGGGAGTCTCCGTTCCAACACCAGGGTCTCTTGTTTCCTCTTTGTTTCCTGTGTTGCTGTCGCTTAGGTGTCGGCATGGCTGCGTTGCTTGAGTGTAACGTTGGCCTTTGAAAAAAAAAAAAAAAAACGTGCCTCGAGTTTCCTGGATTCCGTTCCCTCGTGTCCGTGTCCTTCGCCTTCGCCGCCCCGGCTCCGGCCGTGCCCTCGGCAGTCTCCGTTCCATCACCAGTGTCTCTTGTTTCTGCGTTGTGTCCTGTGTTGCTGTCGCTAAGGTGTCAGCATGGCTGCGTTGCTTGAGTGTAACGTTGGCTTCTGAAAAATTAAAAAAAGGAAATCCTTAGCCTCGAGTCCCGTTCCTCCAAGTCCAAGTTCCTTTAGTCCTGTCGGCTCTGGTGGTCTAGATGGCCTGCGTGTCCCTGAGTTTTCAGGGGCCGCCACGTCTCCGGCCGTGCCTTTGGGATTTTTTTTTATTTTTTTTTAAATGTATAACATCAAAGCAACACACTATGCCGACGCCTAGGCTACAGCAACACGGGGACCAAGGAACAGGGAAACTGGTATTGGTATTTATGGTAAACCGGAAACCAGAAACCGGTGAGGGACCCAGGAAACGAACCTGGGACCTCTAGGTTCTCAGTTAACATCGTTAACCACTAGCCCAAAGGTAGAACCATCCCCCCCCGTCTCCGTTCAATCACCAGTGTCTCTTGTTTATGCGATGTTTCCTGTTTTGCTGTCGCTTAGGTGTCAGCATGGCGACGTTGCTAAAGTGTAACGTTGGCCTGTGAAAAAAAAAAAAAAAAAAAATCCCCCCCCCCCCTGCTTTCCCTGCCCTCTTCTCTACTCCCCATGCCTCCCGCTCATCCTTGGCCTCTTCCTCCACCCTCCCCTCCTTGTTTATTTTTGGGGAAACCCTCCCGCATCTCCCTGTCTTTCTCTCTCCCCCCCATTCCTTCCTGCCCCTTCCCGCCCTGCCTGCACAACCATCCCTGCTTGTCTGCCATGCCCCCCCTCCCTCTCCCTGCCTACCCACTCCCTGCTTGTTCCCCATACCAAAAATATTAATACCAGTTTCCCTGTTCCTTGGTCCCCGTGTTGCTGTAGCCTAGGCGTCGGCATAATGTGTATTTTGATGTAATACAATTTTAAAAAAAAATAAAAAAAAATCCTGCCTTCCCTCCCCTTTCCCTCCCTCTCTCCCTTCCCCGCCCCGCCCCCGCCCCCCTTCCCGCGGCCCCCCCCTCTTCCCCTCCCCCTCCGCCACAGTTTTTCATCGACTCCCTTGCTTCTACGTCTTCCTCTCCCCTCAAGTCCTTTTCAGCTTTCTTCCAGTCGTTCCCTCATCGTTCCATCGTCCCACGTGCCTCGAGTTTCCTGACTTCCATTCCCCCGTGTCCGTGTCCTTCGTCTTCCTTCTCCTCAAGTCCCGTTCCCCCGAGTCAAATTTCCTGTAGTCCTGTCGGCTCTGGTGCTCTAGATGGATTGGCTTGCGTGTCCCTGTGTTTGCAGGGGCCGCCACGGATCCGACCGTGCCTTCGGGAGTCCCCGTTCCAACACCAGGGTCTCTTGTTTCCTCTTTGTTTCCTGTGTTGCTGTCGCTTTTTTTTTTTTTTTTTTTTTTAAAGTTACATCAAACAAACACCTTATGCCGACGCCATAGGCTTCAGCAACGCTTAGGGGTCGGCATGGGCTGCGATTTGCTTGAGTGTAACGTTGGGCCTCTGGAAAAAGAAAAAAAAAAAACGTGCCCGAGTTCCTGGATTCCTTCCTCGTGGCCTGTCCCGCCTTCGCGCCACGGCTCCGGCCGTGCCTTCGGGAGTCTCCGTTCCAACACCAGGGTCTCTTGTTTCTGCGTTGTGTCCTGTGTTGCTGTCGCTTAGGTGTCAGCATGGCTGCGTTGCTTGAGTGTAACGTTGGCTTCTGAAAAATAAAAAAAAGGAAATCCTTAGCCTCGAGTCACGTTCCTCCAAGTCCAAGTTCCTTTAGTCCTGTCGGCTCTGGTGGTCTAGATGGCCTGCGTGTCCCTGTGTTTTCAGGGGCCGCCACGGCTCCGGCCGTGCCTTTGGGATATTTTTTTATTTTTTTTAAATGTATAACATCAAAGCAACACACTATGCCGACGCCTAGGCTACAGCAACACGGGGACCAAGGAACAGGGAAACTGGTATTGGTGTTTTTGGTAAACCGGAAACCAGAAACCGGTAAGCGACCCAGGAATCGAACCTGGAGCCTTTAGGATTGCAGATAATGTCAGCATGGTTGCGTTGCTTGAGTGTAACGTTGGCCTGTGAAAAAAAAAAAAAAAAAAATCCCACGCCTCCCTGCTTTCCCTGCCCTCTCTTCTACTCCCTATGCTTCCCGCTCATCCTGCCTATTCCACCCTCCCCTCGCTGTTTTATTGACCTCCCGCATCTCCCTGTCTTTCTATCTCCTCCCCATTCCCGCCTGCCCCTTCCCGCCCTGCCTGCGCCACCATCCCTTCTTGTCTGCAATTCCCCCCTTCCCGCTCCCTGCCTGCCCACTCCCTGCTTGTTCCCCTTCCCTGCCATCCCTCCCCTCCTTGCGTGCACCGCCTCCGCCCCCCACCCCCGTGCCCCCCCTCCCTCCCCCTCCGCACAGGTATTCTTTCGTCATCCTTTGTTTCTACGTCTCCCTCTCCCCTCAAGTCCTTTCAGCTTTCTTCCAGTCGTTCCCTCATCGTTCCATCGTCCCACGTCCCACGATCCTTTAGTCCTGTCGGCTCTGGTGCTCTAGATGGATTGGCTTCCGTGTCCCTGTGTTTTCAGAGGCCGCCACGGCCGTGCCTTCGGGAGTCTCCGTTCCAACACCAGGGTCTCTTGTTTCCTCTTAGTTTCCTGTGTTGCTGTCGCTTAGGTGTCGGCATGGCTGCGTTGCTTGAGTGTAACGTTGGCCTCTGAAAAAAAAATAAAAAAAAAATCCCACGCCTCCCTGCTTTCCCTGCCCTCTCTTCTACTCCCCATGCTTCCCGCTCATCCTGCCTATTCCACCCTCCCCCCGCTGTTTTATTGACCTCCCGCATCTCCCTGTCTTTCTCTCTCCCCCCCATTCCTTCCTGCCCCTTCCCGCCCTGCCTGCACAACCATCCCTGCTTGTCTGCCATGGCCCCCCTCCCTCTCCCTGCCTACCCACTCCCTGCTTGTTCCCCATACCAAAAATACCAATACCAGTTTCCCTGTTCCTTGGTCCCCGTGTTGCTGTAGCCTAGGCGTCGGCATAATGTGTTATTTTGATATAATACAATTTAAAAAAAATCAAAAAAAAATCCCTGCCCTCCCTCCCCTTCCCTGCCCTCCCTCCCCTTCCCGCCCCCGCCCCCCCCCTTCCCGCGCCCCCCCCCTCCCCTCCCCCTTCCGCACAGGTGTTTCTTTCATCATCCTTGTTCTACAGTCTTCCTTCCCCTCAAGTCCTTTTCAGCTTTCTTCCAGTCGTTCCCTCATCGTTCCATCGTCCCACGTGCCTCGAGTTTCCTGACTTCCATTCCCTCGTGTCCGTGTCCTTCGTCTTCCTTCTCCTCAAGTCCCGTTCCCCGAAGTCAAAGTTCCTGTAGTCCTGTCGGCTCTGGTGCTCTAGATGGATTGGCTTGCGTGTCCCTGTGTTTGCAGGGGCCGCCACGGTTCCGACCGTACCTTCGGGAGTCTCCGTTCCAACACCAGGGTCTCTTGTTCCTCTTTGTTTCCTGTGTTGCTGTCGTTTAGGTGTCGGCATGGCTGCGTTGCTTGAGTGTAACGTTGGCCTCTGAAAAAAAAAAAAAAAAAGTGCCTCGAGTTTCCTGGATTCCGTTCCCTCGTGTCCGTGTCCTTCGCCTTCGCCGCCACGGCTCCGGCCGTGCCCTCGGCAGTCTCCGTTCCATCACCAGTGTCTCTTGTTTCTGCGTTGTGTCCTGTGTTGCTGTCGCTTAGGTGTCAGCATGACTGCGTTGCTTGAGTGTAACGTTGGCTTCTGAAAAATAAAAAAAAGGAAATCCGTAGCCTCGAGTCCCGTTCCTCCAAGTCCAAGTTCCTTTAGTCCTGTCGGCTCTGGTGGTCTAGATGGCCTGCGTGTCCTTGAGTTTTCAGGGGCCGCCACGGCTCCGGCCGTGCCTTTGGGATTTTTTTTATTTTTTTTTTAAATGTATAACATCAAAGCAACACACAATTTGCCGACGCCTAGGCTACAGCAACACGGGGACCAAGGAACAGGGAAACTGGTATTGGTATTTTTGGTAAACCGGAAACCAGAAACCGGTGAGGGACCAAGGAAACGAACCTGGGACCTCTAGGTTCTCAGTTAACATCGTTAACCACTAGCCCAAAGGTAGAACCATCACCCCCCGTCTCCGTTCAATCACCAGTGTCTCTTGTTTCTGCGATGTTTCCTGTTTTGCTGTCGCTTAGGTGTCAGCATGGCGACGTTGCTAAAGTGAAACGTTGGCCTGTGAAAAAAAAAATAAAAAAAAATCCCACGCCTCCCTGCTTTCCCTGCCCTCTCTTCTACTCCCCATGCTTCTCGCTCATCCTGCCTATTCCACCCTCCCCTCGCTGTTTTATTGACCTCCCGCATCTCCCTGTCTTTCTCTCTCCCCCCCATTCCTTCCTGCCCCTTCCCGCCCTGCCTGCACAACCATCCCTGCTTGTCTGCCATGCACCCCCTCCCTCTCCCTGCCTACCCACTCCCTGCTTGTTCCCCATACCAAAAATACCAATACCAGTTTCCTTGTTCCTTGGTCCCCGTGTTGCTGTAGCCTAGGCGTCGGCATAATGTGTTATTTTGATGTAATACAATTTAAAAAAAAATAAAAAAAAATCCTTGCCCTCCCTCCCCTTCCCTGCCCTCTCTCCCCTTCCCGCCCCCGCCCCCCCCCCGTTCCGCGGGCCCCCCCCCTCGTCGCCTCCCCCTCCGACAGGTGTCTTTCATCATCCCTTTGCTCACGTCTTCCTCTCCCCTCAAGCCTTTTCAGCTTTCTTCCCAGTCGTTCCCTCATCTTCCATCGTCCACTGCCTCGAGTTTCCTGACTTCCATCCCTTCGTGTCCGTGTCCTTCGTCTTCCTTCTCCTCAAGTCCCGTTCCCCCGAGTCAAAGTTCCTGTAGTCCTGTCGGCTCTGGTGCTCTAGATGGATTGGCTGGCGTGTCCCTGTGTTTGCAGGGGCCGCCACGGTTCCGGCCGTGCCTTCGGGAGTCTCCGTTCCAACACCAGGGTCTCTTGTTTCCTCTTTGTTTCCTGTGTTGCTGTCGCTTTTTTTTTTTTTTTTTTTTTTAAAGGTATTACATCAAAGCAACACCTTATGCCGACGCCTAGGCTACAGCAACGCTTAGGTGTCGGCATGGCTGCGTTGCTTGAGTGTAACGTTGGCCTCTGAAAAAAAAAAAAAACGTGCCTCGAGTTTCCTGGATTCCGTTCCCTCGTGTCCGTGTCCTTCGCCTTCGCCGCCACGGCTCCGGCCGTGCCCTCGGCAGTCTCCGTTCCATCGCCAGTGTCTCTTGTTTCTGCGTTGTGTCCTGTGTTGCTGTCGCTTAGGTGTCAGCATGGCTGCGTTGCTTGAGTGTAACGTTGGCTTCTTAAAAATAAAAAAAAGGAAATCCTTAGCCTCGAGTCCCGTTCCTCCAAGTCCAAGTTCCTTTAGTCCTGTCGGCTCTGGTGGTCTAGATGGCCTGCGTGTCCCTGTGTTTTCAGGGGCCGCCACGGCTCCTGCCGTGCCTTTGGGATTTTTTTTATTTTTTTTTAAATGTATAACATCAAAGCAACACACTATGCCGACGCCTCGGCTACAGCAACACGGGGACCAAGGAACAGGGAAACTGGTATTGGTATTTTTGGTAAACCGGAAACCAGAAACCGGTGAGGAACCCAGGAATCGAACCTGGGACCTCTAGGTTCTCAGTTAACATCGTTAACCACTAGCCCAAAGGTAGAACCATCCCCCCCCGTCTCCGTTCCATCACCAGTGTCTCTTGTTTCTGCGATGTTTCCTGTTTTGCTGTCGCTTAGGTGTCAGCATGGCGACGTTGCTAAAGTGTAACGTTGGCCTGTGAAAAAAAAAAAAAAAAAAAATCCCACGCCTCCCTGCTTTCCCTGCCCTCTCTTCTACTCCCCATGCTTCCGCTCATCCTGCCTATTCCACCCTCCCCTCGCTGTTTTATTGACCTCCCGCATCTCCCTGTCTTTCTCTCTCCCCCCCATTCCTTCCTGCCCCTTCCCGCCCTGCCTGCACAACCATCCCTGCTTGTCTGCCATGCCCCCCTCCCTCTCCCTGCCTACCCACTCCCTGCTTTTTCCCCATACCAAAAATACCAATACCAGTTTCCCTGTTCCTTGGTCCCCGTGTTGCTGTAGCCTAGGCGTCGGCATAATGTGTTATTTTGATGTAATACAATTTAAAAAAAATAAAAAAAAATCCCTGCCCTCCCTCCCCTTCCCTGCCCTCTCTCCCCTTTCCCGCCCCCGCCCCCCTCTTCCCGCGCCCCCTCCCCTCGCCCCCCCCCCCGCCCCCTCTCCCTCCCCCTCCGCACAGGTGTACTTTCATCATCCTTTGCTTCTACGTCTTCCTCTCCCCTCAAGTCCTTTTCAGCTTTCTTCCAGTCGTTCCCACATCGTTCCATCGTCCCACGTGCCTCGAGTTTCCTGACTTCCATTCCCTCGTGTCCGTGTCCCTCGTCTTCCTTCTCCTCAAGTCCCGTTCCCCCGAGTCAAAGTTCCTGTAGTCCTGTCGGCTCTGGTTCTCTAGATGGATTGGCTTGCGTGTCCCTGTGTTTGCAGGGGCCGCCACGGATCCGACCGTGCCTTCGGGAGTCTCCGTTCCAACACCAGGGTCTCTTGTTTCCTCTTTGTTTCCTGTGTTGCTGTCGCTTTTTTTTTTCTTTTTTTTTTAAAGGTATTACTTCAAAGCAACACCTTATGCCGACGCCTAGGCTACAGCAACGCTTAGGTGTCGGCATGGCTGCGTTGCTTGAGTGTAACGTTGGCCTCTGAAAAAAAAAAAAAAAACGTGCCTCGAGTTTCCTGGATTCCGTTCCCTCGTGTCCGTGTCCTTCGCCTTCGCCGCCACGGCTCCGGCCGTGCCCTCGGCAGTCTCCGATCCATCACCAGTGTCTCTTGTTTCTGCGTTGTGTCCTGTGTTGCTGTCGCTTAGGTGTCAGCATGGCTGCGTTGCTTGAGTGTAACGTTGGCTTCTGAAAAATAAAAAAAAGGAAATCCTTAGCCTCGAGTCCCGTTTCTCCAAGTCCAAGTTCCTTTAGTCCTGTCGGCTCTGGTGGTCTAGATGGCCTGCGTGTCCCTGAGTTTTCAGGGGCCGCCACGGCTCCGGCCGTGCCTTTGGGATTTTTTTATTTTTTTTTAAATGTATAACATCAAAGCAACACACTATGCCGACGCCTAGGCTACAGCAATACGGGGACCAAGGAACAAGGAAACTGGTATTGGGATTTTTGGTAAACCGGAAACCAGAAACCGGTGAGGGACCCAGGAAACGAACCTGGGACCTCTAGGTTCTCAGTTAACATCGTTAACCACTAGCCCAAAGGTAGAACCATCCCCCCCCGTCTCCGTTCAATCACCAGTGTCTCTTGTTTCTGCGATGTTTCCTGTTTTGCTGTCGCTTAGGTGTCAGCATGGCTGCGTTGCTTAAGTGTAACGTTGGATTGTGACAAAAAAAAAAAAACTCCCTTCGCTGTTTTATTGACCTCCCGCATCTCCCTGTCTTTCTATCTCCCCCCCATTCCCGCCTGCCCCTTCCCGCCCTGCCTGCACCACCATCCCTTCTTGTCTGCAATTCCCCCCTTCCCGCTCCCTGCCTGCCCACTCCCTGCTTGTTCCCCTTCCCTGCCATCCCTCCCCTCCTTGCGTGCACCGCCTCCGCCCCCCACCCCCGTGCCCCCCCTCCCTCCCCCTCCGCACAGGTATTCTTTCGTCATCCTTTGTTTCTACGTCTCCCTCTCCCCTCAAGTCCTTTCAGCTTTCTTCCAGTCGTTCGCTCATCGTTCCATCGTCCCACGTCCCACGTTCCTTTAGTCCTGTCGGCTCTGGTGCTCTAGATGGATTGGCTTGCGTGTCCCTGTGTTTTCAGGGGCCGCCACGGCCGTGCCTTCGGGGGTCTCCGTTCCATCACCAGTGTCTCTTGTTTCTGCGTTGTTTCCTGTGTTGCTGTCGCTTAGGTGTCAGCATGGTTGCGTTGCTTGAGTGTAACGTTGGCCTCTGAAAAAAAAATAAAAAAAAAAATCCCACGCCTCCCTGCTTTCCCTGCCCTCTCTTCTACTCCCCATGCTTCCCGCTCATCCTGCCTATTCCACCCTCCCCTCGCTGTTTTATTGACCTCCCGCATCTCCCTGTCTTTCTCTCTCCCCCCCCTTCCTTCCTGCCCCTTCCCCCCCTGCCTGCACAACCATCCCTGCTTGTCTGCCATGCCCCCCCTCCCTCTCCCTGCCTACCCACTACCTGCTTGTTCCCCATACCAAAAATATTAATACCAGTTTCCCTGTTCCTTGGTCCCCGTGTTGCTGTAGCCTAGGCGTCGGCATAATGTGTTATTTTGATGTAATACAATTTAAAAAAAAATAATAAAAAATCCCTGCCCTCCCTCCCCTTCCCTGCCCTCCCTCCCCTTCCCGCCCCTTTCCCGGCCCCCCCCTCCCTCCCCCTCCGCACAGGTGTTCTTTCATCATCCTTTGCTTCTACGTCTCCCTCTCCCCTCAAGTCCTTTTCAGCTTTCTTCCAGTCGTTCCATCGTCCCACGTGCCTCGAGTTTCCTGGATTCCGTTCCCTCGTGTCCGTGTCCTTCGCCTTCACCGCCACGGCTCCGGCCGTGCCCTCGGCAGTCTCCGTTCCATCACCAGTGTCTCTTGATTCTGCATTGTGTCCTGTGTTGCTGTCGCTTAGGTGTCAGCATGGCTGCGTTGCTTGAGTGTAACGTTGGCTTCTGAAAAATAAAAAAAGGAAATCCTTAGCCTCGAGTCCCGTTCCTCCAAGTCCAAGTTCCTTTAGTCCTGTCGGCTCTGGTGGTCTAGATGGCCTGCGTGTCCCTGTGTTTTCAGGGGCCGCCACGGCTCCGGCCGTGCCTTTGGGATTTTTTTTTTATTTTTTTAAATGTATAACATCAAAGCAACACACTATGCCGACGCCTAGGCTACAGCAACACGGGGACCAAGGAACAGGGAAACTGGTATTGGTATTTATGGTAAACCGGAAACCAGAAACCGGTGAGGGACCCAGGAAACGAACCTGGGACCTCTAGGTTCTCAGTTAACATCGTTAACCACTAGCCCAAAGGTATAACCATCCCCCCCCGTCTCCGTTCAATCACCAGTGTCTCTTGTTTCTGCGATGTTTCCTGTTTTGCTGTCGCTTAGGTGTCAGCATGGCTGCGTTGCTTAAGTGTAACGTTGGCCTGTGAAAAAAAAAAAAAACTCCCTTCGCTGTTTTATTGACCTCCCGCATCTCCCTGTCTTTCTATCTCCCCCCCATTCCCGCCTGCCCCTTCCCGCCCTGCCTGCACCACCATCCCTTCTTGTCTGCAATTCCCCCCTTCCCGCTCCCTGCCTGCCCACTCCCTGCTTGTTCCCCTTCCCTGCCATCCCTCCCCCCCTTGCGTGCACCGCCTCCTCCGCCCCCCACCCCCGTGCCCCCCCTCCCTCCCCCTCCGCACAGGTATTCTTTCGTCATCCTTTGTTTCTACGTCTCCCTCTCCCCTCAAGTCCTTTCAGCTTTCTTCCAGTCGTTCCCTCATCGTTCCATCGTCTCACGTCCCACGTTCCTTTAGTCCTGTCGGCTCTGGTGCTCTAGATGGATTGGCTTGCGTGTCCCTGTGTTTTCAGGGGCCGCCACGGCCGTGCCTTCGGGAGTCTCCGTTCCATCACCAGTGTCTCTTGTTTCTGCGTTGTTTCCTGTTTTGCTGTCGCTTAGGTGTCAGCATGGCGACGTTGCTAAAGTGAAACGTTGGCCTGTGAAAAAAAAATAAAAAAAAAATCCCACGCCTCCCTGCTTACCCTGCCCTCTCTTCTACTCCCCATGCTTCCCGCTCATCCTGCCTATTCCACCCTCCCCTCGCTGTTTTATTGACCTCCCGCATCTCCCTGTCTTTCTCTCTCCCCCCCATTCCTTCTCGCCCCTTCCCGCCCTGCCTGCACAACCATCCCTGCTTGTCTGCCATGCCCCCCCTCCCTCTCCCTGCCTACCCACTCCCTGCTTGTTCCCCATACCAAAAATACCAATACCAGTTTCCCTGTTCCTTGGTCCCCGTGTTGCTGTAGCCTAGGCGTCGGCATAATGTGTTATTTTGATATAATACAATTTAAAAAAAAAATAAAAAAAAATCCCTGCCCTCCCTCCCCTTCCCTGCCCTCCCTCCCCTTCCCCCCCGCTCCCCCCCTTCTCGCGCCTCCCCCCTCTCCCTCCCCCTCCGCACAGGTGTTCTTTCATCATCCTTTGCTTCTACGTCTTCCTCTCCCCTCAAGTCCTTTTCAGCTTTCTTCCAGTCGTTCCCTCATCGTTCCATCGTCCCACGTGCCTCGAGTTTCCTGACTTCCATTCCCTCGTGTCCGTGTCCTTCGTCTTCCTTCTCCTCAAGTCCCGTTCCCCCGAGTCAAAGTTCCTGTAGTCCTGTCGGCTCTGGTGCTCTAGATGGATTGGCTTGCGTGTCCCTGTGTTTTCAGGGTCCGCCACGGCTCCGGCCGTGCCTTCGGGAGTCTCCGTTCCAACACCAGGGTCTCTTGTTTCCTCTTTGTTTCCTGTGTTGCTGTCGCTTAGGTGTCGGCATGGCTGCGTTGCTTGAGTGTAACGTTGGCCTCTGAAAAAAAAAAAAAAAAACGTGCCTCGAGTTTCCTGGATTCCGTTCCCTCGTGGTCCGTGTCCTTCGCCTTCGCCGCCACGGCTCCGGCCGTGCCCTCGGCAGTCTCCGTTCCATCACCAGTGTCTCTTGTTTCTGCGTTGTGTCCTGTGTTGCTGTCGCTTAGGTGTCAGCATGGCTGCGTTGCTTGAGTGTAACGTTGGCTTCTGAAAAATAAAAAAAAGGAAATCCTTTAGCCTCGAGTCCCGTTCCTCCAAGTCCAAGTTCCTTTAGTCCTGTCGGCTCTGGTGGTCTAGATGGCCTGCGTGTCCCTGTGTTTTCAGGGGCCGCCACAGCTCCGGCCGTGCCTTTGGGATTTTTTTTTATTTTTTTAAATGTACAACATCAAAGCAACACACTATGCCGACGCCTAGGCTACAGCAACACGGGGACCAAGGAACAGGGAAACTGGTATTGGTATTTTTGGTAAACCGGAAACCAGAAACCGGTGAGGGAACCCAGGAAACGAACCTGGGACCTCTAGGTTCTCAGTTAACATCGTTAACCACTAGCCCAAAGGTAGAACCATCCCCCCCCGTCTCCGTTCAATCACCAGTGTCTCTTGTTTCTGCGATGTTTCCTGTTTTGCTGTCGCTTAGGTGTCAGCATGGCGACGTTGCTTAAGTGTAACGTTGGCCTTTGAAAAAAAAAAAAAAAACTCCCTTCGCTGTTTTATTGACCTCCCGCATCTCCCTGTCTTTCTATCTTCCCCCCATTCCCGCCTGCCCCTTCCCGCCCTGCCTGCACCACCATCCCTTCTTGTCTGCCATTCCCCCCTTCCCGCTCCCTGCCTGCCCACTCCCTGCTTGTTCCCCTTCCCTGCCATCCCTCCCCTCCTTGCGTGCACCGCCTCCGCCCCCCACCCCCGTGCCCCCCCTCCCTCCCCCTCCGCACAGGTATTCTTTCGTCATCCTTTGTTTCTACGTCTCCCTCTCCCCTCAAGTCCTTTCAGCTTTCTTCCAGTCGTTCGCTCATCGTTCCATCGTCCCACGTCCCACGTTCCTTTAGTCCTGTCGGCTCTGGTGCTCTAGATGGATTGGCTTGCGTGTCCCTGTGTTTTCAGGGGCCGCCACGGCTCCGGCCGTGCCTTCGGGAGTCTCCGTTCTATCACCAGTGTCTCTTGTTTCTGCGTTGTTTCCTGTGTTGCTGTCGCTTAGGTGTCAGCATGGTTGCGTTGCTTTAGTGTAACGTTGGCCTCTGAAAAAAAAATAAAAAAAAAATCCCACGCCTCCCTGCTTTCCCTGCCCTCTCTTCTACTCCCCATGCTTCTCGCTCATCCTGCCTATTCCACCCTCCCCTCGCTGTTTTATTGACCTCCCGCATCTCCCTGTCTTTCTCTCTCTCCCCCATTCCTTCCTGCCCCTTCCCGCCCTGCCTGCACAACCATCCCTGCTTGTCTGCCATGCCCCCCTCCCTCTCCCTGCCTACCCACTCCCTGCTTGTTCCCCATACCAAAAATATTAATACCAGTTTCCCTGTTCCTTGGTCCCCGTGTTGCTGTAGCCTAGGCGTCGGCATAATGTGTTATTTTGATGTAATACAATTTAAAAAAAAAATAAAAAAAAATCCCTGCCCTCCCTCCCCTTCCCTGCCCTCCCTCCCCTTTACCGCCCCCGGCCCCCCCCCCTTCCATCCCGCGCCCCCCCCCCCCTCCCTCCCCCTCCGCACTGGTGTTCTTTCATCATCCTTTGCTTCTACGTCTCCCTCTACCCTCAAGTCCTTTTCAGCTTTCTTCCAGTCGTTCCATCGTCCCACGTGCCTCGAGTTTCCTGGATTCCGTTCCCTCGTGTCCGTGTCCTTCGCCTTCACCGCCATGGCTCCGGCCGTGCCCTCGGCAGTCTCCGTTCCATCACCAGTGTCTCTTGTTTCTGCGTTGTGTCCTGTGTTGCTGTCGCTTAGGTGTCAGCATGGCTGCGTTGCTTGAGTGTAACGTTGGCTTCTGAAAAATAAAAAATAAAAAAATCTTTAGCCTCGAGTCCCGTTCCTCCAAGTCCAAGTTCCTTTAGTCCTGTCGGCTCTGGTGGTCTAGATGGCCTGCGTGTCCCTGTGTTTTCAGGGGCCGCCACGGCTCCGGCCGTGCCTTCGGGAGTCTCTGTTCTATCACCAGTGTCTCTTGTTTCTACGATGTTTCCTGTTTTGCTGTCGCTTAGGTGTCAGCATGGTTGCGTTGCTTGAGTGTAACGTTGGCCTCTGAAAAAAAAATAATAAAAAAATCCCACGCCTCCCTGCTTTCCCTGCCCTCTCTTCTACTCCCCATGCTTCCCGCTCATCCTGCCTATTCAACCCTCCCCTCGCTGTTTTATTGACCTCCCGCATCTCCCTGTCTTTCTCTCTCCCCCCCATTCCTTCCTGCCCCTTCCCGCCCTGCCTGCACAACCATCCCTGCTTGTCTACCATGCCCCCCCTCCCTCTCCCTGCCTACCCACTCCCTGCTTGTTCCCCATAACAAAAATACCAATACCAGTTTCCCTGTTCCTTGGTCCCCGTGTTGCTGTAGCCTAGGCGTCGGCATAATGTGTTATTTTGATATAATACAATTTAAAAAAAATCAAAAAAAAATCCCTGCCCTCCCTCCCCTTCCCTGCCCTCCCTCCCCTTCCCGCCCCCGCCCCCCCCCTTCTCGCGCCTCCCCCCTCTCCCTCCCCCTCCGCACAGGTGTTCTTTCATCATCCTTTGCTTCTACGTCTTCCTCTCCCCTCAAGTCCTTTTCAGCTTTCTTCCAGTCGTTCCCTCATCGTTCCATCGTCCCACGTGCCTCGAGTTTCCTGACTTCCATTCCCTCGTGTCCGTGTCCTTCGTCTTCCTTCTCCTCAAGTCCCGTTCCCCCGAGTCAAAGTTCCTGTAGTCCTGTCGGCTCTGGTGCTCTAGATGGATTGGCTTGCGTGTCCCTGTGTTTGCAGGGGCCGCCACGGTTCCGACCGTGCCTTCGGGAGTCTCCGTTCCAACACCAGGGTCTCTTGTTTCCTCTTTGTTTCCTGTGTTGCTGTCGCTTAGGTGTCGGCATGGCTGCGTTGCTTGAGTGTAACGTTGGCCTCTGAAAAAAAAAAAAAAAAACGTGCCTCGAGTTTCCTGGATTCCGTTCCCTTGTGTCCGTGTCCTTCGCCTTCGCCGCCACGGCTCCGGCCGTGCCCTCGGCAGTCTCCGTTCCATCACCAGTGTCTCTTGTTTCTGCGTTGTGTCCTGTGTTGCTGTCGCTTAGGTGTCAGCATGGCTGCGTTGCTTGAGTGTAACGTTGGCTTCTGAAAAATAAAAAAAAGGAAATCCTTAGCCTCGAGTCCCGTTCCTCCAAGTCCAAGTTCCTTTAGTCCTGTCGGCTCTGGTGGTCTAGATGGCCTGCGTGTCCCTGTGTTTTCAGGGGCCGCCACGGCTCCGGCCGTGCCTTTGGGATTTTTTTTTATTTTTTTTTTCAAATGTATTACATCAAAGCAACACACTATGCCGACGCCTAGGCTACAGCAACACGGGGACCAAGGAACAGGGAAACTGGTATTGGTATTTTTGGTAAACCGGAAACCAGAGACCGGTGAGGGAACCCAGGAATCGAACCTGGGACCTCTAGGTTCTCAGTTAACATCGTTAACCACTAGCCCAAAGGTAGAACCATCCCCCCCCGTCTCCGTTCAATCACCAGTGTCTCTTGTTTCTGCGATGTTTCCTGTTTTGCTGTCGCTTAGGTGTCAGCATGGCTGCGTTGCTTAAGTGTAACGTTGGCCTGTGGAAAAAAAAAAAAACTCCCTTCGCTGTTTTATTGACCTCCCGCATCTCCCTGTCTTTCTATCTCCCCCCCATTCCCGCCTGCCCCTTCCCGCCCTGCCTGCACCACCATCCCTTCTTGTCTGCCAATTCCCCCTTCCCGCTCCCTGCCTGCCCACTCCCTGCTTGTTCCCCTTCCCTGCCATCCCTCCCCTCCTTGCGTGCACCGCCTCCGCCCCCCACCCCCGTGCCCCCCCTCCCTCCCCCTCCGCACAGGTATTCTTTCGTCATCCTTTGTTTCTACGTCTCCCTCTCCCCTCAAGTCCTTTCAGCTTTCTTCCAGTCGTTCCCTCATCGTTCCATCGTCTCACGTCCCACGTTCCTTTAGTCCTGTCGGCTCTGGTGCTCTAGATGGATTGGCTTGCGTGTCCCTGTGTTTTCAGGGGCCGCCACGGCCGTGCCTTCGGGGGTCTCCGTTCCATCACCAGTGTCTCTTGTTTCTGCGTTGTTTCCTGTGTTGCTGTCGCTTAGGTGTCAGCACGGTTGCGTTGCTTGAGTGTAACGTTGGCCTCTGAAAAAAAAATAAAAAAAAAATCCCACGCCTCCCTGCTTTCCCTGCCCTCTCTTCTAGTCCCCATGCTTCCCGCTCATCCTGCCTATTCCACCCTCCCCTCGCTGTTTTATTGACCTCCCGCATCTCCCTGTCTTTCTCTCTCCCCCCATTCCTTCCTGCCCCTTCCCGCCCTGCCTGCACAACCATCCCTGCTTGTCCTGCCATGCCCCCCTCCCTCTCCCTGCCTACCCACTCCCTGCTTTTTCCCCATACCAAAAATACCAATACCAGTTTCCCTGTTCCTTGGTCCCCGTGTTGCTGTAGCCTAGGCGTCGGCATAGTGTGTTATTTTGATGTAATACAATTTAAAAAAAAATAAAAAAAAATCCCTGCCCTCCTCCCCTTCCCTGCCCTCCCTCCCCTCCTTGCGTGCCCCGCCCCCGCCGCCCCCCCCTCCCTCCCCCTCCGCACAGGTATTCTTTCGTCATCCTTTGCTTCTACGTCTCCCTCTCCCCTCGAGTCCTTTTCAGCTTTCTTCCAGTCGTTCCATCGTCCCACGTGCCTCGAGTTTCCTGACTTCCGTTCCCTCGTGTCCGTGTCTTCGTCTCCTTCTCCCAAGTCCCGTTTCCCCCGAGTCAAAGTTCCTGTAAAGTCCTGTCGGCTCTGGTGCTCTAGATGGATTGGCTTGCGTGTCCCTGTGTTTTCAGGGGCCGCCACGGCCGTGCCTTCGGGAGTCTCCGTTCCATCACCAGTGTCTCTTGTTTCCTCTTTGTTTCCTGTGTTGCTGTCGCTTTTTTTTTTTTTTTTTTTAAAGGTATTACTTCAAAGCAACACCTTATGCCGACGCCTATGCTACAGCAACGCTTAGGTGTCGGCATGGCTGCGTTGCTTGAGTGTAACGTTGGCCTCTGAAAAAAAAAAAAAAAACGTGCCTCGAGTTTCCTGGATTCCGTTCCCTCGTGTCCGTGTCCTTCGCCTTCGCCGCCACGGCTCCGGCCGTGCCCTCGGCAGTCTCCGTTCCATCACCAGTGTCTCTTGTTTCTGCGTTGTGTCCTGTGTTGCTGTCGCTTAGGTGTCAGCATGGCTGCGTTGCTTGAGTGTAACGTTGGCTTCTGAAAAATAAAAAAAAGGAAATCCTTAGCCTCGAGTCCCGTTCCTCCAAGTCCAAGTTCCTTTAGTCCTGTCGGCTCTGGTGGTCTAGATGGCCTGCGTGTCCCTGTGTTTTCAGGGACCGCCAAGGCTCCGGCCGTGCCTTTGGGATTTTTTTTATTTTTTTTTTAAATGTATAACATCAAAGCAACACACTTTGCCGACGCCTAGGCTACAGCAACACGGGGACCAAGGAACAGGGAAACTGGTATTGGTATTTTTGGTAAACCGGAAACCAGAAACCGGTGAGGAACCCAGGAATCGAACCTGGGACCTCTAGGTTCTCAGTTAACATCGTTAACCACTAGCCCAAAGGTAGAACCATCCCCCCCCGTCTCCGTTCAATCACCAGTGTCTCTTGTTTCTGCGATGTTTCCTGTTTTGCTGTCGCTTAGGTGTCAGCATGGCGACGTTGCTTAAGTGTAACGTTGGCCTGTGAAAAAAAAAAAAAAAAACTCCCTTCGCTGTTTTATTGACCTCCCGCATCTCCCTGTCTTTCTATCTCCTCCCCATTCCCGCCTGCCCCTTCCCGCCCTGCCTGCACCACCATCCCTTCATGTCTGCCATTCCCCCCTTCCCGCTCCCTGCCTGCCCACTCCCTGCTTGTTCCCCTTCCCTGCCATCCCTCCCCTCCTTGCGTGCACCGCCTCCGCCCCCCACCCCCGTGCCCCCCCTCCCTCCCCCTCCGCACAGGTATTCTTTCGTCATCCTTTGTTTCTACGTCTCCCTCTCCCCTCAAGTCCTTTCAGCTTTCTTCCAGTCGTTCCCTCATCGTTCCATCGTCCCACGTCCCACGTTCCTTTAGTCCTGTCGGCTCTGGTGCTCTAGATGGATTGGCTTGCGTGTCCCTGTGTTTTCAGGGGCCGCCACGGCCGTGCCTTCGGGAGTCTCCGTTCCATCACCAGTGTCTCTTGTTTCTGCGTTGTTTCCTGTGTTGCTGTCGCTTAGGTGTCAGCATGGTTGCGTTGCTTGAGTGTAACGTTGGCCTCTGAAAAAAAAATAAAAAAAAATCCCACGCCTCCCTGCTTTCCCTGCCCTCTCCTCTTCTCCCCATGCTTCCCGCTCATCCTGCCTATTCCACCCTCCCCTCGCTGTTTTATTGACCTCCCGCATCTCCCTGTCTTTCTCTCTCCCCCCCATTCCTTCCTGCCCCTTCCCGCCCTGCCTGCACAACCATCCCTGCTTGTCTGCCATGCCCCCCTCCCTCTCCCTGCCTACCCACTCCCTGCTTGTTCCCCATACCAAAAATACCAATACCAGTTTCCCTGTTCCTTGGTCCCCGTGTTGCTGTAGCCTAGGCGTCGGCATAATGTGTTATTTTGATATAATACAATTTAAAAAAAATCAAAAAAAAATCCCTGCCCTCCCTCCCCTTCCCTGCCCTCCCTCCCCTTCCCGCCCCCGCCCCCCCCCTTCCCGCGCCCCCCCCCTCTCCCTCCCCCTCCGCACAGGTGTACTTTCATCATCCTTTGCTTCTACGTCTTCCTCTCCCCTCAAGTCCTTTTCAGCTTTCTTCCAGTCGTTCCCTCATCGTTCCATCGTCCCACGTGCCTCGAGTTTCCTGACTTCCATTCCCTCGTGTCCGTGTCCTTCGTCTTCCTTCTCCTCAAGTCCCGTTCCCCCGAGTCAAAGTTCCTGTAGTCCTGTCGGCTCTGGTGCTCTAGATGGATTGGCTTGCGTGTCCCTGTGTTTGCAGGGGCCGCCACGGATCCGACCGTGCCTTCGGGAGTCTCCGTTCCAACACCAGGGTCTCTTGTTTCCTCTTTGTTTCCTGTGTTGCTGTCGCTTTTTTTTTTTTTTTTTTTTTAAAGGTATTACATCAAAGCAACACCTTATGCCGACGCCTAGGCTACAGCAACGCTTAGGTGTCGGCATGGCTGCGTTGCTTGAGTGTAACGTTGGCCTCTGAAAAAAAAAAAAAAAAAACGTGCCTCGAGTTTCCTGGATTCCGTTCCCTCGTGTCCGTGTCCTTCGCCTTCGCCGCCACGGCTCCGGCCGTGCCCTCGGCAGTCTCCGTTCCATCACCAGTGTCTCTTGTTTCTGCGTTGTGTCCTGTGTTGCTGTCGCTTAGGTGTCAGCATGGCTGCGTTGCTTGAGTGTAACGTTGGCTTCTGAAAAATAAAAAAAAGGAAATCCTTAGCCTCGAGTCCCGTTCCTCCAAGTCCAAGTTCCTTTAGTCCTGTCGGCTCTGGTGGTCTAGATGGCCTGCGTGTCCCTGTGTTTTCAGGGGCCGCCACGGCTCCGGCCGTGCCTTTGGGATATATATATTTTTTTTTTAAATGTATAACATCAAAGCAACACACTATGCCGACGCCTAGGCTACAGCAACACGGGGACCAAGGAACAGGGAAACTGGTATTGGTATTTTTGGTAAACCGGAAACCAGAAACCGGTGAGGAACCCAGGAAACGAACCTGGGACCTCTAGGTTCTCAGTTAACATCGTTAACCACTAGCCCAAAGGTAGAACCATCCCCCCCCGTCTCCGTTCAATCACCAGTGTCTCTTGTTTCTGCGATGTTTCCTGTTTTGCTGTCGCTTAGGTGTCAGCATGGCGACGTTGCTTAAGTGTAACGTTGGCCTGTGAAAAAAAAAAAAAAACTCCCTTCGCTGTTTTATTGACCTCCCGCATCTCCCTGTCTTTCTATCTCCCCCCCATTCCCGCCTGCCCCTTCCCGCCCTGCCTGCACCACCATCCCTTCTTGTCTGCAATTCCCCCCTTCCCGCTCCCTGCCTGCCCACTCCCTGCTTGTTCCCCTTCCCTGCCATCCCTCCCCTCCTTGCGTGCACCGCCTCCGCCCCCCACCCCCGTGCCCCCCCTCCCTCCCCCTCCGCACAGGTATTCTTTCGTCATCCTTTGTTTCTACGTCTCCCTCTCCCCTCAAGTCCTTTCAGCTTTCTTCCAGTCGTTCCCTCATCGTTCCATCGTCCCACGTCCCACGTTCCTTTAGTCCTGTCGGCTCTGGTGCTCTAGATGGATTGGCTTGCGTGTCCCTGTGTTTTCAGGGGCCGCCACGGCCGTGCCTTCGGGAGGCTCCGTTCCATCACCAGTGTCTCTTGTTTCTGCGTTGTTTCCTGTGTTGCTGTCGCTTAGGTGTCAGCACGGTTGCGTTGCTTGAGTGTAACGTTGGCCTCTGAAAAAAAAATAAAAAAAAATCCCACGCCTCCCTGCTTTCCCTGCCCTCTCCTCTACTCCCCATGCTTCCCGCTCATCCTGCCTATTCCACCCTCCCTTCGCTGTTTTATTGACCTGCCGCATCTCCCTGTCTTTCTCTCTCCCCCCCATTCCTTCCTGCCCCTTCCCGCCCTGCCTGCACAACCATCCCTGCTTGTCTGCCATGCCCCCCTCCCTCTCCCTGCCTACCCACTCCCTGCTTGTTCCCCATACCAAAAATACCAATACCAGTTTCCCTGTTCCTTGGTCCCCGTGTTGCTGTAGCCTAGGCGTCGGCATAAGGTGTTGCTTTGATGTAATACCTTTTAAAAAAAAATAAAAAAAAATCCCTGCTTGTTCCCCTTCCCTGCCCTCCCTCCCCTCCTTGCGTGCCCCGCCCCCGCACAAAGCAGCAGACTCTCCACTCTCCACTCTCCACTCTCCACTCTCCACTCTCCACTCTCCACTCTCCACTCTCCCTCTCCCCTCAAGTCCTTTTAAGCTTTCTTCCAGTCATTCCATCGTCCCACCTGCCTCGAGTTTCCTGACTTCCATTCCCTCGTGTCCGTGTCCTTCGTCTTCCTTCTCCTCAAGTCCCGTTCCCCCGAGTCAAAGTTCCTGTAGTCCTGTCGGCTCTGGTGCTCTAGATGGATTGGCTTGCGTGTCCCTGTGTTTGCAGGGGCCGCAACGGATCCGACCGTGCCTTCGGGAGTCTCCGTTCCAACACCAGGGTCTCTTGTTTCCTCTTTGTTTCCTGTGTTGCTGTCGCTTTTTTTTTTTTTTTTTTTTTAAAGGTATTACATCAAAGCAACACCTTATGCCGACGCCTAGGCTACAGCAACGCTTAGGTGTCGGCATGGCTGCGTTTCTTGAGTGTAACGTTGGCCTCTGAAAAAAAAAAAAAACGTGCCTCGAGTTTCCTGGATTCCGTTCCCTCGTGTCCGTGTCCTTCGCCTTCGCCGCCACGGCTCCGGCCGTGCCCTCGGCAGTCTCCGTTCCATCACCCGTGTCTCTTGTTTCTGCGTTGTGTCCTGTGTTGCTGTCGCTTAGGTGTCAGCATGGCTGCGTTGCTTGAGTGTAACGTTGGCTTCTGAAAAATAAAAAAAAGGAAATCCTGAGCCTCGAGTCCCGTTCCTCCAAGTCCAAGTTCCTTTAGTCCTGTCGGCTCTGGTGGTCTAGATGGCCTGCGTGTCCCTGTGTTTTGAGGGGCCGCCACGGCTCCGGCCGTGCCTTTGGGATTTTTTTTTTTTTTTTAAAGGTATTACATCAAAGCAACACCTTATGCCGACGCCTAGGCTACAGCAACACGGGGACCAAGGAACAGGGAAACTGGTATTGGTATTTTTGGTAAACCGGAAACCAGAAACCGGTGAGGAACCCAGGAAACGAACCTGGGACCTATAGGTTCTCAGTTAACATCGTTAACCACTAGCCCAAAGGTAGAACCATCCCCCCCCGTCTCCGTTCAATCACCAGTGTCTCTTGTTTCTGCGATGTTTCCTGTTTTGCTGTCGCTAAGGTGTCAGCATGGCTGCGTTGCTTAAGTGTAACGTTGGCCTGTGAAAAAAAAAATAAAAAAAACTCCCTTCGCTGTTTTATTAATCTCCCGCATCTCCCTGTCTTTCTATCTCCCCCCCATTCCCGCCTGCCCCTTCCCGCCCTGCCTGCACCACCATCCCTTCTTGTCTGCAATTCCCCCCTTCCCGCTCCCTGCCTGCCCACTCCCTGCTTGTTCCCCTTCCCTGCCATCCCTCCCCTCCTTGCGTGCACCGCCTCCGCCCCCCACCCCCGTGCCCCCCCTCCCTCCCCCTCCGCACAGGTATTCTTTCGTCATCCTTTGTTTCTACGTCTCCCTCTCCCCTCAAGTCCTTTCAGCTTTCTTCCAGTCGTTCGCTCATCGTTCCATCGTCCCACGTCCCACGTTCCTTTAGTCCTGTCGGCTCTGGTGCTCTAGATGGATTGGCTTGCGTGTCCCTGTGTTTTTTTTTTTTTTCACAAGGTATTACATCAAAGCAACACCTATTGCCGACGCCTAGGCTACAGCAACACGGGAACTGAGGAAAAGGGAAACTGGTATTGGTATTTTTGGTAAACCGGAAACCAGAAACCGGTGAGCGACACAGGAATCAAACCTGGAGCCTTTAGGATTGCAGATAACATCGTTAACCACTAGCCCAAAGGTGGAACCATCCCCCCCCAAAGGGGCCGCCACGGCCGTGCCTTCGGGAGTCTCTGTTCCATCACCAGTGTCTTGTTTCTACGATGTTTCCTGTTTTGCTGTCGCTTAGGTGTCAGCATGGTTGCGTTGCTTGAGTGTAACGTTGGCCTCTGAAAAAAAAAAAAAAAAAAAAAATCCCACGCCTCCCTGCTTTCCCTGCCCTCTCCTCTACTCCCCATGCTTCCCGCTCATCCTGCCTATTCCACCCTCCCTTCGCTGTTTTATTCACCTGCCGCATCTCCCTGTCTTTCTCTCTCCCCCCCATTCCTTCCTGCCCCTTCCCGCCCTGCCTGCACAACCATCCCTGCTTGTCTGCCATGCCCACCCTCCCTCTCCCTGCCTACCCACTCCCTGCTTGTTCCCCATACCAAAAATACCAATACCAGTTTCCCTGTTCCTTGGTCCCCGTGTTGCTGTAGCCTAGGCGTCGGCATAATGTGTTATTTTGATGTAATACAATTTTTAAAAAAAATAAAAAAAAATCCCTGCCCTCCCTCACCTTCCCTGCCCTCCCTCCCCTTCCCGCCCCGCCCCACCCCCTTTCTCACGGCGCCCCCCCCCTCCCTCCCCCTCCGCACAGGTGGTCTTTCATCATCCTTTGCTTCTACGTCTCCCTCTCCCCTCAAGTCCTTTTCAGCTTTCTTCCAGTCGTTCCATCGTCCCACGTGCCTCGAGTTTCCTGGATTCCGTTCCCTCGTGTCCGTGTCCTTCGCCTTCACCGCCACGGCTCCGGCCGTGCCCTCGGCAGTCTCCGTTCCATCACCAGTGTCTCTTGTTTCTGCGTTGTGTCCTGTGTTGCTGTCGCTTAGGTGTCAGCATGGCAGCGTTGCTTGAGTGTAACGTTGGCTTCTGAAAAATAAAAAAAAGGAAATCCTTAGCCTCGAGTCCCGTTCCTCCAAGTCCAAGTTCCTTTAGTCCTGTCGGCTCTGGTTTTTTTTTTTTTTTTTTTAAAAAGGTATTACATCAAAGCAACACCTTATGCCGACGCCTGGGCTACAGCAACACGGGGACCAAGGAACAAGGAAACTGGTATTGGTATTTTTGGTAAACCGGAAACGGAACCCGGTGAGCGACCAGGAAATCGAACCTGGAGCCTTTTAGGATGCAGATAAACTATCGTTAACCACTCTGCCCAAAGGTGGAAACCATCGCGTCCCAATGTGGTCTAGAATGGCCTCGTGTCCCTGTTTCAGGGGCCCGCCACGGCTCCGGCCGGCTTTCGGAAGGTCTTTCTGTTTCCAACACCAGTGTCTCTTGTTTCTGCGATGTTTCCTGTTTTGCTGTCGCTTAGGTGTCAGCATGGTTGCGTTGCTTGAGTGTAACGTTGGCCTCTGAAATAAAAAATAAAAAAATCCCACGCCTCCCTGCTTTCCCTGCCCTCTCCTCTACTCCCCATGCTTCCTGCTCATCCTTTTTTTTTTTTTTTTTCTTCAGAGGCCAACGTTACACTCAAGCAACGCAGCCATGCCAACACCTAAGCGACAGCAACACAGGAAACAAAGAGGAAACAAGAGACCCTGGTGTTGGAATGGAGACTCCCGAAGGCACGGCCGGAACCGTGGCGGCCCCTGCAAACACAAGGACACGCAAGCCAATCCATCTAGAGCACCAGAGCCGACAGGACTACAGGAACTTTGACTCGGGGAACGGGACTTGAGGAGAAGGAAGACGAAGGACACGGACACGAGGGAATGGAAGTCAGGAAACTCGAGGCACGTGGAACGATGGAACGATGAGGGAACGACTGGAAGAAAGCTGAAAAGGACTCGAGGGGAGAGGGAGACGTAGAAGCAAAGGATGACGAAAGAATACCTGTGCGGAGGGGGAGGGAGGGGGGGGCGGCGGGGGCGGGGCACGCAAGGAGGGGAGGGAGGGCAGGGAAGGGGAACAAGCAGGGAGTGGGCAGGCAGGGAGAGGGAAGGGGGGAATGGCAGACAAGAAGGGATGGTGGTGCAGGCAGGGCGGGAAGGGGCAGGCGGGAATGGGGGGGAGATAGAAAGACAGGGAGATGCGGGAGATTAATAAAACAGCGAAGGGAGTTTTTTTTAGTTTTTTTTTCACAGGCCAACGTTACACTTAAGCAACGCAGCCATGCTGACACCTAAGCGACAGCAAAACAGGAAACATCGCAGAAACAAGAGACACTGGTGATTGAACGGAGACGGGGGGGGATGGTTCTACCTTTGGGCTAGTGGTAAACGATGTTAACTGAGAACCTAGAGGTCCCAGGTTCGTTTCCTGGGTCCCTCACCGTTTTCTGGTTTCCGGTTTACCAAAAATACCAA